>CM060878.1:14640672-15016636 GCA_030737845.1 Acorus calamus | reverse complement strand
TATAATATCACGACTCTATATAATATATATTATATATATATATATATTAATAAGAATTTTCTTTTAAAAATCAAATTAAATTCATGAGCTTAATAAAATATAATTTTAATGAAATCACACCAAATCCTTGGTCCACGTCATAGAAATCATGCAGCTTAAATGATATGACCGAGTAGGGTTCTCAATCGGAAGAACCGTTCCCCAAAACAGGCGTGCCAAGCCCCAAGCGAATAAATCACTCAAAAAACTCCCTCGAGGAGACGTCGGATCTAGAAGACGCTGATGGGTCGCCGCTGCCATCACTACGAGAACACCAGCACAGGATGCCCCGGTTGCTGCAGACTCCAAACAAAGGAATCCGCCGCTGTAAGGAATGCTTACGACATCCCTCACCGATCTTGGGACTCTCGAGTCCTAGACCTTCCTCCCCAAAGGCGAAATACTACGGGAGGATTTATTCTAGAAAATATGTCATGATATGCATCTTGATAAAATCTCCTAGGACTAGATTGTCTCCACTAGTCCTAAATTTTTCTAAAAGTCTCGAAATGAAAATCTTTAATCCAAATGTTATTTCGAAAACATAAGCATAAAAAATATATTATGTTAATTCTTGAAACATGAATAGCATAATTCATGCTATTTTAAATGACAAGATGAAGGAATTAAATCATGCAACTTTATTCAGTAAGAAATGCAATTTGGTCAATATGTAAAATATCAAAATCATGCAAAATAATCATAATATAAATGCATAGATATCACATAATATCATACAAATATAATGAACACGAAAATTCAACGATGTAGAGAAAAACTCACATAAAATAAATCAATAGGCCTACTTACCTCGAATGGACCCTAGGCCCGGAGAATGAAGCCCGCAACAAAATTACAACGATGTAGAGAACATTGATATCACATAATATCTTACAAATATAATGAACACGGAAATTCAACGATGTAGAGAAAAACTCACATAAAATAAATCAATAGGCCCACTCACCTCGAATGGAGCTTAGGTCCGGAGAATGAAGCCCGCAACAAAATTACAACCTATATGAACCAAATAAATTATTAATTAAAACTTATAATTTAAGCCTAAGCCCAAGACCTAATTACCTGTCTATAATTATTAGGTATAAATTTGTATACCCAACAATAAAAAAACCCATCTATATATATCATTACCTAAGAAGAAGATTAAAAACTTATTTACAATAAAACCAGACACTAAAAGACAAAACCAGAAAAGACAAAACAGAAAAGACAAAAATCCAGAAATTCAAAATAATAATAAAATAACAAAAATTCATAAAATAATATACAACATCCTTTTTTATAAAAAAAATAAACTATTAATTAGTAAAATTTGAAAATAAATAAATCTTATTAAGTATACGCATAAATCATAACCCTAGTATTATTAAAAACTTAAATTTTAGAAATCTAAACAAAGATCTAATCTTTAATATAAATAATAAATTGAAACCCTAAGCTTATGAACAGTAAAATTCTAAAAATCTAATATAGATCTAATAAAAATAATAATAGATCAAAACCCTTGTTTTTATAAAATCATAAGAATCTAACAACATAAATATATACATATTAAAACTCTAACTTAATAAAAAACTAAAAATCCCATAATATAAAAATATATTTATTCCTTAAAATAAATAATAAATCACAACTCCATTTTTATTAAAATCTTAAAAATCAAAACACAAACATTGATCTAATAAATAATAGGAAAATCAAATGATAAAAAGAAAAAGATTAAATACTTTTTTTTTTCTCTCTCTAACCCCTCTCTCTCTCTCTCTCTGCCGAATAGACACGGCAACCCAGAATAAATACACGGTGGCCCATACTGTGGAACTCTAAACCTAAAAATTACAAAATGATCCCCGGATGTTTTATATTTACAAATAGATCCCTATCCGAATTACATAGAGATCCCTACAACATATTACAAGAAATTCACAATTCAAAACTGGGTTCCTCAAAATCAATAACAATGAAATATCAAAACTTAATATTTTGAGCTTCAATATTAATGAGATTGTAACAATTTAAGATCTTGAAGATCTTAAAAAGAAAAATATATAAAATTTTCAATATAACAATTAGTATTTCAAATTGTAAATTAAAATGGACTCATAAGAATACACTAAATGGGTTAAAACTTAAAAACACACAAAACACATTAATTTTAATTTAAATATTTTACTTATATATTTAAATCAAATATATAAATAAAAAAAATGCACCGGTGTTACATATGTCCTATCATATTTATATTATGGTTTGCATTCCCAACGGTTTTTAAATTTTTAAATATATATTCACTTAATAAATGCATACTATTATAAAAAAAACCAATAAATATTACTTTTTTAAATGTAAACAGTATATATTTTACTGATGAAGTGTATAGTCGATTTGAGGATGACGCGCGAAATACAAATGATGATGCAAATGGGAATGAATGTATTAGAGTACTATTACACATAGTTGTTTTACTGCCCCAATTCTAATATGATCTTATATGTATTAATAGAAAATCATAAAAGCACATACTCACATTAACGAGATATATGCATCAATCAAATTTTTCATAAATGTATCTATACATATAACTGGATCATACAATTTTATTTATTTATAGCTGTGTTTGACAACCAAATCCCAAAACAGCTTTTAGCTTTATCAAAAAAGTCAACTTAAAATACATCATCATTTAAAAGTTAAAAACTGTTATCAAACAGGTAAACTTAAATACATTATCATTACTATATTTTATTTCTAAACTATGTCTCGAAATATGTGTTTTAAAAGGTGTGCATTATACTCTAAAAAAGTATACATAAAGCTGCAAAAGCTAAAAACTGTTTTTCAAAAGGGAAGGCATGCATGCAGTTTTGAACTCCAGTTGATGATTATATCTAATACTATAGGTGTTTGTCACGATTTGCTACATTCTCCATAATTTTCTATTTACTGTTATGATATGTTTTTTCGGCTTCAAGGTCTTCAAGACTTTTCGCCTGTTAAACGGAGAATTCATTTGGAAACTTTGCCTAAGTCTCTTCTCTTTCTTCTCTTGCGGAGCACCTTTGTAGATGACAAGATGACAGTTGAAAATGCAAGAGATTATGGTCACACATATCTATCAGAGGTTTCAATAAAAATAAAATCCTATTATGTTTTAATATTTTTTAAAAAAAATTGGTGGTGACCTAAATCATCTTTATGAAGGCTAATGATGGCTAAATCTGAGTCAGGCATATATCATTTTCTTTTTGTTTTGGTCTAATATGTTCAAATTTATGTTCTGAATCTTCTGGTATAGATAGCTGGCTATGGAGAGAGGTTCAGGAACAAAGCGATCCTTCTCATCCATTTTTCCGCACGTTACAGACCAGATGTAAGTTCATGGCCAGTTTTAGTTATCCAACTAATAAGTGTAGATGCTTCGGTGAAGAGGAAGACTCGAACTCAGGGACCCTTCGGTGAAGAGGAGTACCTTCTAAAAGAAGTGGTTCAGTCATCTTCAAGCAGCTTTATTTAACACTTGTAGATGCTTATTTTTCCTCTGTATCAGGAAGTTGAGGCAGCCATATCCGCGTTACCTCCAACATTCACAGGCCGTGTGTTTGCATTGATAAAAACACATACGGATCTCTATATATTATTTAAAAAAAAAAAACCGACCATATGTTTATAGAAATTGGGGCAGGAAATATTTGTACTTTTAACATTGAGCGCTGATACATGCAACCCTTTTTACAGTCCGTTTTACAATCCTATACACATTGAAAACGTAGTATGTACTACATTATCATAGTGTATAAGTTTTTTCATACTATATGAACCAATTATTTTTTTTATTTTTTCATTATAAAAAAATATAATAATGTATCTCAGCATATATTTTATTTTATATACACATCTATTTTAAAAAATGACGGAATGATTTTAAAAAAAAAATTCAATAAACTACTCTCTACTTAAAAGTGACTGTGAATTTTTTCCTTTAACATTATCTTAAAAATATTTAGCCGCCGTTTAAAATTGGAGTTAGACTCGACAGTAGAATATAAACATACACCGCTTGTTCAAAAGGTTAAACAAGAGCCACAGAATCTTCACATTTAATGCGTCCGGCTCAGTCCAAATACGTCCGTTGTCCTCTCTCTTTCTCTCTCTCCTCATTTATTGTTCCTGGTTTGAAAACACGTTCGCTCGTTAAAAAAAACACAATTTAATCAATAATCTCAGCCGTCCATTCGCAGAAACTCTCCTTCTCCTGCTCTCTGTCACATTTTCTTTTTATTTCGTACTTTCGTTGCATTAATTGCAGTCATTGTATATATATCTCTCAAAACACCTCCACCTCAATATCTTCTATTCAATTTTTCAAAAAACGAGAGAGAGAGAAACACACGGAAAGAGCTTCAAAGGTGTTCGTTAATGGCGGCGGATGTGAGCGCTCTGTTTCGGATCCTCAACGGATACAGCAGCAGAGACGACGGTGGAGGCGCCGTGGATACGGCGGAGGCTCCGAAGAGGTTCCTCGTTACGCGGGACCTCCTCGGAGAGTGCGCCAGGCGTCCTCACAAGGAGCTCGACCTCGATATCCGCGTCCCGATCGGCTGGGAGAAGCGTCTAGACCTCCAAGTACGTTTTTCATTTCATCTTTATTTTCATCAATTCTTCTGGATCTGGTTTTTTTCAAAAGGAAAACATAATTTTATCGTGATATGTTTTTACAATTTCTGAATTTTTTTTGTGATTTTGGGGTGAGAATATCAACTGAGTTTGTGTAAATTGTCCGTTATACCCCTATATGTTGTACTAATCTACGTTTCTGTACAGTCAGGGAAGGTGTACATACAGAAAAGCTCGGCCCCGTCGATTCCAGACCTGACAAGGCCATCCCTCCACGACCTCAATTTCCCGCCAAAACCAACGGCTCAGATCCTCCCATCGACGTCACTCGATCTGAGGCTCTCGCCGTCCGCTTCTTCAGACTACCAGAGCGTTCACACGCTCGAGAAGGTCAAATCGGCTCTCGAGCGAGCCCATAAGAAGCGCCCGAGCCCGCTCACCAGCACCGCCACCGCCACCACCTCATCGTCCATCTCGTCCTCCACTACGACGACCACGACGACATCATCCGAGCCGTTGATGAGGGGAGAGGAGGATAGATCTGGACCGTCCGATCAGATGTTCGCGGCAGGATGTCCGGGGTGTCTGATGTACGTGCTGATCTCGAGTCGGAACCCTAAGTGCCCCCGGTGCGCCTCGGTTGTTCCGTCTCCGGCGACGGCGAAGGCGGTGAAGAAACCTAGATTGGATCTCAATATGACAGCGTAAGCAAAAGCAAGAACAAAACGATTTTTTTTTTGTTGTAAATTATAGACAGATGACAGGAGAGGGAAAAAAAAGTGCTAAAATTATTGTTTTTTTTTATTTTAAAACTTTTTGTTTGAATATTTTTGATGGGATAGCTTCTATCAGCTGTTTGGATGGTTTACTGGATAATGATTAAACTGTACGTTTGTATTTTTGTGTGGCCAGACTGTTGATCTCTCTGTAGGCCTGCATAATATAACACGATTGGATTATTCTGTTTTTAATTAAGTAAAAAAACATTAAAACAGTTTTTTAAAAAATCAATTTATTTAAAAATTATTTATAATTTTTAATGTAAAATAGTTATTTTTAAAAATGTAGAAGATGTATTTTTTAAAAATTAATGTCTATTTAAATTATTTTGTTCAAAATTTTATTATTCAAACTGTCCCAAAACTTGAACTACCAGTTTTAACTCTTTGATGGTGAGGTGGCTCAGAATTTTCCAGGGTTTGGGGTCCTAAATTCTGTTTATCTTATATATTTTTGGGTATGATCCAATTTGATGATGCCAAATCATTCATAAAATAACACGTGATATTATTTTTTTAATTTTTATTATTTTTTTGGAGTTATAAAATTAATCCGAGTTATTAGTTACTTGATTATTTTATAATATTTTAACCCTGCACCTTTGTATTATTGTTTAACTTGCGCAATTGGTACTTTCAGATTCAGGTATCATTTAGCCCTTGTTTGAGAACTACGATAGATTTATTCGCAGGCACATCAGGATAGATGGCTATTTTTGCGGAATAAACGATGTTTTTTTGTCTTTTTTTCTGTTATTTTATTAAAAAACATAATATAATTTTTTTTTTGTTTCATAAAGTTAAATAAGTGATGATAAATAGTGACAAGATGCGGATATAAGTGTATGCACGGCTATAGTGTAATATTTTGTTGTCACAATGGCTTTATCACAATTCATGGGTTGCAATTTTTTTATTTTTACATAAAAAATAGTATATTTCAGTATATTTCAATTTGTATTACAGTGTGCATGTATTTCAATTAACGAATGTATATTTAAAAAATAACGGTGAGTACTACAATTAGGGTTGCACATAGGGTAGTACATGTCATTTTTTGAAACAGATAATAGTTTATCAAATTTAAAATAACAAATTTAATGGGTCGTTTGTGTTTAATTAGTGTTATATTCAACCATAGAATTTATCTATATTGCGTGCAGTCATGAACATCCTCTTCAATGTAAACTTCTGTTTATATTTCAACAAATAACATTTTTGTAATCAATTTTGAAATTGTGTCACTGTTGCTTAACATAAATTTAAATTACCAAAAACCTTTGAGAAATCACTAAATCAAGATTGATTGGAGACCGAGACCTAGGGGCCGTTTGAAAGTGCATTTCGACCTAGTTTGTGTCGGTGGATGCTAGCGGACACAATCTTCGAGACACACAAAAACAACTTTAGCATTTGACGCACTTCTCCGACATGTTAAACAATACTTTTTTTCAATACTGTTTGTTTTTCCTGACGCGGTGACCTGGACACACTCCCAAACAGACTTTTAGATACTAAAAGTATAGTGAAATATTGTCAAGATTATGTACGTGTATGTTATTATTTCTGTCATCCAATTATCAAAATCTAATGCATAGATACAAGTGTAAAAATTAAGTCACTCATCCTCAATCCGAAACCAAAATAAGAAAAGAAAAAGAAAAAAAAAACAAAGAAAGAAAGAAAAATGAAAACATGCACAACAATATTGTACCCGCATGATCATCCATGTAGCTTTTTTTTTCTTTGATGGAGAAGGGGCACATGTCACCAAGATGGTGGTTGTAAAGTGGTTGACATTTTATTTGGAGTAGGTATGATGTGTTATTACATGTTAATGAGAATTTTTTTAAATGATCAAAATGTTATATTTATTTTTGGTACAGAGAAGTCGTGAAAGTTGAATAATTATTAGATTTTGTCATAATTTATTCAAAGTATATCTAGAAGTGCAGAGGAAAAATCTCGCTCTCCTTTTAAGGCCTCCCCAATGTATGTCTCGGTTAATTGGGTAAACGGGTCTTCAATCAAAGAAAACGGAATGATTGGCCGAAGCACCCCTGCTCGTCGAGTCCTGCTGGGGTCCCCTTACCACTATGTAGAGGAGTTCGCAGTTGTGCCAGATCAGTGCTATCTGAAAAATAATTAAGGCCGGTCTACCAGACTAGCCACTCCTACCCAAAAACAATTGGGGCGTCCAGAGAGTTAACCATCATGACCCGGGTTTGAACCTGGTCTTAACCAAAGGAGGAAAGGAAGACACCATAAGGCATAGTTAGGGTTGCTCTGCTCCGTTGAACTAGTAGAGATGTGCCTTGACCCTGACAAACCGCCTACCACTGTTCGTTGCAGTCATAGTTAGGGCCAATTCGTTGCAGTCGTAGTTAGGGTCAATGAGTTACGACATCATAACAAACACCCAGTCTTGAATCCCATAGAATCTTTCATGTCAGAAGATTCTGATCGAGACGGAGATACGTGCTGGGAAATAACGTGGCCACTTACTTGGCTACAAAGGAAAGGAAAGGAGGAGAGAGAGAGAGAGAGAGAGAGAGAGAGGATATTCACAAGTAAGCAATTTTGGTTTTAGAGTCTTCTTCTTCTTTTTTATTTCATTTTTTTCATTCATTTACTTTACTGACTTGAGCGTCAAAGTCACTTTGGGTACTCCGATGTCTTCCTAGGCTCTTTTGGTCTTGGATATCAGATGCGACGACCCGGATCTAGAGACAAATCTCCGATCCGACAACTCTTATAGAAGGAAAACACCATTTTCAATGAGAATTTATTTCAATATAACAATCAAATTTTTTTTATCTACAATGTTTATGAGGGTTTATCCTGGGACTACTGTAGCTTCCAAATGGAGAGGGGGTTAATTTACGTGGTTTATATATATTTTTTATTATTCATAAAACTACCCTAATTGTCCACTTCACTTCCAGTCTCCATACCAATATAACAGTTTTTATGTGGTTTTGAGAGAACAGTACGTTGACCTGAGGTCCTGAGCCTCATGAATGGTGATGGGTAGGATATTTTTGTGCAGATCTACCATTCTTAATTGAATTTGTTTTTGAATATTTTATAGATTTTGATTAAAAAAATTAATTTATGTGTTTTTTTTATAATATCCATAACGTAAGATATATTAATTGACATGTACGGAACTTTCACATAAAATAATTTTATACGTTCTTTCTGACGATGACTTAAAAAAAAAATTTGGGTTTTTTTTATATATATCCTTTTTAAAAATCATTTAAGAAACATTATCTTTCTTATATTTTTAATGATAAAAATACGTTTATAATAATTTAAAAAAGTATAAAATTATCTTTCACCATTTAAAACTTAAAGTGAACCATGGTCAATTCCTTAACTCTACTAAATAAAATTACTTATTTACCCCCATTCAAACTCTTAAAAAATATTTTTTACATATATATATCCTTTTTATATTTTATTTTTATCAAAACATCCCTCTCAAAACCATCAGAAATATACACGCAAATACAAGACTTCTAAAATATGGGATGGGATTTTAAGAAAGGTATATACACAAAAATATCCCATAAATTTATGGGGCTTCTTAAATATTTTTGTGTTGTCACTGGAAAGATAGCACAGGAAGGAAGTAATTTGAACACATTTAAGTCGTCAACGGTCAAGATTAAATGCGGGAAGATAAAGACGGATAGGATTAGCTATGATGTATGCGGAAAGCTTTGGGTTAGGGTCTTGGAAGTAAAGACCCGGATATTTTATTTCGCTGATGTCATGTATAACGGCCAGTTTCGCATTCAATGCGTTGGCCCCACGTTGCCACGTGTGAGACCCTGCCTTGTAAAGCATTTAATGGCATTTCGTCCGCACGCGTACGGAGAATTTAATGATGGGACGAGAGACTCAAACGAAACGGATTTTATTCAGGAGCGAAAGATCCATTTTATAATACAGGGTATCTTAATTAAAAAGATATATAGTTTTACAAGATAATAAAAAGATGTTGATGTATTTTTTTAATGAAAAAAATATATTAATTGACATGCATACCGCCGGGCGGACCCAGAATTTATAATAATAAGGGAGGCCAAGAACCAAATAATAGATGTAAAATATAATTATATATATAATGATAATTTAAGAAAAAAATTATAATTCAAGTTACTCATTATTAAATCAATGCCCCAATTATCATCTCATAGATATTTTGTTAATATCCACAAAAATCAATAAAAAAAATTACACATCTTCTATTTTAGTTGTGCTTGATGATTTTTCACTACATAAAATTCATCTACAATCATATCATAAAAGAAAAAAATACAACTACCATCCAATAAGTATCTAATTCTTCAAGATTCAAATTTTCTTACTAAAAAATTAAACATACACGAGACATGACACCTGGGGATATGTCCAAGATTACCTAAGATTTTAATGTGTTTTTTAAACCAAATCTAACAAAAATTCATTCAAACAAATACTGAAATACACACAAAAAATCATCAAATCCCCAACAAACATTTATATAAAAAATTACTCAAACAAAAATTTAAAGGATTAAAGATGATTTCATTTCTTTCAAATCTCTTAATTCAATCAATAAAAATAAATCAAATCCAAGTATACAAAGCAAATACAGATCAAGTATAAAGAAAAAAAAAATCAAGATCAAGTATTTGAAATAAACATCATTAAAAAAAAAGGATTTTTATTTTTAACTCCCCGCAAACCATCGTATTAGCGATGGCTCCCTCACTTCTTCGTATTTTGAGCTACTGAACTTGCATATTGCGATCTTGCACTATCAATATGGGATATATACATCATCATAAACAAAATAACAATGTTCCCATATATGATTAAGAGTGCATGTATACTTATAACAGTGTACAAGAGGAGCATAAAAGAGGAGCATAACAGAGGAGCTAGCATAACAGAGAAAATATACCGATCAATCTGTATAAGAGGAGCATAACAGAGAAAACATAACAATGTATAGGAAGAGCATAACAGTGTACAGGAGGATCATGACAATGAATTTTGAAGTTCTTTTATCATATGGATATCTTTATAACTACAAAGAGTACGAATAAAACTACCAAGTTAGATAAGCAAGCAATTCTTATATGTGCTTAACATCCTAAGTAACCTCTTTCTCATAGTTGGATACTAAGAAGAAATTACAAATCAAGAAGATCACAGCTCCAACTATGAACCTGTGCCTAACAACCTAAATAACTTTTTGAGCATCTAGGTCAACATAAGCAATGCCAAAAAAGAGATCAATGTTTTTTTTTTTAAGAAAATGGTAGGCATGAGACCTAAATTATATTATAGGGATGCCCAAGAAAAAAGGATCAATGCTAAGTTAATTTCTATATCATATTAAGATTTTGCATATTAAATATAAAATATACACACCAATCTATACAAGAGGAGCATAATAGAGAAAATATAAAACTGTACAGAAGGAGCATAATAGTGTACAAGAAAAGCATGATAGAGAATATATAAAACTGTACAAAAGGAGCATAATAATGTACAGGAAGAGCATAAAGGCGTACACAAGGAACATAAAAGTGTATAAGAGCTTATAGGTTTATAGAAGAGTATACTAATGATAATATACAAGAGCCTATAGGCTGTTGATGCATCAGAGTGTACTAATGACAATGTAAATATCAAAACAACACTTTCCATTGGAAATCAAACATCTACAAGCAAATTAACATATAACATAAGTTTAGAGAACATTGTATAGTCACATAGTGTTAGGGATACACAACATGATGATATGCCACTAAATTATTTGAATACGCTGGATCACAATGACAGTAAGATTTCAATCTAACCAAGAGCTTATAGTGTACACATATAAGTTAAGGGTGTACACAGTCTATTTAACAGTGTTCAAAGAGTTTACCTTGTTCCTCGTGGTGGATGGCTTGGGTTTGGACTTGGCCTGGGTCTTGGTGGATGACTTGGATTTAAACTTTTCCTAGGTCTTGGTGGATGACTTCGGAAGGCTTGGGTTCTCCAACTTAAATTCTTCCAAGGACTGCTTACACCACTTTTTTCTAATAACTTGCAAACAGTTTTTGTGGAACTATCATTAAGAGCTCCAGTAATGCAAAAATTTTATCTTCATATCCATATATGCATTGGTCAATCAAATGTCCTATGAGCCCCAGTCCTCGGCCGAGGCATAACCCACTGGCCATTGTATATAAATTTTTCAACAAATGCTTGTCTATGGAACCTGAAGAAAACATTATACCAGAGGTTAGTTATTAATTTGCTTCGTTAATTTAACATATTCTCTTTCACCATTCAATTACATTTACGCAACTCTTCTGATAAATGTATAATCAACATGTCCTTCCTTATTATTACTATCTTAGTTTGCTTTGGCCTACCTATTACCTAACTCCTAAGAGCCTATTCATAGACGATTCTATCACTCATTCTAACTAGTGCACCTCCTGGTCTCCTTCATACATATCCAACTCATCTTGGGCATTTTGTAGGACATTACTATCATATTTATAATATTTCATAGAAGAGGCTACATGGCTTTAAGTTAGACTCCTGGATACACTATCCATTTTAAAAAAGCTCAAGCTCAAAAACAGGGGTTCCATAAGAACACAGCAAACCAAAAAGGTTCAATTCTCCAATTGCAACGACTATAATAGTGTACAAGAGGAACATAATAGTGAATTTTAATGTTTTTTTGTCATGTAGATACCCCTATAATCACAAAGAGTACAAGCAAAACTAACAAATTAAAGTCTTAGATATTAAGATGACCAATATTAAACTAGTTTTTATATCATATTAGGAGCATAACAGTGTACAGAGATAGCATAATAATGTACAGAAGAAGTATAACAGTGTACAAGAGGAGCATAATAGTGTGCATTGAATTCTGTATCTTATTGCCAAGCCTCATAGGCTTGAGTCAACATTGCAATATTCATATAAACACTGAAATTATATATAAGGTGTAATGTTTCTATCCTCCTTGATTCATAAACATTTTTTTTAATCATTTTATTATGGTTCCTTATTGTTTCATTTTATTTTAACATTCCATATAAATTTTCCCTAACCCTCTATGCAGTGAACATAAGAGTCTAGAATGATATCAATATACTACATAATTAAATGAATGATTTAACAATGTGCATAGGACGCATAAGAGTGTACTAATAACAGAAATTAGATTTGGTGGAAATATTAAAACCCCAATTAAAGCATATCAATCTATAACTGAAAAACCCAAAGATTGGAATTGGTTTTCATGAATTCTTCAAATTAGGATTCTTAAAAATTTAGTAATTGAAAAAAAACCCAAAATAAAACCAATCAATTCATTAGAAACCACAATTTAAACAAAACCCATTTTGGATCCCAACCCAAAATCTCAAATTTATTCAACCCCCCTCCCCCAAAATGAGAAAAAAGAAAAGCCTTTCGAACATGGGTTTTTGAAAGCACCATCAAAACCAATCTGATCAACCACAATCGCCGGATCAAAATAGTTACAGAACATGAAAACAGGGACCAATCAAAACCCGCGACGAGTGTGTGTGTGTGTGTAAGAGAGAGAGAGAGAGAGAGAGAGAGAGAGAGAGAGAGATGACCTGAGGATTGTTTGATCTGGGGAGTGTAGGAACTCGTTGAGGTGGGGACGGCGTCGGTGGAACTCGTCGAGGTGAGGACTGCGTCGGTGGAACTCATCAAGGCGAGGGCGGCGTCGGTGGAACTCATCAAGGCAGGGCCGACGTTGGTGGATCTTGCTGTGAGGTTTCTTTTTTTTGATGAAGTCTGAGTGCCTAGGGTTTATGTTGATGGAGAGAGAAGGGGGTAGAGATGGGGGTGTTTAAATGGGAGGGTAGAATAGGAATTTTTAACGTCCGTTAGTGGTCTGTTAGTGAGAGGGACCCAAAGATAATAGGTTCAGGTAGTGAAGGACTTATTGTTAAGGTAATAAGTTCCAGGGACTAATGGTTAATAGATAGGTATCCCCAGGGATCCCTAATTAATTTTCCCAAAATAAAATTTTAATCTAAATAATCAAATTCATGAGCCTAAATGAGCATAATTTTGTATTGAATTAATGTTCTGATTTTACAAAGGAGTCTAGTCAAGCTTTAATTACGATTTTTATAACACAAACGAGTCAAATTTGAATACAAAATGAAGTTCGATACAGGTCCCGAGCCTAACCGAGCTTTAAAAATTGTTTAAGCTCGTTCATTTGTCTAATTGAACGAGCCTGAACGAACTTAAACCAAACTGAGCCCAAGCCGAGCCCAAGCGGCTTGGTTCGTTTACCAGCCCTACCTGTGAGGGACTTATTTGTAAATTATTTTATTTTATTTTTAGTCCCTAATAGGGAGTAAAAACAATTATCCTTTAAATCTGGAGAGTAAAACCTAAATACGAAGAAATGAGGGAGCGATCGCTAAATACGATGGTTTGTAGGGAGTTTAAAATAAAAAACCCTAAAAAATTATATTTAACACATTCAAAGCTGAATGGGGACATGGTGGGGAGGCTTTTCAATGAGGCCTATGGTTTCACACAATTAATCTTCTTTTAGTTTTTTTTCTTTTTTTCTTGACAGTGTGGGAGTGGAGACTTGGTTATTTGGGGATATTTTATATGTTAGTGCTAGGTTTTTTTTATATATATTTTGGTGGGCTCACTGATGATTAGATGATTTTGGAATATCTATTTTCAATTTTTTTTTCAAATTCCCTGGGGGCCAAGGCCGCAGCATGCCCCAGGTCCGCCCCCTGAACCTGCTTATAATATGTTAAAAATGTAAAAAATATTATATAAATAATGATTTTATTCATACGAATAAAGTTTCATAATCTATTCGAAATGTTAAAATGATCATTTATATAGGATTTTTCACATTTTTAATAAATTGTATGGGTTTTTAGTACATTGTATTTTCAGTTAATGCTAACCAAATAGAATATTCGTAGAATTATACTCATATGTCAACGAAAGTTTAATTTAGAGAGTTATTTGAATTTACATAGATGTTTTTAGGGAGTCATATAAACTTTAGGAAAAGTCATTAGGTAATATGGATTTTAGATAGTTTATAAGGGTGTATTGGATTTTTCCTTATGAAAAATGTGAAAATTTTTCATTGAAACACATATCCTGTTAATGTGAATATATACTCAATTATTTTTTCATTGATGTATGTAGGATTAGAATTAAAACTAAAAAAAATTTATCTGTAACCACAATCTTATTTTTAAAAGAATCATGTGCTTGGTTTTTATTTACACCATTGTTTGTGTCACAGAAAATGTAAAGAAAAGTGATGGAAAGTTAATTTTTATTATTAAGAAAAATACATGAAATCAACTAATTCAGTATGTATCATGGAAAATGTTACATTCTGCCCTTTTTGGGGCTGCACACGATTTAAAATTTTTAATATGCATATATGCACACACCTATATATTGCTAATAAAAAATTTTATTTTATTAAAATAGATGTTTGTATATACAATTGAATGCATATTTGTTACGTACATTAAATTGAATGCTCCATGTTAGTATATATTTTATTATAAAAACCATAAAATATGTGCATATGATCAATTTGAGAATTTGAGTACACTCTTTATTTTTCTTAAAATATGAACTTTATTATATAAAAATATATTTAAAAAACTTTTAAAACTTGGACCATATTTCTAAGTTTGTTGAATGACAGTAATGCGGCGGGGTTGTTATTTTTGTTAACGCGTCACGACCAATATTTATGTAACGCGTCTTATCCTGATTCCCGAGAGGTGGGGTTGAATAACAAATTTCAATGAAATTTATGACACACCCCCGTGACCTTCGAAAAACTATAGCTTTTTTTTTTTTTTATTGTGGACTTTTAGAAGTAATAATTGGACTTGGCCTGTATTTGATTATGCGATTATACTGTTTTTGCGTTTGTAAAAAAATATTTTCTGCAATCGTGTAACTAAACAATTTTCATATAGTAGGTTCATGTATATATATTTCATGCAAATAATATAAAAAACTACGATTTTGAAAAGTTGAAAGGGGTGAGCTTCTTACAAAATCAGTTTTAAAATCCAAATTCCTACTGAATCATTTATGCAATCATGAAACCAAACGCACCTTTACTTTATGATTTTATAGGTTAATTGGTTGGATCCCTAGAGAGCTATTAAGATTTTAGTTATATATATATATATATATATATATATATATATATTAAAAGATAAATCTGTCACTTTCACTTATATTAAAAGTGCATTAATTATAAATCCGAAGGGTGTTGAGATAGTTAAATATATAATAAATTTAAACTTAAGAGAAAAACTAGTTAATCTAGAAATAATAAATTAGACAAATACTTACCTAAACATTTTTTAGTACTGATTTGAAATTTTTTTTGTTTTTTTTTTAATTTTGGTATCAAGGCTCCGTTATAGGCATTTCATTTACTATTAATTAACATTTACAAAAGAAGTGCGGATGTTTGAAAAGTTTTCCCACACATACTTTATACATTCCAAAATAGAATACATCAGTGGATGTAACAGTTGATGCACCTATTCCTGTTGCGTTTGAGAAACAACATATATAACTTGTTACTTGATTTTCTCTAGCATAGGGGAATCCTCTCCGGTGCTTGTACACATTCCCGGGGGACTTTCACAAAAGAGTACTGATGGGGAATTGAAAAAGCAACTTGGAAACGATTGCCCCAACATTTTTCATTTTTAAGAGAACTTCCTAACTTTTATAAAATTATTTCAAGAGGCAAAAAAATGTTAATTAGTTACGTTTTGTTTATGAGGAATATCAACATTAGTTGAAAATGTGAAAGAATGCAGAAAAATATTTGATTTCCATGTGTAGATCAGTGGAGTCCAGTGTTTGTTGATGTCTTCTCTTCCTGGACACCAATGAAGAATGCACCAAGAGATGTTTTACACTTTAAAACATATGAAAGGGTCCATGATGTAAGTTCAAAAAAGAAAAAGTCTCTCTACTTTCAACGTGCATAAAATTAATTTTTGCTAAACCACATAAATTTTGTCTCGGATTATTGTGAGCATTTTTTTATTACTCCCCCTTTAAATTTATGGTCATACTTTTAAACATCGGTGGAATTTTAACGGTGAAACATGTGAAAAGCAACTTAATGCTCTTAAGATTATATCGTGTATGTGCATTATAAATTAATGTGTGGGGTTCATATTTTTTAGACTATCAATTAATTAAGATTATGCCATGTGAATAAGCCAGACATTATGTAACAATGCAACCTAATAGTCCGCACGAGTTGAACAGAGAGACATTCTATAAATAGGAAACCAAACCAATTAAAGAGTTATGAAAAAAACTTCATTTAGTTAGCTTGTCTGATCACTCTATTGATTTGAGCATCCACATAATTGTAGCTTGAACTGAATGAAGGAGAAGATGAAAAAATAATTATCAAAGACAAGAACAAATGTCAAATTTTTTTCGTAGAGAATTTTGGCCGGGCATGTTCCTTCCAATAGAATTAAAATAGAACATGTTAGAATAGGAAGTGAATAAGAAACAAATGTCTAATTTGAAGATTGATCAATTCGTATGACGATATGATTATTACGTTTTGACGTGACAAAAAATTTGACCTCATAAAGATGTATTAATTGACCTAATATATTATATTTTATATTAAAGATGTATTAATTGCATATAAGTGGCTGGTGGTTAGCTTTTTTTTTCTCTTTTGTGGATATTCAGATACTAGGTCGAGCAACATGACTATAGGTTTTGGATATCGACGGATTATGTTATTATATATTTGAACCGATGACTGTTTAATAAATTGATGACTGAATAATTATCTAAAACTATATATAGGTACTCTAAGAAATGTATTTAAAATTTTTATGATGACCATCAACTACCAAGTCTTTAGTCACGTGTGATACTCCACATTCAATATCAAATATCACTTTTAAGAAGTCATTTATTTGTCATATGCTCTAGACAAAAAAAAAATTGTTATTTAATTGAAATTCAACTTTCATTTCTTCTTGACCACCCTCCATTTCACTGCTTACCCAACTTTAATAAACACAGCCCACCACCATCTAATAAACCAAATTTGTCTTTTGAGACAAGTCCATAGTGACATAGTGTTGTTTACTACAGTTACATGTACAACATTCAATCAGTCATAAAAATACATGACCACAAATACAATAACATATTAACATGACCAATCCTAAATATGAGTTGGTTAGACCACTCTAGACGAACTCTTAAAGTGAGAACTCCATTACATATTCACACTGGAAAAAATTTGATTACACAATAATAAAATAAATGAGATTTGTGACCTTTTCATGGGGCATGGTTATGACTGCCTAACCATCTATACACGTAATATATGCTCCAGAGTATTATGTATTTGTTTGATCTCAATGTATATCATAAAATTGTGTATGTATGATATATAACAAACCTCCCTAAAGTATATGTCAACTTATTGGATATTGTGACGACATCCACCATATCCTCAACAATAATCTGTAATAAATAAAATAAATGAAATTTGAATGAGAAAGTGAAGCTTGACCAGCCACCAATAATAAAAAGCACATGCAACTCACCCTCACAGGGAGACAACGATTTGTATCTGTATATCTTAGCTGGGGAAGGCATTAATCAATTGATCTTCCATGGATGGCAACATCTACCAAATAAGTTTAGCTATTAATAATGTGCTCCAATGTTTAAAACCTATAAAAGTGTTGTTAGTTTTCTTCTGAATTTATTGGGGAAGGGGAACAATTCAATTCAATAAAAGCCACCCAACCATGGAAAATAGTTACTTTTCATTAATTAGGCACACCCATCAAAAGAAACATTTAATGGTGATCATATTTTTTTGGTTGTGGAAAAATTGACATAACCTTGACAAACTTCTTGAAATTGCAAAAAAACCCCCTATGGATTTAGGAATTGAAATTACCCTCTTGTAAAGTTTACTTTTAGACCCTCGGTTATATTGTTATCCATTTAAACAGCATATCAGAGAATTTTCTGTCAAGTATCAGTAAATTTCATTGTTATAAATTTTTTTTTATCAATTTCCCTTTAAAAATATACAAAAAATCCAAATAAAACCCCCAAATTATGACTATAATCATGCACTTCGTCTGAAAGATAAATCAACATGATAGAGAGGGATAGAAAGTAATTTTCCACCATTGCTTAGTTTTAACAACAGTTTGATAAAAAAAATCAAAATGTTTGGGATGTTAAGAATTAAATAATATTAAGAACAATATACAAAATAGTCCTACATGCGCAGTCTGCACACATAATTTTTTAAAAATAGTAAATCTTATTTTCATGAGAATTGTGTGGGCCCAATAAAAAAAACTTTCCAATAACATTCATGAATTGTTTATAAGACTATTCCTGTTTCATAGAGCTCGTATAAATATAATGACTTTGAAGGAAGATATATGGATTTCGTAACTATAAAAAGGTTTGTTGATATTGCAGAAACTATAGGGTTTCAATCAATTTTTGTATGATATTTTGAGAAACTAAAGGGGTCTCGATCAATTTTTCACTTTTCTTTTTTGGTTTTTAAGGACCACACGTGGAAGGTTTAAATATGTTATTGACTGGTAGCAAAGCATTGAATGTTCTGAAAATCACACTAACCATAGAATCCAAGACATTTTGCTGTCATGAAAGGTTCCCCGCCCCCCTTTTTTTGATGAATATTTTTGTGGTCATATAATGATGGCAATATTATCTAACAATACTGGTGAATAACTTCTGGTTGAAAGGACTTGTCTTTAGCCCCCGTTTGAAACGGAATATGATTTATTTTTTAGTATACCTTTATTCCGACATAAGTGAATATAAATAAGGATAAAATAATTTTGTGTTTCATTGTGTTTTGAATTATTCTCGTTGGTAAACCTAAGAATAAATGTTTTGTTGTTTGGGTAAAATGTGAATAAAGTATGGATAAAGATTTATAAAAGTTAAAAAATAATAATAGTTGATTTGACATATGATTTATACGAGGTAATGACAATTGATTTGACAGTGAGCTCACAATCATATTCTTTGGATGGAATAACTTATGATAACTTTGGAATCTATATACCACTTTATACCAATTTATTCTGCATAACATATTCAGGATATACCAGGCAAATGAGTTAAAACCCATATTTCAGTCAATACCAGGTTATCCGGAGGATTATTCCCGTTTCAAATGGGGGCTTAGGTTTCTTGTGATGACGAAACATTTCAATTTTCATGAACAGCTCTTTTTAGGTGTGGTGACTTTTTCAGTGGTTGATGTTGATTAATTATTTGTTGTTGTGTGGGGTGCTATGGAAGTATTCAAAGATCATTTAGGAAGGTCTTCCAGTGATAAAAAACTGCCACCATACATGAAAAGCATGTATATAAATGTCTACACAATGTTATTTTCACATGAAGTGTTTATTTTAGTTTTTTGAATTATTTTTTTCTGATTAAATCTTCTTCTTGAGACAAAAAATCAGCCTATAAACTATGCTCTACGTACCAACGGTCCATGACCCGATTTGTCACGACCCAGAAGCGGTCGTCTTCCAAGTCGCAACAATAAAAATCAATATACACAAAATCATAACTCAAGCACTCATGCGATGCAATAATTTATCAAAGAGTAAGTAGTGGAAATGCTATTTATACAAGGCCTAACTGGCCACTGATAATTGTACAGATGTCAAATGACATAAATACACACATATATTACAGTCTGTCCTGTGAGAGCCCTAGGACTCATAAACAAAAGACGCACATGCCCAAAATAAATCTACAACATGGACATGCTCTAAAAGACAATGAAACAATGGCTCGACTCTGCTGGTAGGATGGCAATGCATAACTCAAAGATCTTCGTATTGTATTTGATTCCAGATCCTTAACCGGGGCAGTACATGGATACAAAAATCCAGCCCAAAGGAAAGGGTGAGCACAATGCCCAGTGAGTGAATTCCCGATAAATGAATTCCTAACAATCACAAACACACACGATAATGCAGTACTTCTTTTGTACTCATAAACCTCACTTCAGAACTCTCGAGAAACTATATTAGGCGACACTCAGCGGGCCTAAGAGTCATTGAAAGCTGCACATAGTATATTAAACCACTTCATACCCCTCCAGAATCCATATTAGGCGGCACTCAACGGGCCTAAGAGTCAATGAAAGCTGCACACAGTATATTAAGCCACTTCATACCCTTCGGAATCCATATTAAGCGACACTCAGCGGCCTAAGAGTCAATGAAAGCTGCACACAAAGTCCACAATAATCATATCTACATCCACATTTCATCTTCCCACCCTTTACGTAGAACCACAAACATTTAACTGAACACATCAGTATGGATAAACTTATGTTGAACCTGTCAGTTTCAATACTAGTCATAATATCTAAATTGGCATACATCACTATTAACTCACATAACTATCAATTTACATGAATAATATTCACCTTGGCTGAGTTGATGATGTTTGTTTGTCAGCGGGGTCTCCTCAATGTGAGGAGGGTGGTGATCTTGTGTTTAGGCTTGTGATGGGAATGACTATACTCCCAAGAGTCCAATAGCGATGGCGTTACCGTTGGACTGTCCGATGCGCGTGATTATTCACGGGATGAAATGATTGTATCGGTGAGTGGATCTAACTTGACATTCCGATAATATAGTTCCATACTAATTCATGTTTATGGTATGATATTAATCATGTATGTATGACTTGGTGGCATCCATAGGTATGATTATATGTATTAAATTGAGATTGCATGATTACTGTATATATTATTATATACATATTGTTATATCTTGAATGCATGCTCATGATCTATCCTTGTTAATGGATACATATTATATTCTATATATAGCCTTGTTAATGGCCATCTAGCCTGGTTAATGTATGTCTATCTTGTCATATCCTGACTGGGCTTGTTAATGGCTGTCTATCTTGTCACATCCTGTCTAAGCATGTTAATGGTTGTCTAGCCTTGTTAATGGCTGATATATATATTATCAGCATGATTTTTAGATCTTTTCCTAAAGATCTGGTTAGAGACATCGTTTAGGGGTAAGGAGATCTGATCGTATGAGTCAGATCTGGTTGCTTGTTGTGGTTTACCTCGTAGGTCCCTGACCGGTTTGTGTCAAGCCTGTTTAGGGTGGATTGATTATGGTAGTTCTTGCAAGTCATGAGTGCGAACCTGTAGTTGAAGTGAGGGTAAACTCTGAGTGTCCTTCACGAGGGACCATTTTCAAGGTTCATCGTGGACGCCCACGGTATCCGATGGTTTAAATCGGCTACGCCTCAGAGTGGTTGGATGACAGAGAGCCTTAGCCAAGATACTGGGTTTGACGGTTTAGTTTTGTATTTAGATGCTTCGTGTGAGTCAGTTGAGGTGAGGGTAAACTCTGGGTGTCCTTCACGAGGGAGTATTTTCAAGGTTCATCTTGGATGCCCACGGTATCCGATACTTCAAATCGGCTACGCGTCAGAGTGGTTGGATGACAGAGAGCCTTAGCCAAGATACTGGGTTTATCGGCCCTGTTCGCAAAGTGATGGAGTCTAGGGCGGGATCCATTGATGCGGTTTGTAATGCAGTTGAGCTTTGGTGGACTTGACGGGTGGAGTGATACTCCCTGTATTGGCCAAGCCGATGTATTGGCAGAAATGGGTCGCCTAAGAGAAGTCACTGTGCGACAGGAGGAACTGTGAGGCATTTGTGTGTAGTGGCGTTGCAGTCACTAAGATATATATATGTATTTATAGCGTTTCTAGCATGTGATGGATCCCCTGTGGTATGGGACGCATACGGATCTGTCTTTATGCTGGGGACATAGTGAGGTTAGTGTTATAGCGTTGCTAGCATGGGATGGATCCCCTGTGGTATGGGATGCAGACGGATCTGTCCTTATGCTGGTGACATGATTAGGTTAGTGTGAGTTGGCCTCCTGCGGTGATGGTACCTAAGGCTGGTCGGCATATATGTGTTAGTTATGTATGTAGATTTTATGGATGTGTTGGAACTGTACTTTGAGGTGTCTTATAGTTACTTCCATTCACTAGGCCTTCATCGGCTTATCCCTCTATTGTTATGGGTTTTCTTCCAGGTGTTGTACATGATTGGTGAGTTGGGCGTTGTTGAAGTTGTTGTGGGCCCCTCGACGATTTGGTGAGCCTGTCAGCTTCCTGTTGTTTTTCGTACCAGATGACTTTTATTATTGGTACATATATTTGACTGTATTTGTAATTATGACTTGTGTTCACATGAGACAGTGATTGTGTATTCTTTTGAGGGCCACTATTATCTGTTCCGTGGCCTTGTATTGTTCATTTATTTTTTTTACATACTCTTCCGCTGCCGTTTATTCAGATTCAATCCTTTATTCCTTGTGATTTATTCTGATTATGATATACTCGGTATCGTATACGTGTCACCCTTTGGGGACGGCCGCTCTGGAGGGCGTGACAACATCTCCCTCAATCACATAGCAATGAACACTACCTTATCTAATTCAATAAGCATGAACAAATGATATTTTAAAATAACAACAGCAAGTAAAAGAAGTTTCAAGGCTAGGCAACATGGAACTCCTTCACTATATCACTTCCAATTCTTCCTTTTTGTTCTACTCAATCAACATTCTTAATTCATGCATGTATCCATCACAGCCACACCCACATGAATCAAAAGAGGGGAGTAGAAGCAATAGCAAGTAAAAGAGAAAAGAAAGCTAAGTTACACGACTTCCCTCACAAGAATTAAATTTGAAAACACACACACATAGCAGAATCATACGTAAGGACAACAAGAAGGGATGGATTCACTCACCTCACAACTTACAATCCAAGCTGGACTCCCCCAAATCCCTCTCCTAAATCATGCAAATAGAAACCCACTGATAAAAATATAATACTCAATCTTTCCAAGACAAACATGATATCCCCACTATAATCCTAAACTGATACAATAGAAACAACATTCAAATTCCTATTCATTCAACCCCAAAAATATATTCATATTTCAGCCCTAAATCACAAATTCAATTCAAAACTGAAATAGAACAACCCCATACAAAGAATAACGATGAAAAGAACAAGAATATTTACCTAGTGCAGCACAAAAAATACTCCACAAAGTTTTTCCTAATTTTTCCCTTTCGATTTCAACCAAAATATCACTCTCGGCCTCTCTCTCACATAATATATACACAACACCACCACAACTGACTCTGCCCATTCAATGTAAATGAGAAATCCAGGAAAATTACCATATTGCCCTTCCACTAATATCTGTGCATCTTTGACCCGAATTGCCATATCTTCTCGTAGGAAAATCTACTTCAGATGAACCAACTTCTGTCGGAAAGATAATGAAAATATCTACAACTTTCATGTTTATGCCAAAATCAGAAGAAGCATCTAACTATATTTAAAATAGCAACGAACAGAAGACCTCACGATTTCTTCTTCTAAGGGCAGAAATGGTAAAACAGCCATAACTTTTGTTATATGAATCCAAATGATTTAATTCCACTTTTGTATGAAAAATGACTCAAAACTGAATATCTCATGATAAAATCAACTATTAATCTCTTCATCTTAAGTACTAACGAAATTAAATCTAATAATGCGAAACATGCACCTTAGAATATAAACTTATAAACTAAGCATACACGAGCCTAAGACACTCCAAATCCATAGTAATATGAAATATCATAAAATAAAATGTCAAAAATATCACGAAACCTAACACGATTAGTGAGGGCTTACGATCCGGATGACCCACCGTATGTGGATCCGGCCCGTCGATCCCTGCATACCTGACGATCGAGTACAAATTTAAGTCAGTATTTCATAATTCAATTTTTTAATAAAGGATCATCAATAACTGATACTCTAAATTCTGATAGATATATTAAATCTAGAGTTTCATTAAACTGATTATTTGAGATCACAACGATATATCCTAGATTTAGAAAAATCATCAATTGATGAACAAGATTCTAACAAATTATGTGGCATTTATCAAGAGATAATGACAACAGATTATGCAAATCCCTCTAAACAATTCCGTGAATCTGAGATCTCTTCTCATCCGTCCGATGGGAGAGAGATCCACAATAGATTCTAGGGTATTCATCAAGGTACTATAAATAGGGAACATGTTCTTCTTATTGAGGTATGTGAAAATTATTTTTACAAAATCCTAAATTGTGTACTTGACTTACTTGAGCGTCGGAAGATCTTCTACAGGTCATCCCCAACCTTGTTTGAGGAGGAGAATCGCCGACGATATGGCGGAAGCCATTGGGAGAAGCGCAGCGGATGGATCCTGCTGACCCGAACTCGGATCGTCATTTTCTTCCCCCTCCACTTATCTTATGAAAACCTGAATCTATCTAGGATTCACTATAGATAGGGTACCCCTGTTAATTTGAAAAGAGGTGGTAAGCTTTGAAGCCAATTAGCCAATGTTATCTAAGAAAAAAAATTATATATATCATACACTTGTTTTATCATTGTTGTATTGGTTTCTCTATGTCCCAATTTTTATTCTAATTCAATATTAACAATGCTAAAATCCGAATGAAATTGAACGGCTTTGGAATATTCTCCCACTGTAAAATCACAGTACGTAAAGATATATTACATTCCCCTTAAAAATGAGCATCTAAAAAAAATAAAAATAAAGTAAGGCATCATAGGAATTTTTTTTATGGTTACAAAGACCCACAAGGGAAGGGATAGACAGACACTAGAGCACAAGGCCCATACCCAACCAAGAAACAACTCCCAGTATGGGGGTCTGTCGGGATCGATCCCCGGTCAGTCCATAGAGGACGATGCAACTCTCCCACCTCGCTAAGTGAGGGGACGCACCAAGCATCGTAGGATTGAATGCTAAAATTTAAGAACTCCATTCAGCCCATCATTCAAAGCACATTGATTAAGGTTAGCAAACTACCCCCACAATAATTATAATTCAGGTGAACTCATTTGCTAGTTCAACAGTTAGTAAATACTTTGAATGATGGAAACCTATTCATGGTTATCTCTTGTCATTCATTCATTCTAAAAGTTCTCTCTCTACGTCAGAATTCCACGCCCCCTTTCCCCCCATTCATTCCCAAATCATTTAGGGGCTGTTTGGTTGCACCAATCTTCATTGCTTATTCAGCTTAAGGCTGAAAATCAGCATCAAGCCTGTTTGGTTGGGCTTCTAATAAGCACTAAAAAAACCCTCGTTCAGACTTTTTGGAGCGAAAATTTTCTGCGCAATAGACCCTACTGAAATACTCGGTAAACACATTCAGACATTTTATCCGTCTGTGAAAAAATGAGACGGCCCCTGTTAAAGTTCAGTAATTACACAGGGTATTTAAACCCAAAGTTTTAGTGGAGGGCCTTCTCTCTCCTTGATTTTTACTGCGCTGATTATCACCCCTTTGAACCCAAACACAGCAGCGACAGAGAAACCCTAAAATCACCGAACCCTGTCGAGCTATGGTTTTCCCTTCTCCGAAAACCTAAACCATGGACGACTAGAAGGCCGGGATCACCCGATCTACTTAAACCTTCGAGAAGAGCATGGTGTTTGTTATCTGATCTGCTTCCTCCTCACAAATAGGAAGGATACACTCCGATCTCACTCTCACCATCTCCAACAGGGGGGTTCGACACTCCGATCTGCTTCATAGTAACATTGGATATCCTCCCCAGCCAACAATCTAGGTAAAACCCGCCAAAAGTCCTCCCTTCATGTGGTATTCAGATATGTTGTATGAAAATATGTTTAGGGTTTTGTAGAAATGAAACTATAGGGTTAATCGACAGGAGAGAGGAGGCAGTGGGGGCTGGGGCTGGGCCTGGGGTTGGGTTTGATGGTGGTGTTAAAGATTTCAGCATTCTACGTACATAATTTCAATTGTTTTGCAGTTTTTGCTGTAACAAGAATGAATTTTCCCCTTTTGATTTTTGGACTTTGATTGGATCATGGAAGACTTTGAATGTAAATCCGATGGGGATGCGTTCTTCACTTGATATCGCTGTTACTAGAACTTGATTGCTTTTGCTCATCGCATTAACTAGTGCCATGAATAAGAAGAAATTTTGATCAAAATTTCCATGTTTAAAAAGTTAACTTTGTGAGATTTGAGCAACACAGCCCAGAGGTGATGATCTTCATCGAAAAAGAAGAAGAGAGAGACTAGTGGCGATGTTAATGAGATAGGTCTCAACTTAGTACCTTAGGCTGGAGGATATTGTAATTTAGAGGCTGAGGTTACCACATTGGAGGATTATTAAAGGTGTTCCAGATATGTTGAGTTGTTCTGCCAAAGTGCTCCTTCTTTCTCATATTTCCACTTCCAATTACTTATAGGAAAAGTTTTGGGAGAAGGTTATAATAATTTTCATTTGATAATTGATGACGTTCAACCTTAGTGGATTCATTTTGCACAGGCTTCTGTAATGGGCATTCTTTGGGTATTATTGACCTAGTGGTTGTGTTACTATATAAATATATTCAGTTGCTTCCATTTAAAAAAACTTGCTCTGTGAAAAATCAGTAACTTCTAATATTCCAATATTAATTTTACCCTTTTAGTTTTACTAATTGTTGTTTGAGCCTATCAGCGTTTGAGAGTTTTGACTCCACAAATGGAGTCTAGCATGACTAGGACATGGTTCTATCCTGAAGGAAAATATATGACTTACACTGAGGTTCTTGGTATGGTATAACACATAATAGGGTGTAGTTTCTATATGAAGTTGTCAATCAGCATTCACACATCTTTTTCATGATGAAGATCTTTTACAACGCACAAACAAACAGGATCAAAGCAATTGTTACCTTTTGAAATAGTATATGGGGAGTTTTTATGAGAGTTCATCCATTGTATCCATTTCATGACAGCTTTGGGTTGATTTGGGATATATTTCAATATTTGATGCTAGTTCTTATTTTATTATTTTTTAGAAAAATACAGTTCTTGTAGTTTCTTGTATAGCTTTTTTACTAGGTAATGCCGTTTCTCTTTCGTTCTTGCACAGTACTGACTGATTGCTTCATATCTTCTATAGTTCTATTTCTACAATTCTTTCATCTTTTTTTGGGTGTATGTATGTAATTGTTAACTTTGTTATTGTATTGTGTGATGATTGATTGATTTTTTTAATGCAAAACTTGACTTTTTGAAGTGATATGCTGTGTAGATTATGACTGCATTGATTGGTGATGCATGGATTATGGGAGAAGTTGGGATAGGGTCTGGAGTACATTGGGTGCTCCTATTAAATGAAACATAGTCATGGCCATTATGCTATAGAAGCCTGATATCTCCTTGCCAAAGTAGCAGCCCATGAATAAATAAATAAACAAAGAATACATGGCCTGTTATAAACTCTGTTAAACATTAGTTTTGTGTATGAAAAACTTATAAACTACAGCAGACCCTGATAGTATATTTTGTATGAAAAACTAGACTTGACTTCCATTGGAATCCAATTTTGAAAAACAGTTTCTTCAAAAAATAACAAGAGTCAACCAGTTTTTCTATAAAATTGTTTCGTTGGCTCTTAACACATAAATTCAACATCCAAAACTCTCATTGATGGCATTTTTTAAAAATTAATTTGGAACTGTATTAGTTAATGATCTTTTATGAAAAAAAATTGTTTAACAATTGGTTCCAACAAATTGCACTCATTTTTATGAAATTATTTTATATCAGTACTTTATAGGGCCCTAACATTTTGTGATTTTTGGAAAGGTGGAGAAGGACAATGCATGACCACGGCCAATATGTTTAATGATTTTTTGGATGTTGTGCATGCTTTTGTATAATGTTGTTGGTGTTTGTGATCTTTGTTTTGCTTTTAATTCTAGCTATCAAGTAAATGTAGAATGTCCATTAGCCCATGCATGTCTGTAACATTATAAACATCTCTATGTAGCAGTCAATTTTGTAACGGGTTTGAGAAAACCTTATCTGTGGGAGTGTTGAAATCCGAATAATACTGCTTATTTGACAGACAAATGAAATTAGATTGACTATCTTTGTCTATGTGGGCTTTATATGTTAAAATAAAACATTTCTATGTGTGCATTTTGGTAGAATTTATGTAACTGTTAAACTCTTACAAAAGGGGCCTATCCCAATTTTTTGCTGTTATTAATATTTGAATTTTAATAATGGAATGATGATGTGTTTGCAGTCCAATTGAGGAGTGTTTGCAATTCTATGGGATAAGTGGAAATATAAAATATCAGATTTTCAACGGATTAAACATGTGGGTAGCCAGACACTATATTGTTTTGACTCTTCAAAGGAAATGGTGGTATTGGTATTTTTAACATGTTAAAAAAGAATAATCTTTAGTATCTTCAAAAAAACATGTTTTTTTTTTTATTTCAACCAAATATTAAAATAACACTCAGCAGTTATAAAATGGACCAAAATACCCTTCCAATAATCACATAAGTCAATTGGTTAATCAAACACACTTATTTAAAATACTGCTTAATATTTTTCATTGAACCAAACGTTTTTTTTTCTAAACTCTTAAAGATTATCATCCTTCCTCTTTCTGCACTTAACAATCAGCACTTAAAATCGCTTTCCGCCGCTACCAAACAACACCTTAATCATTGAAAATGACTTCAGAAACGCTTAAACATAGTTTTTGATAGTCCTGATGAAATGTCTTCATGAAAGGGAGACTTTTTTTTTCTATGAATTTCTTATGCAGCATTTCTTTTAAAATGAATTTCTCTAGGAATGACTAAACAAAGAGTGCACGCAGATTCCAGTAATGAAGTATATAGTATTTTAGTGCAATATATATTGTTGAAAATTATAGTACGGTTTGAAGTTATACAAAACAGTATGCAAATTCCACTGATATATGAAATATATATTGTTTTAGTGCAGTATATATCGTTGGAAATTATAGTATGGTTTTTTATTATACGAAACAGTATGTGTAGAAAATACAATGAAAATACTATAGACTATATTAATTAATAGTATAGAGTGAGGAAGAAGAACCAAGAGTATTGATCGAATTGATGAATCTGTTCTCTTTTCAATAGAGAATCCGAGGCTAGAGTTGTACTCTATTTCCTTAAGACTTTAATCACCCCGTTCTGGTGCTTACGGATGCTGGAGATAGTATCACAGAATACAACGATCGGATATCATGTGGTAGCAGTGCTTCAAACCACAAGACCAGCGAACTCATTATTGTGTATGACTCTCTCTCTCCCTGGACACACTGAATTGAATTGGATGCAATAGATAGTATGCAAGAACTTGAAGGACTTAGTGATTTCGGTGGCCTTTAAAATATAGGGATTGGGTGGTTTGTGTAGAGGAGAAAACTGTTGAAGAGGCTATTGGAGGAGACCGGATTCGGTCAGTACCGAACTCGGTCAATTTGGTCAGTACCGAACTGCAAAACCAATTGTTGGGTATATATTTCACTATCTTATTGGATACTGATGATACTTATGAATTCATATTTTATCTAATAACTGATTGAATCCAATAAAAGAGTAAAAAATATACCCAACAATTGATTGTGTAGTTCGATTTACACGTGGTGCAGTTCGATTTACACGTGGTGCAGTTCAATACTAACCGAATTGATCGAGTTCGGTACTGACCGGATCCGATCCCCTGTTGGAGGCATCTATTCCTCTGTTCAAGAGCTTGAGGCACCCCTTCTTTAAACAACCAATGGCCAGATCGTAACAGTCAATCTGATGGCCCACATTGCATTTGAAGTTTTCTTCATTAGATGGTCCAGATTTCATCTGATAAAAAAGATCTCCACCATCCGATTTATCAAAAAGTGCCAAGTGCGCCTCTAGAACGCCAATACGCCCACGCGCATGTGGTGATGCTACACAACATCCCACATGGAAAGGTCCACCATAAGGGGTCCATCAAAAGCAATTCACTAGAGTACAAAGAGCTCATCTTATAAAGCCATACGATTTTTTCTCAACTTCTGATGTGGGACTGAAAATCTTTTCTTCTCCAACCACCAACCACTTTCACTATATTATTGGTATAACTTTGGATCTAATTGTCTCATTCACCCGAAAATGATTTTGAGAATGTAAATATACTACGTTCATCACTTCAACGAAAGGAATGCAATCAAATGGGTTTTCACTACTAATAATTAGTAGAACCCAAACTCATTTAAATCCAAAGGCTTGGTAGAAACCCAAGTATCCAACATATATTTCACTGATACACTGTATACTCTTGATTCAATTTTTTTATAAATAAAATATGTCTCTATTACCACCCATCACATATTCACCTCACCCCTTTAAATATTTATAAAAACACATTTCACATCCTTTTGAATTAGTTAAACCCCACCCCTACATCTCTTCCAAAGGAAAACCCCACCACTAATCTAACATAAAAATCCATTTGCACCTTTTTCTCTCCGGCGGTCACTCATCTTTCTCATTGGTCGACTTACTTCTCCAACGAACTTTCGGCGTCCATTGTACCCACCATCACGGTTCGACAGCCACCCACCATCACCGACAATTGTAAATATTGAACACACAACATTGATAAGTCACATTTAAAAAAAATTATACTTCTTGTATAGCTTTAATTTTTTTATATCTTATGTAGACAGGATAGATGATATGGTCTGTCATTACACATTCTATACAGGTAATAATCCTTTGTTAATTGTATTGAATTAATTACAAGTTTCTGAATCAACGCTTTCAATGTCGCCAGATGTTTCCCAGGTCGACGGTTAGTGTGTTGTTGTTTCATCTCTAGGTCGACAGGCCCTCCATCATATTCTTTTACAATGGTTTGAGAGCTTGGATGTCAACATTTGCTATATGGATTCGATGGTTAATTGGTCCATCAATTGGGTCAAAAGAAATCCAAACTCATTATGTGAGTAGTTAGATAGGGATATTCTCAACATCTTTTACACTATGGTTCGACAATCCATATGTCGCGTTACTTTCCACAGATTCGACAGTTGATCAGTTGAACGAATCAAATTTTTTTTCAAAACATTCATTCATTTATTAAATAAACACAATCACATGAGATAACCAACCAAGGTTATAAACCATTCACAATCAAATAATCTTTCGAATGAACCGTTTTGAATATAAAAACTTCATCCCTAAAACTAGAGTTTGGTTTTTTAAAAAATGATTTCAAGAACAAAAATGATTTCAATAATAAAATTGACAAGAGGGAGGGGCCGGCGACGATGGACGAGCCGGAGGAGAGTAACGGTGACTAGACAAAATCGATGGGGAACAGAAATGGAGAGGGAAATCAACAATAGGGATGGAGAGCAATGAGAGAGGAGAGACTTTCTAAAATAATTGGGGTGGGGTTGAAAACTACAAAATCATGTATATATTGTGGGGTGGGATCGCAACATGTAACAAAGTGTTTGGGTGGAAAAAAGGGGTGGGGTGGATATTTGATGGGGTGGAAATCAATGCCCCCTTATCTTCATATATACGTTATTTTTTTATAATATCATATACTTTATTAGGCAAGTATATATTTAAATAAAATAAAATAGTTAGAGTAATAAAAATGAAATTATACATATTAATTTCCTGATAGATGTGACAATTTTTTTCCCTATAGATTCCACTAATGAATTTCCTGAAATTATACATATCAATTTCCTGATAGATGTGACAAATTTTTTTTGTAGGGTGCGGTTACTCCCACCAACCAATTTACTAGCAACACCACCCTTTTAAACCCCCCACCTCCCAATTTAACTTATACCAACCCCACCTCATAAAAAATACACACCAAATGCAATCCCAACCTCACCACCTACCTATTTTCAAATGAAAAACTCTCTCTTCTCCCCCTTCTCTCACCCTTTTTTATTTTCTTCTCTTTCACATCCGGTGTGAAGGCCATCGGAATCCGCCGAGAATCCACCGCAAGCCCACCACGAGCCCGCCGTGAGACGGCCGCGAGACCGCCGCGAGGCCACCGTGACGAGATCCCCTTCTACAGTTTGCACTAACCCCCCACGACGCCCCCAAGCATAAATAGAAAGGTAAATGATTCTTCAAATATATTTTTCCTCCATTGTTGTTAGTGATTCATGATTTATTCAATCTCTTCCTACTTTTCTTTCATTCAGGGTTTTTGCATTATAAGTTATGGTTTTCATGGGTATTTATGATGTTTTTAGAGAAATGGATTGATTTGGGGTCTTTTTTTTGTTGGATTGTAAATTATGATTGTATTTGTTTGGTATAAATAATGTATGGTTTTGATTCAAATATAGGGTTTTGATAGGGAGCTAGGATATTGTGTAAGCAATGTATGGTTTGATTTATTTTTATTTTTTTGGAATTGAAAGCCATGTGTGTGATTTAATTTGTTTGGTTTAAACTCTTACATTACAAATAATGGGTGTTTTTTTTTGTAAGTTAGGGTTTTGATCATTTAGGGTATTTGTAGAGAAGTGAAGGTTTTAGCGTTGGATATCACCAATTAAGGAACCTTGTACCCTTTGACATGTGAAATATTTTAAGAAATACATATCTGGCAAAGTATTAGTAATGCATTATGTATGTTTGGATTTTTCAAATGAAGATCATTTGCACTCATCTTTCCTTCAGAACATGCTCAATGTTGTATTGTTGCACTTGGAAAATGATATGTCTTCTATTTTTTAAAAGAAGACAGTACAATGGACTTGTGGTCCAATTGAGTGCATTGGAGACTATTAGACATGAAAAACATAATTAGGTGAATTAGGGGTGGAGACTAACTAGCTAATAATGCAGTAGTTAAAGATTTCTTTTGTGTCTCTTTTTGCTTGCTTTCTTTTGAGATTCCTGAAATTGATAGGAGTCCAAGTAAAGGTGAGGAAGGTGTGAAGAGAATAAATCAATCCAATGCATGAAATATCACACAAGCCCCATATTGAAGTACTGTGAGCCTTTTTAAATTTTGGTAAACCTATTTGCACTATCGTTTTGGTTGATTCTCCAGTTCACTCTTTGACCCTGTTTACGCCAGAAAAGAAACAAAGATGCATTTTATTTTGAGGATGATTTATAGATTTGTTAAACTGTACATTCCAATGTTGCATCTTATTAGTTTAAAACCAATACCCTACATGTATTGAGGTTTTTTTTATTCGAACTTAGGGTTTTGATAGAAAGATAAGCAATGTTTGATGGAGCTCTTTTTTTTAAGCCATGTCTGTGATTCTATTTGTTTGGTTTAAACCCTTATATTATAAGTTTTGAAGTTTTATTTATTTATTGTAAACTAGGGTTTTCATAAGAATTGTTAGGCCTGTGTCATTTAGAGTCCTAATTTCGATCGGAGTCGCTAAAATTTTGACTTTAGCTATCTGCTAGGGTTTGAAGACTTTGATTAATAAATCTAACTGCATATTATGGGTCCTGGTATTGTTTTGTACTGCCCATAAAATTTTCGTTTAATTCCGATAATGTTTTTGGAATTATGCAGTTTTGGATTGGCATTCGGATTTGATTTTGTTAAAATCCAAGATGAAGAGATAAAAATCCGATATTATTATGAGATGTTAAGTTTGGAGATAGATTCCATATAGAAGTGGAATTGGATCAACTGGATTCGTATATTAAAAGTTATGGGTATTTTTCCATGTATACCCCGAAGTTGAGAAATCCAGGCAGCAGCCCTGTAAGATGTTTAGCCTAGATTTCGGAATAGCTGGAGAGGTTATTTGATCTGGGTATAAACATGAAAGCTGTAGATAATCTTCTTAGCTTTCCAATGCCACTGGAATCGTACAATTTGGAGCTGTATTGAGGAAGTTATGGCCGTTTTAGTGAAGGCTGTCCAGAGTTTTAGTCCGAGGACGGGTTGGTCATTTCATTTCCTCTTGGCCTATAAATACCCCCACCAAATGTTACGACCTTGGCCACTTTTTCCCTCTTTTGCTCTGGTTCAGCCCCTTTTTGGGTGTGTTTTGGGTGGGGGAAATGGTGGTGATGGTGGGGGAGGAGCTCAAATGGAGAAAAGAAGATGTGTAAGTGTTGTTGTTTCTTTTCCTTCTCCATCCTCTCCTCCTTTAACTCCCCCTCCCCTCTGGTTCAGCATGAAGAAGAGATGTGGAGGCTGAGATGGTGGTTGTGGTTGTGGCGGTTGAGGTGGTCGTGGGCGTGCTTGTGAGCCCCCACACCTCCCCCTTCCCTCCCCCTCTCTTGGTAGGCTTTTCCCTCTTCTTTTTATAGTTTGTTGGCACATTTGGTGTGTTGGGAGGTGGTGCATGCCAAGTGTTTGTAATTATGTTTGTGTGGTGTATGTGTGTGCTTAGTTGCATGGGAGTAGGGGTGTCGGCGTACCCGGGTGTGTGCTGCCCTGTGTGTGCTGCCTGTGCCCTGCCAGCAGCACCAGCACCTGTGCCCAGCAGCCCCAGCACTGGTGCCCAGCAGCCCCAGCATCTGTGCCCAGCAGCCCCAGCACCTGTGCCAGATTTCCCAGCACCTGCTGCCCTGGCAGCACTAGCAATTGTGCCCCTGCAGACCCTGTCTGTGCTCGGCTGCGTTCCCAGCGCCTGTTCCCAGCGCGCCCAGCGACTCTGCCCAGCGCGTCCGGCAGCGTTCCCAGCGCCTGTTCCCAGCGCGCCCAGCGACTCTGCCCAGCGCGTCCTGCGACGTTCCCAGCTCCTGTTCCCAGTGTGCCCAGCACCTGTTCCCAGCATGCCCGGCAGCGTGCCCGGCGCCCGTTCCCAGCGTGTCCGGCGGCCTGCCCAGCGTGCCCTGCCTTGCCTGCGCACCCCGGGTGATGCCCCGTGCGTGCGTGCCTCCCCGTGCGTGCGTGCTGTCCCGCCTGCCCCGCATGCGTGCTGTTCCACGTGCGTGCTGCCCCGCTCGCCTTGCTCGCGTTCTGCCACTCGACGCGCATCAAACCGGTTATCGGTGAGTGGTCCGATTCCAACCCTTCCGGGAGCGCTCGATGCACGCAGTTGTGCATTGCGCATCCTTGGGGCATCTTAACCCCTAAATATGCTAGATATTTGCATGTTAGAGTTGTATAGCTCGTATATTGCGTAGAACCCCTATTCTACCCTATACTTGCATAAGTATGTATTCATGTTTGTATAAATGTGTTTTCATGCGCCCCTTGTGTTTCGGGCATGTATTTTGAATGAGTTATGGATGTATAGAATATGCATGCCTTAGGTAGTATTTTAATACTCCTCCCCTATATGAGTAATACCTAGCATGTTAAATCTTGGGTTAATAACCGGATGCGTACTAATATTCCCTTACGATTAGACTGGAGGAATGGTATAGTTGTTGCACCCATCTGTTGGGGCAAAGCTATGACCAGCTTCCTGAGAGGATGAGATTTTTCCCTCTCTCTTACCCTCCCTCTTGGCGTAAACTGAGTAAGTATATGTGGTTCCTACTAGACTCAGGTTCGCTCGAGAATATTGGCATGCACCAGTTAGTGCGCGAGATCGCGCTTGACCCTTTCCTCCTAAGATGGTGATAACCAATGAATGTTATGATTGTATGATTAATGGCCTTATAAGCATGTTTAAGTGGGCCATACCTTGTATGCATGTTGTATGAATTGTTGTTTATGATGTAAATCCATGTTAGGGAGTACCCCTATAGTTATATATATATATTATTGTGCATGTGGCACATATTATCATGTTATGATTCTCCTCATATATATATATATGTGCGCATGTTAACTAATTTGGCATATCCGTAATAGGCAAGGGTATGACCCACGGTCGAGTCGTACCCTATTAGTTAAAGCGCTAGCGATGTAATCACCCCTTGCATCCGAGTGATGCATTTGTATCGAATTCTGAAGAATTCATCGTGGCATCGGTTTTGTTAAATCGATAGCTACGGCATTAACTTGGGCCTACCCGTGCCAGGCGTGTGTCTGAACCGCCTATTGGGTTATGCCCCTGGCTTTTCTACACGAGTGTAGAGATAGTCCTCACGTTCGAGTGATGCCTCCGTGTGGGAATACAAGAGTATTCGATATCATCGATATATGTATGTAAGTACCAAGGGTAGTTGGCTTTCCCATAGGGTTCGCATTGCGAACGCAAGGTGCTTCCTCCTGACATCGTCATGAGTCGAAGCTACCTGACATAGAAGCTGTCCTGTATGGTGCCACCACTTGTAGGTGCTACCGATGCGTACCGCGGTACACATCTAGGGAATGTACTGATCGTGGAAGGCCGACAGGTAGAGGCTGCACGGGAGAGAGCTACCAAGTGATATTTCGGGCTTCAAGTCGTTCTCCCCTTCGTCGGATCCGTGTTGAAGCTGCCCGGTTCGTAGTTGTCCTGTGGGGTGCTCCCAGACGTATTTATGACACCTATTGGTGCGCCCATATGGTAGAGATAGCGGTCATGGAGAGGCTACCAGGTAGAGGCTCTCCGGGAGAGGGCTACCGGATGACGATGGGTGTAGAGCAACTGAGTTCATTTCAAAAGTCCCTAGAATCACCCCTCCGGGGGCTAGGGTGAGGATGAGTTGTTGTCACGTCGCCACGTGACCCAATTACCCATCGAGTATACTCTGGGTTTGTTAATTCTGACGCTTGAGGTATCGAAGTATATCTCTACCTCGTAGCAGATGGACGCGTTGTGTCTCGTTAACCGGTAACACGTGGTGTTATGGTTAACCCTCGTTTGTCCCCGGGTCTCCATGGAGCTCCCCTTCGGGGTCGGGGCGACGAATGTGTTGAGTCACGTCGCTACGTGACCCATTTGTTTGTTCACCCATTCCCATATTTGTTGGGTCTGGTTAGGTATCGATGTTGAGTGACATCAATGACAATTATCTCTATGTAGATGATCACAATAGTGTGGTGTTGACCAGTAATTCCGCGTCTCCTTGACAAACGGTATGGTCTCTCCCCAAGAGTCCCAAGAGTCTCCCTTCGGGAGTGAGGGTGTGGGTGAGACGGGTTGCACTGCCGTGTGACCCTATTATCCCTTGGGTTTCAACCCATGTCTTTCCTTGAAAGGAAATTGCCTTAACATTAAATTGTTATAGTGGTGTTCGGTTTCCGACCACTCACTGAGCTTGTAGCTCACCCCTCGCGTACTGTTTCTTTTACAGGAGCGTTGTTGGGCGTGGAGCTGGAGTTTTCCTATGGCGTGGTCTTGCGTGCGTGGAAACGTTCTGTCCGGTGGATTGGCAAGTGCGAGGCTGTCAGCAGTCCTAGAGTCTTGTGTATTGGTAATTCGTGCGTGTGGCACTTGTTGTATTTTATCGGCTAGACTTGGCTCTCACAGGACAGTGATTGTGTATTCGAGTCTGTAATAATATTTTCGGTTTACAGACTTATTGATAGTTTATGCTTCCGCTTTTCAGTTGTATTATCAGTTATCATTGCTTCATTAGCCTTGTGTATTGTTTATTGGAGTCGTTGTTGACCTCTTGTTTATGATAGCTGATATTATATTGCCACGTCTCGGGGACGGCCGCCCTGGGGCGTGACAAGAATATAGGTAAACCATATTCAGAAATGTATGCTTTGGGGGCTTTTGTTATATTGCAAGTTATGATTGTGATTGCATTCGATTAGATTACAAGTATTGAGGTTCTGTTTATTCAAAATTAGGGTTTTGATAGGAACATAGGGTATTGTTAGAGCAATGTATGGTTTGAGCTCTTTTTTTCATTTTTTTTTGGGGATTGGGAGCTATGATTGTGATTCTATTTGTTTGGCTTAAAACCTTATATTACTTGTATTAATATTTTTTAGTTGAAAAGTTAGGGTTCTCATATGAAGTAAGGGTATGTTTAGATTGGTGTATAAGGTTTGGGCTCCTTTTTTTTTGTTAGATTGCAATTTATGTTTGTGACTGCATTTGTTTGGTTTAAATCCTATATTATGTCATCCTTGTTAGCTTGATCATGGTTTGGGATGTCAGTGACTACCATTGGTATGTAGAACCTTGATCCATGATTTGAAGTATCCTAGGATTGATTTAGCTACCCATAAAATGGAGATACTAATATATAAATCAAATGAATTAAATTGCAGGATGGCTCCCAAAAAATGCATCCCACAGACCGCATCCCTTCGGAGACGCCAGTCAGCAAGACTGGCAAACAGTAGGCCTTCAAAGTTGGTTGGCTCATTCCCCCAAGAAATTATACTTGATGAAGATGTCAATGGGTCAGAAGAAGAGGCCGGAGATGTGGTAGCAATACAAGAGACAGGGCAGGTAGATTCTGATATAGACCATGATAGTCTGAAAGGCTCATTTCCTGGTGGTCCCGAAACAAATGAATTGTTAGTAGACTACAGACATCATATCGCCTACCGTGTGTGGAATGGCAAGGTACCTATCATTAATTTTTATGTTTTCATTTTATCTGAAAACTAAGATGGATAGGTAAGGCTTCATAGTCTTACTTTATTATGTGGTAAATGCCCTTAGGTTTATAAATTTTAAATTGGATACACTCTACTTTTATTGGATAACCTGAAGGATATTATTCGTTAAAATGCTGCTTCCAATTGCACAGAAGTTTGAGAAGTACCCCTCATCTTTGCAGAGATTATTCTTATTGAATATTTTCAGAGTTTGGAATTCTTTGGTCTCATCTCAACGTATTTAGCTTCCATCCCCATATAATGCATTGGAACCATCATAGTAGTTTTGGATCCTACAAAGTGAAACTATAACACTTCTGGACTTCGTTCTTCAATTTTATATATCATTCTCATTAGATGAGGATTTTTAAGTTCTTGCATTGATTGTTTGACCTGTTTTGATTAAGAGACTATGATTGTTTATGGATTTATATTATGTAAATTATGTCTATATGTTAATAAACTGATTGAAATTTTATATGACCATTGGCACACCAATGTTGTATAGGGCGATCGATTATTGAGGTGTCGCCAACCAGCTAAAACCTTGGACAGTTGGGCCTTGGAGAAAGAATCCGAGACATTCTCAGAAAGGGTGAAAGAAAGTGGACTATGGCCTTTAGTGGCATACTGCTTCAAGACATTGAACAACCCCTTAGTTACAGTAATGGTTGAGCGATGGCACCCCGAAACTAATACATTTCACTTACCTTTTGGTGAAATGACCATTACACTAGATGATGTGGAACAAATTATGGGCATACCAGTGATGGGGAAGACGGTTTACGGTTTCACTAATTTGACTATCACGGAAGCCTCAAAATTACTAAAAGAAACTCTCAATGTACCACTTCGTAATTGTTTGGATGAGTTGCAAGACCATGGTGGTTACCAAGTGAGAATGGGTTGGCTAAGGGACACTCTTGCCTATAAATCAATTGGGGGGTCTGACCAAGCCATAGATTGCACTGTTAGGGGATATTTGTTATTCCTTCTAGGTGCACGTTGTTTTGTGACAAAACTGGCATCACTGTCCTAGTTGCGTACCTAAGTTTTTTGTCGAATATTGAGGAAATCAAAACTTATGGATGGGGGGCTACTACACTTGCTCAACTATATCGACAGTTTGGTATCGCATCTCGTGCAAATGCCAAACAAATATGTGGTTATCTGACACTATTGGAGGTATGTTTACATTGCATAGTATGTAAAATTGTTATTTTGATAGATGTAAACCATATATATTTTTTATAGTAAAACACATGCATTCTCCCCTGTTGTAGGTTTGGGTCTACGAACACCTTCCAATGCTCAGACCAGTACCGAATCCGACCTATAATGAACTGACCCCTCGAGCTGACCGATGGATTCGTTATCGTGTTGTACCAGGTGTACACAAAAATTATCTAGATGTTATTCGGGAGCTCCTCGATATGGCCACGGCTAATCAGATATTGAATGACATAATCCATGAGTGGTAAATATGTTGAATAAACTGTTATGTCGAAGTTATGTTGGGTGCAGGTTGAATTTGAACCCTACCGTTCAGTTAGAGATCGTAGGCCTCTAAAAGAGTACACATTCTTCAAGGGGAGTTTGTGTGTCAACAGGCTTTTTGAGCCATACATGCCTGATCGAGTTCTACGTCAGCTTGGTCACGTCCAGACAATTCCAAAGAAACCTCTTCGCCCTTGTGGAGTAATACGACGGCCTCGGGGTGCTGGAAGCTATAGAGCAGACTACAGTGGTTCACCAAAACAACTCGAGCAGTGGGAGGACTGTGTCATTAGCGCAGGTACAAGGGGCACTATATTACGTACATCGTGGGAGGCTGTGCCAAGGTACATGGAATGGTTTGTGAGATTGAGTCACCCACTGTGTCAAAATCCCAAGAACAAAACATTGTCACAGGGGGAGGCCGTGAACGGCGATGACATGGTAATGACTTAAGTGATGTACAAATATTGAGTATCTGAGAATTAGCTACCCACTGTTACTCTTACAACTCTCTATGTTTTTTCTGTGTGAAGCGTATCAACAATGTCGTTCGCTATCTCGAAACGTTTTCTGATATGGGCTCTGCTGGTACCACTGCTGATCGAGGGATTCAACATGTGATCCAGTATTTTAAAGATGGAATACCACTTCCCGACTCAGCTGATTCACGGTGTACGTCACAACAAAGGATTTATCGACGACGATGATTTATGATTGCTTTTTTGTCTTTAGGCTCCTTTTTTGGACAAAGTTGTATAGGCCCACTTCTTTTGTAATGATTTTAAATTATTACACATTTGAATGTTTGTGAGCAATGGTTTAAATACTCAATGCTTCGTTTTGTTAAGTTTTTCTTGGATGTTTAAATGCAATATAACCAGGTGAATGAAATTTGATGTGTCCCTCATCTTGTGGATATGATTTCAATTTTTGAACCCAATTCGACAGAGGGTTGTCAACCGCATCAATAATACATGACATTATTATGTAAACTCTGTAATATATATTCTGACGTTGGTGTGTCAAAGTGAAATGTCACTTTACAGAAGCCCCCCTTTGACGGAGGTCCGTCAACCCGATCGACGACGGATGACATGAGAAAGTTAACTCCACATTATATATTTCGACGTTGGTGTGTCAAAGTGAAATGCCAATTTACAGGAGCCTTAGTTCGACGGAGGTCCGTCAACCCGATCGACGACGGATGACATGAGAAAGTCAACTCCACCTTATATATTTCAACGTTGGTGTGTCAAAGTGAAATGCCAGTTTACAGGAGCCTCAGTTCGACGGAGGTCCGTCATCACGATCGACAACGGATGATATAAAACAGTCGAATACACACTATTTTGGTCGACATTGGTGTGTCAAAGTGAAATGTCAGTTTAAAGGAGCTCCAGTTCGACGTCTGTGTGTCAATTATTATGATATTTGGTGACAATGATCTGTCACCATTGCACAAAATATTTTGACACTGATGTGTCATGTTGATGTGTCAAATAATGGGAGGCCAGAGTGATGGATCATTGCCCTATTAGGATGTGTGCGTGGTTGATGACAACATTTTTTATTGAAATTCTTTGACTTCTTTACTCAAAAGTACGACCTCTTCATTTATAATTGAAATAAACATAATTTCATTCATTCATTCATATTTAAGTTTCTTCGGCGATGAATGAACTTGTTTATGAAAATTTTGATTTTATTCAAGATAACTCTACATGATACATATTTTTTCTGCTTGTATAACCCATATTGACACACCAATTGTCACGCCCCAGGGCGGCCGTCCCCGAGACGTGGTAATATATAAATGATATCAGCAATCCATATACGAAATCAAATAAGGACTCCACAACATCAAATGCAATAAAGCAATAGCCAAGTAACTGACATCAAATATATATAAAAATAGCGGAAGCTCAAATGACTAAGTCTGTAATTCAAAGACATATTACAGACTAGAGTACACAATCAACTGTCATGTGAGAGCCAATATATACAATAACAGACATCAACAGTCTACATACCGTGCACAAGCACAAGTATAATACATACAAGGAAAAGGGAATGCTGATGGCCTCACACTCGCAAGACATCCAACGCGAACGCGGGTCTCCTACTCGTAGTGTGCCAGGGGAGCTCTTCTCTTGGATCCGACTCAGCGTCAACTGGAGAAAAACATAAGCGAGGGGTAAGCTACAAGCTCAGTGAGTGGTCAGAAACCAAACACCAACATAATCATTCAATACAAGGCAATCTCCTATCAAGGAAAGCCAGGGGTAGAAACCCAACGGTTAACAAGGTCACACGGCGGTGCGACCATACCCCGCCCTCGCCCTAGCCCTCACAGGGGTGAGTCTAGGGACTTGAAGGACAAAACTTGCTGTTCTACTCTGCTCGTCTTCCGGTAGTCTCTCCCGGTGTGGCCCATACTACCTGGCAGCCTCCCGGCACCTCATAGGGTTCAGGCCTCTACCAGACTAGCCTCCCATGATCACTACCTCAGCCGTATGGGCACACCCACAGGCGTCATGAGTAGTATCTGGGAGGGCTCCTCACCGGACTCTACTACGCCGGGTAGTCTCTACTCAGAGCCGACGAAGGGGAGAACAATTCATGCTCGCAATATCGTCCGGTGGTCCACCCTCGCGTAGCCTCACCGGGTACACTCCCATGATCAGTACATCCACCGAATGCATCGAGAGTACCTACAAGTGGGAGTCCTCTGTCAGGGCAGCTTCAACGTCGAGGCCACGACATACGACGATATTGGGAGGAACCACTACTTGTTCGCAACGTGAACCCCATGGGAAAACCTACTACACGCGCTGGTGGGTCGAGTATCAACTCGAGCCCACCTCGTTCACACCAACACCCTCACCCTCACCCCGACGGGTGACATAGGATCTTGGGAGCAATACCCTCACCCTCACTCCGACGGGTGACATAGGATCTTGGGAGCAATACCCTCACCCTCACTCCGACGGGTGACATAGGATCTTGGGAAATTGCACAAATTGGCAGATCGAACCAACGCCGACCCACTACACCCTCACCCTCACCCCCTCCTTGGGGTGACATAGGCTCTTGGGGAAGAGGTCGATTGTTCTACACCGCTCGTCCTCCGGTAGTCTCTCCCGGTGTGGCCCATACTACCTGGCGGCCTCCCGGGTCCCTATCTCTGCTATGTGGGCACACCAACATGCGTCGTGGATAGTTCCCAGGAGCATCCCATGGGGTTCAGGCCTCTACCGGACTAGCCTCCCACGATCACTACCTCATCCATATGGGCATGCCAACACGCGTCATGAGTAGTATCTGGGAGGGCTCCACCGGACTTTACCACGCCGGGCAGTCTCTACTCGGAGCCGACGAAGGAAAGAACACTCGACACCCGCGAATACGATCCCTATGGATCCGTCATCATCGGTTATCAAACACTGATAAGCGCAATGAATTCTCATGAATTCCCTCCAGGGCGCATAACTCAGATGCGGGGAAGACTTTTAATTCTAAATGTCAAGCCATGGTATGACCCCACAAGAGGTCATACACTTGTCTAACACATTAGACAAGAATCATGGCCATATCGGCATATATATATATATATATATATATATATATATATATATATATATATATATATATATATATATATGCAATTAATTACCCTCTCTTGAAGCTACATCTACTCACTCGGTTCGCGAAAAGAGGGAGGCGAGATAGAGGGAAAACCTCATCCTCTCTTGAAGCGGGACATAGTTTTGCCCCAACTAGATGGGTGCAACAACTATACCATACCCTCGAGTACTAAATCAGGATTATTACACATACACCCTGTTATTAACCCAAGTTAGACATGCTAGATATGTCCAATTAATAATAAGGGTAGTAATTCAAACAAATTACCTAAGTCATGCCATATTCTATACAATACATAGGCAAGTATAAGGTAGAATAGGGGTTCTACACAATATACTGTCGGTGTTGAAAAATCCGCGTGTGTGGGGGTTCTTCGGGGATTCAGATCGGATGCGTGCCCCGGCGGGCTCGGTCGGATCGTCTTCCCGGAAGGGGTGAGGGTGTCGTTCCTAGTTGAGGCGCCCGACAGCGGCTCAAGAGGATACAAGGGGTTTTGTGATTGCCACCTGCTTTTTCTAAAAACAGGAAAGGGTTTGGGTCGGATTTGATCGCCTACGTGGGGAGTTTGTGAGGTCTCCGCTCTGAGACACGGATATACCATACACAGAGGTGAAAAACAGGTACTCCTATTCTGCTTCCGGGGCTTGACTAAAGGAGTCTTGGGACAAAGGGAGTGCGGGTGGGGTGTGAGTGTGGGGCGGCTAGTGGGTTTGAGCAGTCTGGATTGGGGCAGCTAGGTAGGGTTAGCCGTCCAGGGTCTGGGGGAATTTGGGCAGGGCTTTGGTAGGAAAAGGGTGGGGTCTTGGGCAGAGGCTAAGCTAGGTTTAGCCTGGGTTTATGGAGGGTGGGATGAGAGGGTATTTTATGTAGGGAATGGGTGTTTCTCTCAACAAAGGGTCTCTCTCTCTCTCTCTCTCTCTCTCTCTTGGGATTTCTAGTGGGGAAAGGGTTTAAACAAGTAGGGATGGTGGAATGGTGGTGTTTTTGTGGGTTTTGTTGATGTTTGTGGATGTTGTTGTAAGGCTTGGGACCTCCTCTATTTATAGTAAAAGAGAGGCAGGGGAAGATCCAGGGGGTAATGGAGTGGGTGGCTTCGATTGGACCTCTCATTAATTCTCTGGTTCTTCTGTCAAAGACCAGATGAAGGGCGGCTAGTGCTAACTAGCCGCCCGGGATGGGGCGGCTACTTCCTGGTAGCCGCCCCTATCATGACCTGCCAAACGTCCCATCTCTGACAAGCGGTGGCTTGGGTCGGCTACTTGGTTTGATCCAGCCAAGAGAGGGCGGCTAAAGGTCATGACCCGCCGCAATGATCAGCATTTAATATTGCTTTATGTCCCATCCAGGGGACTGGTCCAAAGTCGGCCAGGGGGCGGTTAGGGTGGCGGACTTAGGTTTTTAGGGTTTTGGGTTTTAGGGTAGGTTTAGGTTTAGGTCCGGGCTAGGGTTTGGTTTAGGGTTAGGGTTTGGGCTAGGGTTTGGTTTAGGGTTAGGGTTTGGGCTAGGGTTTGGGGTTTTGGCTTAGGGTTAGGTTTTAGGTTTTGGTTTAGGTTTATGTCAAGGCTAGGGTTAGGGTTTCCGGTTTACCGAACCTTTGGTTCTCTATTGGTGTCCACTTGTGGGATATTTCCGTGTGTTACTTGAAGTATTTATGTCTCTCTGGACGGTCGAAATTGGGTTATCTACAATTGTCCCTCATCGGATGGAGTCTTTGCGCGGAGCGATAAAGACTTCGACCGATGATAAGGAAAGAGACCCCTATTTTGGCCGGCCCGACCTTCAAGAAGTTATGCCAACACGAACAGTACTATTCGGGGAGTTGATTTAGACTGTCAGAGGCTAGGTCTTGACTTAGAATTTTTTGCCTAAAGGATGATCCAGGTGGAAGGCGGAGAAAAGTAAATGGTGAGTGATCCAACCCGCGGTCGGGGTTCTTAGCTATCGTGCGCGGAGCAGCCCAGCGTCAGTTTCCTCGTGCCTACCGTTCCCGTACTTGGGAAAACTCAGCAAGGAGGGGATATCGCCGACTGAAAGCAAGTAAAAGTTGATTTGGGTGAATTGGATCATCCGAAGGATAAGAACTCTGGAAAAGAACCAGAACTGGAGAAATTGGATTTTGAACGGTACTGAAAGTGTGGCAAAACTTCAAGCAGGTCGTGTTTGGTCAAGTAATGTCTGGAAATAAGCCAATACATGGCTGTTTGGTATGGAGAACTTTGGAATTTTAGGGCTGAAAGAAGATTGGAAAGGGGGTTTTGAAATGAAAGAGAAAACTGGGAGGGGCGGCTAGTTGTAACTAGCCGCCCGAGAGAGTGCGGCTACTTGCGGGTAGCCGCCCCTCGACTGGGTCCCTTATAACCGAAAAGAGGACCCTCTCTCTCTCTCCATACGTTTTAAAACGGTTACTCTTCCCTGCTCTCTTCTTCTTTTTCATTTTAAACCGAAAATCTTGATTTTAAAACACCTTGAATCCTTTGTTTAAGCCTTCCATCATTCCTTTCTTCTTGATTTCGGAGCCCTAGATTTTTTTTCTTTTGTGCGAAATCGGAGGAGATGACGAAGGGGAAGAGGACGGCTTCGATGATGAAGCGCCTTAGGTCTTCCCGAGAGCAGAGAGGGGCTGTCTCGGGGTCTAGTTCATCGGGGAGTGATCGGGTGGAGGAGGAGGTCGTGAGGGAGGTCGTGGGTGCGGCGGAGGTGCCGCCGGTGGATATTGGCGTGGGTGAGGTCGGGGGTTTGCCTTCGGGGGCTGTCCCGGAGGTAGGGGGGAGTGTGATAGGATATATACGCAAGAGGAGGTGTGGGGATCGACCGGTGGTGGCCGAGGCGGTGGTTCCGGGGGTTGGAGGATCGATTGAGGGTGCAACCGAGGGGGTAGGGGTCGAAGGAGTTAGCGAGGAGGTGAGGGCGTCGTTGGATGCCCTCGTCGGGATGTTGGATAGGGAGGCCACAGAGGCCAGGGCTGAAGAGGAGGAGAGTAGGGCTATAGGGGCCTTTGCGGAGTTTATCGCCGGCGTGGGAGGGTGGAGGGGATAGGAGAGGCTAGGGACGGGGCCGGGGAGGCCAAGGGTATGGGTACTGGGGCCGCCGAGGTCGGTGTGGGTGTTGGGGCTGAGGCCGAGGAGGCCGTGTTTGAGGAGGATGAGGAGGAGGATGACGACGGGATGGATGATCCCTACGAGGCCGAGGTGGACGCTCCTGGGTCCACACGGGCCGTGGTATGTTCCTAACTCTTTAGTCTTTAGCCTTTTGTTTGGTTGTATGTGCATGTCTATTGGGTGGTATGGATGGGTGTATATGTGTATTATACTTGTATATGTGTATTTATACTTGTACGTGTGTTTTAAATAGGCATGCTTGTGTATAAGTTTTGTCATGGTGGGATGTGTAAGTATGCTGAGATGGGTTTGTTTTTATAGGGAGGGGGGCAATTTTTATATATATATATCCATGTTTGTCATATGCATGTAAAGGAGAGAGAAATGTTATAGCTAAATATGCTTGCATGCGATACTTTTCTATGTGTGTGTGGTTTCGTACGTGTTTTGATCGTGGTAGAGCATGAGGGAGTGTATGCATGCATTTCATGGGTTCGAGTTCCATATTGCTGTATTGCTTAGGTGTGTTTAGGGGAGGTATAAGCATGATAGGTTTGATGTAAGAAAGTGTGTGAGTGGTGACCACGGTGGGACGTGTTTGATATTCGTCTAGCATGCGTGATCATAGTAGGAGTGTAGCTTCTTACTTTCATGCTTTTGTTTCTTTTTTTAGCATGTGGAAGTTTATTTTGCTAGGCATGGTTTAAAATGATTTCGTAGAGTTGAACCCTTACCTCTCGATTGCTTTTAAACTAACCCATGTTCCCTTCGTTTGTTTTGTAGAGGCCGAATCGTATCCGGGCTTTATGGCATGGGACGAAGAGGTGGTCCAATGCCCTGGGGCAGGAGGAGAGGAGTTTGGTGGATGGAGCGGGCTTCCGTTCCTTTTTTCTGATCGAGCCATTCCACGTCCACCGTCCTTATGTGGAGGCTTTGGAGGAGAGATGGGATTTGGAGAGTTGCACGTTCATCCTCCCTACCAGTGCTGTCATGCCGACGCTCGAGGACGTCTATCGGATCACCGGCCTTCCGGTTCTGGGGGAGGCAGTGATTGCGGCCACCCTAGCTGACTACAGGGGGCTTTTCCGAGAGTTGATCGGGGAATGGGAGTTCATGGAGCGGGAGCGGACGCTGAACCGCATCCCTTTGGGGCGGCTTTCGGGGCAGTACGGCCTCGGTTCCTTTACCGAGCGCCAGAAGGGCGAAGCTGCAGCTAGCTTTGAGAGGAGGCGGGCGATGATTGAGGTGAGAGAGGCGGCTGCGTGTCCACAGAGGGCACGGAGGGAGTTGAGAGCGTTCTTCCTCTACTTCTTCTGCCGGGTCCTCTTTTCGACGGCATCTGACAAGGTTTCCTCTCATTCTCTTCTGCTGATGAGGGACCTAGAGGGCATGGGGCAATATGCTTGGGGAGCGGCGATGCTTGCCCATTTGTTTGCGGAGCTCTCGAAGAAGGTCAAGAGGGCTGGGGGAAAGAACCTTGGTGGCTTCGCGCCATTCCTTCAGGTATGTGTAAGTGATGAGTGTCTTCTTCTTGGTTTAGCTTACTTTGGTCATGATAATTTCCCTCTTGCTTTTCGAGATTTTCGGGTATGAGCACTTCGCCATTGATCGCCCGACCTCTGCGCCGTTCGATCGTGCCCTCCCTTGGGCCATGAGATGGGCACCCCGGGGATCTTCGCGCTTGTACCGCCTTGCCCAATTCCGAGAGGCCTTCCGCGTCTTGTCGGAGGAAGAGGTATGAGTTTTCTTTGAATTTCTTTGGCTTGTATTTGGTTTTCTTTTGACTAAGCGCTCTTCCTATCTTTTGATGCTCCACAGATGACGTGGAGGCCCTACATGGAGGAGGTTCCCGAGGCCCTGGCGCGAGACGTCTGGCTGATCTACTTCGATGAGGTCGTGTTCCATGCGATCAGCCGGGTCGTCCGCCAGCTTGGGTACCATCAGTGGGTGCCCGATCCTCTTCCGCGGCGCCCTTCGATTCCGGTGGCCGGGATTCCTCGGGACACGAATCTCCCGAGGAATTACACGACGTATGTGGCGGGATGGATGAGTCGAGGCGTCTTGGTGGAGCGTCGTCCTGAGGTGACTTCGAGTGACGAATACCTAGCTTGGTATCGTCGGGAGTATGCGGATATCCTCGGGACGATGGAGGAGGAGATCCCGGATGCTTATGTAAGTTAAAAAAAATCCTTTTTTTCTTTCCTCGTTCTTTCTCTTGCTTGAGCATCTTCTGAATGGTATTTCCTTTTTTGTAGGTTGAGTTGAATGAGATGGAGAAGAGGCTCAAGACCGCCAATGAGCACCTCCAAGCGCGGGCTAGGCAGATAGAGGCGTTGCGGGCACAGAGAGGACGCTTGCAGGACCAGGTCCGGGTCCTCGAGGCTCAGGTGGATGCTCTGTCGAGAGCGAGGGCCGATGGCGCTTCTTCTTCTTCCACTCCTCCTCCTTCCATGGTGTCCGAGCGAGAGCTTGAATTGACGAGGGAGTTGGATGTGGCCCGGAATGAGTTGATGGCCACAAGGATGGAGTTGGGCCATGCAAGGGGCAGGGCTTCTCGGGCTGAGGAGGAGGCGGACCGGCTTAGGTCCATGGTGGCCTTGAGAGAGGAAGGGTTCGTTACCCTAGGCCGTGAGAGGGACTCCCTCCAGATGAGGGTGTCGGAGTTGGAAGCTTCGGCGGGCGTTCCTGGAGGTTTGATGGGAGACTTAGTCCGTTCTCTGCAGGCGGCCGGGGATAGGGACCGAGAGGCGGTCAGGGCGTCGGAGGCGAGAGCGCGGGAGTTGGAGGAGAGGTTGAGGGCCGCTGAGGATCGGGCCAGAGGGACAGAGAGTCGCCTCCGACAGAGATTGGAAAGGAGAGACAGAGACATGCAGCAGGTCCGTCTCTGGGAGGCCACTATGAGGGGGAAATTGGATGGAGGGGGCTCTATGACAGAGGTGGACCTTGATGTTCTTCCACTTGAGCCTGACCATTCTCTCTCAGCTTCCTTGGCTACCAGGGCCACCTTCAGCCGTGCCTCTCGTCCTTCGGTGTCTCGAAGTCGTGGGATATATGCGAGGGCCGCGTCTTTGGTTCGAGAGACTCCTGCTGCTCCCGATGTTCCAGAGGTTCAGTCTTCTCCTCATCCGCCGCTCCTGTAGATACCCCAATTTTGACCGTCCAGAGAGACAGAAATACTTCAAGTAACACACGGAAATCTCCCACAAGTGGACACCAATAAGAGAACCAAAGTTTCGGTAAACCGGAAACCCTAATCCCAGCCTTGACCTAAACCTAAACCGGAAACCCTAAACCTTGACCTAACCCCAAACCCTAGCCCTAAACCCTAATCCCAGCCTTGACCTAAACCTAACCCCCAAACCCTAAGCCAAACCCTAACCCAGACCTAAACCAAAACCAAAACCCTAAAAAACCTAAAGTCCCTGGAAAGGGGCGGCTATCCCTAACTAGCCGCCCCTCACTGGGCGGCTAGTTCACACTAGCCGCCCCCCTAACCGCCCCCTGGCCGACTTTGGACCAGTTCCCTGGATGGGACATAAAGCAATATTAAATGCTGATCATTGCGGCGGGTCATGACCTTTAGCCGCCCTCTCTTGGCCGGATCAAACCAAGTAGCCGACCCAAGCCACCGCTTGACAGAGATGGGACGTTTGGCAGGTCATGATAGGGGCGGCTACCAGGAAGTAGCCGCCCCATCCTGGGCGGCTAGTTAGCACTAGCCGCCGTTCACCTGTTCTCTGGCAGAAGAACCAGAGCATTAATGAGAGGTCCAATCGAAGCCAACCCACTCCATTACCCTCGGGATATTTCCCTGCCCCTCTTTTACTATAAATAGAGGGGTCCCAAGCCCAAATATAACATCAACAAATCCACAAACAACCATTCCACACCAACATCCCACAATTCACATTCCCTTTTCACACTAGAAATCCCAAGAGAGAAAGAGAGAGAGCCCTTTTGTGAGAGAAACACCCATTCCCCACATAAAACACCCTCTCATCTCACCCTCCAAAAGCCCGGGCTAAACCTAGCTTAGCCTCTGCCCAAAACCAAACCCATTTCCTACCAAACCTCTGCCCAAATCAAACCAGACCTGGGACGGCTAAACCCTAGTAGCCGCCCCTGACCAGACGGCTAGATCCAACTAGCCGCCCCCCCTATACACACCCCATACTCACACCCCTTTGTCCCATAACTCCTTTTCTCAGGCCCGGGAGCAGAATAGGATTACCTGTTTTTCACCTCTGTGTACGGTATATCCGTGTCTCAGAGCGGAGACCCCACAAACTCCCCACGTAGGCGACCAAATCCAACCCAAACCCTTTCCTGTTTTTAGAAAAAGCAGGTGGCGATCACAAAACCCCCTTGAAAAACAAAAAAAGGTAATCCTCTTCTGCCCCCCTTTTACAAGCTTGACTAAAATGCTATCAACCCTCTAGGAAGGTTAGAGTTTCTCACTCCTTGAATTAAATCCTCTTCTACTGTGCATTATAACATCCTTTATTGCTTTGTAAGCCGCACACAGCTGCGCAATCCTTTACTGCTTTCGTAAGTCGCACACAGCTGCGCAATCCTTTACTGCTTTCGTAAGTCGCACACAGCTGCGCAATCCTTTACTGCTTTATTTACTGCTTTCAATATGCATTCATCCCCCCACTCTACGTCATGGAATCCCACATAGAAGAGGAAATATTAGAGGAAAGGAATCACCAAGAGGGTCAGGCCACACAGTTCCTGACCCATCTAGAGGAAAGAATGGCTAGTCTAGGGTACCAGACGGTAGAGGACATGTTTCAAGACCTCGCTGACTACCGTCATACCAAGACCTCAAGACAGGAAACCCCTGTCGAAACCCCTAAACCCATTCCCAAAACCCCATTCACACCCAGTCACTCGGTCAACCCGAGCGTCTTTTCATTGACCCCCCTTTCCCCCGCAAATCCAAAATTCCCAGTTGTTTCCACCCCAGGCCCTTACCAGGCCACCCGAAACCCGAGACCGCTAGGCAGCCCTCCCCGGGGAGAAACACTGGACGATACCATCCGGAGAATTCTCTCCGAGACTGGTCCCTCGGCCCCCAAACACATGTCTCTACACAACCTGAGACAAATCCCATCAGTCCACCTACCGGAGGGATTCAAAGTCCCCAAATTTCGCCGGTACAACGGTCGTGGAGACACAGACATTTATTTAACTGCCTTTTATCTAGATGCACGCCCGTTTCTAGATAATCAACCTCTACTAGTCTTCCTCTTCCAGAAATCATTGGAAGGAGAAGCGCTACAATGGTTCTCCACCCTCCCTGTAGATCACTTGTCGAATTTCTCGGCTGTAAGCGAGAAATTCTTGGGCCGCTACGGTTACCAGAGGATTAGGACCCCCTCTATTTCAGATCTAACCGTAGAGAGAATGAGGCCTAGGGAGGAATTCGAACAATACGTGTCTCGGTGGCGCACCCTTGTCCACCGAACCGGTCTGGAACTCACAGAATGTCAAGAAATTGACATGATGTTACAGAGCCTGAGTCCAGAGCTCCGTACAAGCCTTTCGTACGGAGACTGCACTACGTATCAACTTCTGATTGACCGCCACAACATGATTTCCCGTTGTGCAGCCCCAGCAGTACAAACCCAGTCCCCACCTATCAGCCGTAGGGTTGGACAACCGCCTCGTAAGGCGCAAACCCCCACGGTAGAGGGGATCATTAACCAAGTATCGGCACTCTACCTGAACAGAGTACGAGTTCCTGACCGAGGAACAGCTCCGAGACAGTACACGCCCGGATCATCCGGATATGCACTGCCTCGGCAAGCAAATCAAATTTTACCCCTCGATCAGTACCCGTCCCGTGCCAATACGACAAAACCCCACAGTCCAAAATTTCCCACTCCAAAGCCCTATAATCCAGAGCCAAACTCAAACTCGGGCTCCCTTTTACTCTGCTCCCCCAAGAGCACAAAATCCAACCCCTAGGCAACCCATACAAAGCTCTTATAACGAGGTTAGACCTCCCGCATCCTACGACCAAAGACGAATGGGAAAGAGGGACTCTTACCCTCCTCTCCCAGAAACTTTAACTAAGATCTTTAGGGTGATGTTGGACACAAATAGTATCTCCCTCCCTGACGCCAGGCCTTCACTACCCGGGGCCAGCACGGCGCGTTACTGTCAATATCATCAACAATATGGCCATACCGTAGAACAATGCATTGTTTTTTGGGACTTCGTTTATGATCTTAATGATGACAGGCGCCTTGACTGGGCCATGATCAAAGGCCATCTGAGCCAGGGAAATCCCCAAGCACCCAAGCCACTTGGCAGATTGACTGACCCCTTGCCAGGTCACACCCAAGCCTCCACATCTAGAACCCACGCGGTCAACATGATTAGGAGAGGGAGACAACCATCGCCAGAACCAAGCAGCTCGGAAGATGCTACTGATGGTAGCCTGTCCGAAGAGTCCGAGGAGGAGGAGCAGAACGAGCCCTTCCAACTGAACCTCGACGACCATGACCTCGCCATACTCTATGGCGAAGAAGAAGACGCAGTCCTCGCCCTTCCCGCAGTCATCAACCTCGAGTCCGACGAAAGCGGACTAGAAAACCCGGGAGAAGACGAAGAAGAAGAGCCATTCGAGGAGATCCCCGAAGGAGCTAGCGAAGGACCCGAAGGAGGGGAATGTACGTCGGATGACCTGCATCCGAACGACAACGGGTCCTCTAAGAGTACCGACACTGTCAATGGCCCCCGCCGCCCGATGACCATTTCATTCACTGACCAAGACCTCCCACATCCCCGACTGCGAGTCTACCCCCTACACATCCGCGGACGACTTCAGATGTTGTGGCTGAACAACATCTTTGTAGACCCAGGATCGGGCCTGAACATAATGACATGCTCCACTTACCAGAAGATACCCGGACTAGGCCGTCCTCCCGTCCACCCGGCCCACCATACTATCCAAGCTTTCAACCATACCGGGAAGACTCTCCGCGGCCCCAGAACATTCGAGCTATCCGTCGGACCTCTCATCTGCGAAGTAGCCTGCTTCGTGGCCGACATCGACACGAGGTACCCATTGATGCTGGGGCGATCGTGGTTAGACAGCATCCAAGCTATCTGTTCCCCCCGACACCAATGCCTTCGACTGCCCTTCTTGAATCATGTACTGTCAATTTGGGGAGAAGCATGCCTCCAATACGAGAACGAGAACAATTGGGCCATACACAATATGTTCACCTTAGCCCTCCGACCGAGGAACGAGAATGAAGGCGGTAGCCCACCTGGGTCCCCTTGTGACAACAACTCTCCCTCAGAAGAAGCGGCCAGGACCCAGCATCCACCAAGCAATCTTGCGGAGCCCAACTCGATCACCTTCCTCCCCCATGAAGTCGCAAAAGCTAGTGCACGTTCCGCACCCCTCTCAATCACCGCCATACTCGGGGGAAGGGAATTCCGGCACATTCTCATTGACACGGGAGCGGAAACTAACGTCCTTACATATTCCGCCTACCAAAAGCTAGAAGGCCAGGTTCCCAGATTGGAGCCCTCGGACGAATACATTTATGCCTTCGACAGCACACGCAAGAACGCCTGCGGACTAGTCACGCTCCCACTGAAGATCGGCCCAGTCTCCACCATCGTTAACTGCATGGTGATGAACATTCAATCACCCCACCCTCTGATTGTTGGGAGGACATGGCTCAACAGCATCGAAGCCGTCTCATCCACCCGACACCAATGTCTTCGCTTCCCGTACCGCGGGAAGGTAATATCCATATGGGGAGAGGCACGCTCTAATAATACTCAGGCCCGAAATTGGAGCGTCTGTGCCATGCGCATCCGGCTAGAGGTGCTCGCATGTTGGCAACCAGGCACCACAGACGAAGAACTACTCCATCAAGGGAGGCCTTTGAAAAGACTCAGGGAGGGAGAATTTGGGAACAGGGGACCCCCACCAGACATCAGCCGGCCATCAAAAAGAAGCCGACCCGAGGAGGCAATACAAATTCAAGAACCAGGTACCGATCCTCCCGGGTAAGCTTTTATCATCCTGTACATATTTGTTTACTGCTTTTCCTAAAAAAAAATCAGAAAGACCAAAATATTTGTTTACCAGCATTCGTCTTTCATCATCCTGTACATATTTGTTTACAGCTTTTCCTAAAAAAATCAAAAAGACCAAAATATTTGTTTACCAGCTTTCGTCTTTCATCATCCTGTACATATTTGTTTACAGCTTTTCCAAAAATACAAAAGGCCAAAATATTGGTTTACTAGCTTTCGCTTTCAACTCCTATACATATTTGTTTACCTGCTTCCAAAAAAGAAACAAAAATCCAAAAAAATATACATGCTAATCAGCTTTCATTTCTCAACCTTGAACATACTTGTTTCCAAGCATCTTTCTTCAAAAAAAAAAAAAAAAAAAAACAAAATGTTTTCTGTCTTTACATCATTTCTAAAAACAACGAAAATATTTACAAACTACATTTCCACACTCTTCTTCACGACGAAAATGTTTTCCAAATCTACGCTTTCACACCTTTCTTCAAAGCAAAATATTTTACAAAGCCATACTTCCATGATTTCCACCGAAAAACGTTTTACAAACGGTCTTTCCATACTTGTCTTCTAAAAACAAAATCGTTTTCCAAACTTTATCTCCATTCTTTTCTTTCCAAAAACATATCTATTCGCCGACACAGGCCCCTTTTCAAAAACATAAGTATACATTTGTCTTTACTACGCCTCGAACTACTGGACGAGAAGAGATTAAGCGCGGCAGACCATGCCCAGGCCTACCGAAGAAGGGTGGCAAGGGCATTTGAAAAGAAGGTGATAAAAAGAAAATTCGAAATCGGGGAATTAGTACTTAAGCAAATCATGCCATCAAGACAGCCTCATCCGAGAGGAAAGCTGCAACCCATATGGGAGGGACCCTATGTGATCACCCATGCCTATTCCGGGAATGCCTACCGTCTGGTAGATGCCGAAGGAGTCGAGGTTCCAGGTTCGTGGAATGCACTTTATCTATTGAAATTCCATGCATGAAAAGCTTTCAATACTTAAGAACTATTATTCTTCCTTCCTGTGATTTCCAGCGTTTAGTACTTGATGATAGAATTATAAGACTCTCAAAGATAAACTCGTATCTATTTGAACACGTTTCCGCCAAATCATGTCATTCCCTTCACACACGTATAACTGGACTAGATTTGCCTGATGGAAGAAAAATTGCCTACCCCGTAGACTGGGACAATTTAAAACCCCCCAAAGTAAAATATCCCTTATTTTCGCCCCGCTCGTATTAACCCTAGGTCAAAATGAGGAGTTACCCGGACCTAGCATATGTCCCAAAAACTGGCTCTGGCACTATATAAACACTTCTAGAGGGGAAGCATGAAAAGAATCGGGGTGAAAAACAGAAGAGCCCCCCCCCCCCCTCAACTCGAATCAAAATTCTAAAATATTGCCCGAAAGGAAGATATTACTCTTACCTCATTCACCCTCTCCCCTTTTTATTTTTTTTGCAATGGGGGTTCAAAATTGAGCTATGTCCACCAGGAAAAGCGAAATTTTGACCAAAGGTAGATCACGTCCAGGTTTACACCTACACACACACTCACACGAATTCATTTAGAAACTTGTCTGTCCAAAGGAAGCTTGTTTGACTTGACTCTTGGTACACTCATGGATTTTTTCAGCATGTTTAGAATAATACGATTAAGCATTTGAAAACCATGAACCTACGAAAATCGACACCTAAGGCTTATACCTCTTAAATACAATCCTGGTTTGGACATGAGTGACCACAAGGGCTCCTCCACGGGGACTTGATGGCGTCTTTTACTTATGAAAATCAAGAACATTGCCCTCTCACCTAAAAAGTCATTGAAGAACTAAAATGCCCCCTTATGCCACATATACTTACGCATAAGCGTGCATTTTCCTTTTCCAAAACACTTTGGCATCCGATTTTCTTGAAAATTGTCCCCACATATTAAAATTGTCCCCACATATTGTCCCCACAAATATTAAAATTGTCTCCACTCACCTCATGCCCTTCCACACATGCGTGAGAAGAAATTGTCCCCAACTCCTACACATAAGTTCTTCTTCACTCACGCACTTGGAATCCCTTCCTTGCGCACTAAAGCCTGGTCTCCCGCACTTTTACTTTCTCGCATTTATATTTCCATTCCGCCTTAAGATGGATTGTAGCCCTTGACAATTCAAGCAAGAAGGGCTCGAAAGTCAGTGCAGGGGCACAATCTGGACAGATTTAACACTTGGTCCATGGAAAGAATGTTTTTATAGGTATTGAAGGATAGAACGGTCTCAAAAGCTTTCAGCGGCAGCAGCAGACAGGAGCAGCAGGCCCAAAAGCCCCAGGCATGGGGCGGCTAAACCTAACTAGCCGCCCCTCACTGGGCGGCTAGTTTGTACTAGCCGCCCCTCCCCCTTGTCTCAGGTAAGTTTGCCCCAGGCGGGGGCGGCTAAACCTAACTAGCCGCCCCTCACTGGGCGGCTAGTTTACACTAGCCGCCCCTTGCCTGCACCCCTGTCAGTTATGTCAGCCCATATCTAATCAACTCTTCAATACTTCTTTACCTATTAAAATCAAATTCTTTCCAAAACCTGCACGTACACATTTCATACACATATTCATACGCAAAACCTGTATAGATACCATGCTAAAACGAATTATATATCAAAACCTACACCCATCCATGAATCAAACCTATAAAAATCCAGATTCATCCACACATACATACATATCCATGAACCATCCATGCTAAACTACTCTAAACACATGCATATAAAGGAGAATGATTAAATTGTCCCACCCAAAACCACAAGCATCGATTGTTTTTCTAAACCTAAAAGAGGGCATAAAAAGGGAATCTTTCTTCAAAACGCTCCAAACTTCGAAGTCTTGAGCTATGCATCATCGAAACATTCACCTAAGTCAAAACAAAAGAAGAAAAGCATGAATTCATCGCATATATACTATTCTTCTACTTAAAACCAAGACACAAAAGCTATACCTCGGCGTATCGTCGTCCACTGGAGGCTGAGTAGGAGGAACGTCCTGACTTGGCTGAGAAGGGAGCGGCGGATGAGGAGAAGACTGAACCTCTGGAGCATCGGGAGCAGCAGGAGTCTCTCGAACCGAAGACGCGGCCCTCGCGTATATCCCACGACTCCGAGACGCCGAAGGACGAGAGGCACGGCTAAAGGTGGCCCCGGTAGCCAAGGAAGCCGAGAGAGAATGGTCAGGCTCAAGTGGAAGAAGATCAAGGTCCGCCTCGGTCATAGAGCCCCCTCCGACCAACTTCCCCCTCATAGTGGCCTCCCAGAGACGGACCTGCTGCATGTCTCTGTCTCTCCTCTCCAATCTCTGTCGGAGGCGACTCTCTGTCCCTCTGGCCCGATCCTCAGCAACCCTCAATCTCTCCTCCAACTCCCGCGCCCTCGCTTCCGACGCCCTGAGTGCCTCTCTGTCCCTATCCCCGGCCGCCTGGAGAGAACGAACCAGGTCTCCCATCAAACCTCCGGGAACACCCGCCGAAGCCTCCAACTCCGACACCCTCATCTGGAGGGAGTCCCTCTCACGGCCTAGGGTAATGAACCCCTCCTCCCTCGAGGCTATCATGGACCTCAGCCGGTCCGCCTCCTCCTCAGCCCGAGAAGCCCTGCCCCTCGCCTGGCCCAACTCCATCCTTGTGGCCGCCAACTCACTTCGGGCCACATCCAATTCCCTCGTCAGCTCGAGCTCCTGCTCGGAAACCACGGAAGGAGGGGGACGGAAGAAGAAGAAGCGCCATCGGCCCTCGCTCTCGACAGAGCATCCACCTGAGCCTCGAGGACCCGGACCTGGTCCTGCAAGCGTCCTCTCTGTGCCCGCAACGCCTCTATCTGCCTGGCCCGCGCTTGGAGGTGCTCGTTGGCGGTCTTGAGCCTCTTCTCCATCTCATTCAACTCAACCTGCAAAAGGAAATACCATTCAGAAGATGTTCAAGCAAAAGAGAACGAGGAAAGAAAAGGGATTCTTTAACTTACATAAGCGTCCGGGATCTCCTCCTCCATCGTCCCGAGGATATCCGCATACTCCCGACGATACCAAGCTAGGTATTCGTCACTCGAAGTCACCTCAGGACGACGCTCCACCAAGACGCCTCGACCCATCCATCCCGCCACGTACGTCGCGTAATTCCTCGGGAGATTCGTGTCCCGAGGAATCCCGGCCACCGGAATCGAAGGGCGCCGCGGAAGAGGATCGGGCACCCACTGATGGTACCCAAGCTGACGGACGACCCGGCTGATCGCATGGAACACGACCTCATTGAAGTAGATCAGCCAGATGTCTCGCGCCAGGGCCTCAGGAACCTCCTCCGAGTAAGGCCTCCACGTCATCTAAGAAAGCATCGAAAGATAGGAAGAGCGCTTAGTCAAAAAGAAAACCAAGTACAAACCAAAAGGATTCAAAGAAAACTTATACCTCTTCCTCCGACAAGACGCGGAAGGCCTCTCGGAATTGGGCGAGGCGGTGCAAACGGGAAGATCCCCGGGGTTCCCATCTCATGGCCCAAGGGAGGGCATGATCGAATGGAGCCAAAGTCGGGCGATCAATGGCGAAGTGCTCGTACCCGAAGATCTAACAAAGCAAGAGGGAATTTATCATGACCAAAGTAAAGCTAAACCAAGAAGAAGACACTCATCACTTACACATACCTGAAGGAATGGTGCGAAGCCACCAAGGTTCTTTCCTCCAGCCCTCTTGACTTTCTTCGAGAGCTCCGCAAACAAGTGGGCAAGCATCGCCGCTCCCCAAGCATAGCGCCCCATGCCCTCCAAGTCCCGCATCAGTAGAAGGGAATGAGAGGAGACCTTATCAGAGGCCGTCGAGAAAAGGACCCGGGCAAAGAAGTAGAGGAAGAACGCTCTCAACTCCCTCCGTGCCCTCTGTGGACACACGGCCGCCTCTCTCGCCTCGATCATCGCCCGCCGCCTCTCGAAGCTAGCTGCAGCTTCGCCCTTCTGGCGCTCTGTGAAGGAACCGAGGCCGTACTGCCCCGAAAGCCGCCCCAAAGGGATCCGGTTCAACGTCCGCTCCCGCTCCACGAACTCCCATTCTCCGATCAACTCTCGGAAAAGCCCCCTGTAGTCAGCTAGGGTGGCCGCGATCACCGCCTCCCCCAGAACCGGAAGGCCGGTGATCCGATGGACGTCCTCGAGCGTCGGCATGACAGCACCGGTAGGGAGGATGAACGTGCAACTCTCCGGATCCCATCTCTCCGCCAAGGCCTCCACATATGGACGGTGGACGTGGAATGGCTCGATCAGGAAGAAGGAACGGAAGCCCGCTCCATCCACCAAGCTCCGCTCCTCCTGCCCCAAGGCGTCGTACCATCTCTTCGTCCCGTGCCATAAAGCCCGGATACGATTCGGCCTCTACAAAACAAGCGAAGGGAACATGGGTTAGTTTAATAACAAGCGAGAGGTAAGAGTCCAAATCTACGAAATCAGTTTAAACCATGCTTAGCGAAATCAAGACTCCCACATGCTAAAAGAATGAAAGTAAGAAACTACACTCCTCATATGATCACGCATGCCAGACAAATATCAAACACATCCCGCCGTGGTCACCCCTCACGCACTTTCTTACATCACGCCTATCAAACACACCTAAGCGATACAGCCATATGGAACACGAACCCATGAAATGCATGCACCCCCTCATGCTCTACCACGATCAAACACGTACGAAATCACATACACATAGAAAACTATCGCATGCAAGCATATTAGCTATATCATTTCTCTCCTTTACATGCATATGACAAACATGGATATATATATAGAAATTGTCCCCCTCCCTATAAAAACAAACCCATGACCCAGACCTAAACCAAAACCCTAAGCCAAACCCTAACCCAGACCTAAACCAAAACCAAAACCCTAAAAAACCTAAAGTCCCTGGAAAGGGGCGGCTATCCCTAACTAGCCGCCCCTCACTGGGCGGCTAGTTCACACTAGCCGCCCCCCTAACCGCCCCCTGGCCGACTTTGGACCAGTTCCCTGGATGGGATATAAAGCAATATTAAATGCTGATCATTGCGGCGGGTCATAACCTTTAGCCACCCTCTCTTGGCCGGATCAAACCAAGTAGGCGACCCAAGCCACCGCTTGTCAGAGATGGGACGTTTGGCAGGTCATGATAGGGGCGGCTACCAGGAAGTAGCCGCCCCATCCTGGGCGGCTAGTTAGCACTAGCCGCCCTTCACCTGTTCTCTGGCAGAAGAACCAGAGCATTAATGAGAGGTCCAATCGAAGCCAACCCACTCCATTACCCTCGAGATATTTCCCTGCCCCTCTTTTACTATAAATAGAGGGGTCCCAAGCCCAAATATAACATCAACAAATCCACAAACAACCATTCCACACCAACATCCCACAATTCACATTCCCTTTTCACACTAGAAATCCCAAGAGAGAAAGAGAGAGAGCCCTTTTGTGAGAGAAACACCCATTCCCCACATAAAACACTCTCTCATCTCACCCTCCAAAAGCCCGGGCTAAACCTAGCTTAGCCTCTGCCCAAAACCAAACCCATTTCCTACCAAACCTCTGCCCAAATCAAACCAGACCTGGGACGGCTAAACCCTAGTAGCCGCCCCTGACCAGATGGCTAGATCCAACTAGCCGCCCCCCCTATACACACCCCATACTCACACCCCTTTGTCCCATAACTCCTTTACTCAAGCCCGGGAGCAAAATAGGATTACCTGTTTTTCACCTCTGTGTACGGTATATCCGTGTCTCAGAGCGGAGACCCCACAAACTCCCCACGTAGGCGACCAAATCTGACCCAAACCCTTTCCTGTTTTTAGAAAAAGCAGGTGGCGATCACAAAACCCCCTTGAATCCTCTTGAGCCGCTGTGGGGCGCCTCGACCAGGAACCACACCCTCACCCCTTCCGAGAAGACGATCCGACCGAGCCCGCCAGGGCACACATCCGATCCGAACCCTCCGAAGAAACCCCACACACGCGGATTTTCTCGACACCGACAGCTCCCTTCTCAGCCAAGTCAGGACGTTACTCCTACTCAGCCTCCAGCGGATGACGATACGCCGAGGTATAGCTTTTGTGTCTTGGTTTTAAGTAGAAGAATAGTATATATGCGATGAATTCATGCTTTTCTTCTTTTGTTTTGACTCAGGTGAATATTTCGATGATGCATAGCTCAAGACTTCGAAGTTTGGAGCGTTTTTGGAGAAAAAAAGATCCTTTTTTATGCACTCTCTTAGGTTTAGGAAGGCAGTCTATGTTTGTGGTTTTGGCGGGACAATTTAACTTCTCGTTTATATGCATGTGTTAGAGTAGTTTAGCACGGATGGTTCATGGATATGTATGCTTGTGTAGATGAATCTTGGCTTTATAGGTTTGATTCATGGATGGACATATGATTTTGAGATATGGTTGTTTTTCGAAGTGTATTTATATTGGTTTTATGAATGTATATGCGTATGAAATGTGTGTTTGCAATTTTTGGAACGAAATGTTCTTAACAGGTATTGGAGACACGAAGATTTGATTAAAATAGGACTGACAGCACTGGAATAGGTGCAGGCAGGGGGCGGCTAGTGTGAACTAGCCGCCCAGTGAGGGGCGGCTAGTTGTGTTTAGCCGCCCCCTGCCTGGGGCATCCTTACCTGGAACAAAGGGCAGGGGCGGCAAATATAAACTAGCCGCCCAGTGAGGGGCGGCTAGTCGAGCTTAGCCGCCCCCTGCCTGGGGCAGTTTGGTCCTGCTGCTCCTGTCTGCTGCTGCCGCTGAAAGTTTTTGCGACCGTTCTATCCTTCAGTACCTATAAAAACATTCTTTCCATGGACCAAGTATTAAATCTGTCCAGATTGTGCCCCTGCACTGACTTTCGAGCCCTTCTTGCTTGAATTGTCAAGGGCTACAATCCATCTTAAGGCGGAATGGAAATATAAATGCGAGAAAGCAAAGTGTGGGAGACCAGGTGTCACAGCCTAGGGCGGCCGTCCCCGAGACGTGGCAAATATATAAATGATATCAGTAATCCATACACGAGGTCAAATAAATACTCCACAATAGAAAAGACAATACACAAGTAACTGACATCAAATATATACAAAAAGCGGAAGCTCAAATGACTAAGTCTGTAATTCAAAAACATATTACAGACTAGAGTACACAATCAACTGTCCTGTGAGAGCCAATATATACAATAACTGACATCAACAGTCTACATACCGTGCACAAGCACAAGTATAATACATACAATGAAAAGGGAATGCTGATAGCCTCCGACTCGCAAGACATCCAATGCTGATAGTTCTGGACTCAGGCTCTGTAACATCATGTCAATTTCTTGACATTCTGTGAGTTGCAGACCGGTTCGGTGGACAAGGGTGCGCCACCGAGACACGTATTGTTCGAATTCCTCCCTAGGCCTCATTCTCTCTACGGTTAAATCTGAAATAGAGGGGGTCCTAATCCTCTGGTAACCGTAGCGGCCCAAGAATTTCTCGCTTACAGCCGAGAAATTTGACAAGTGATCTACAGGGAGGGTGGAGAACCATTGTAGTGCTTCTCCTTCCAATGATTTCTGGAAGAGGAAGACTAGTAGAGGTTGATTATCTAGAAACGGGTGTGCGTCTAGATAAAAGGCAGTTAAATGAATGTCTGGGTCTCCACGACCGTTGTACCGGCGGAATTTGGGGATTTTGAATCCCTCCGGTAGGTGGACTGACGGGATTTGTCTCAGGTTATGTAGAGACATGTGTTTGGGGGCCGAGGGACCAGTCTTGGAGAGAATTCTCCGGATGGTATCGTCTAGTGTTTCTCCCTGAGGAGGGCTGCCTAGCGGTCCCGGGTTTGGGGTGGTCTGGTAGGGGCCTGGGGTGGAAATGGCTGGGAACATTGGATTCGCGGGGGAAAGGGGGGTGAACGAAAAGACGCTCGGGTTGACCGAGTGACTGGGTGTGAATGGGGTTTTGGGAATGGATTTAGGGGTTTCGACAGGGGTTTCCTGTCTCGAGGTCTTGGTATGACGGTAGTCAGTGAGGTCATGAAACATGTCCTCTACCGTTTGATACCCTAGACTAGCCATCCTTTCCTCTAGATGGGTCAGGAATTGTGTGGCCTGACCCTCTTGGTGATTCCTTTCCTCTAATATCTCCTATTCTATGTGGGATTCCATGACGTAGAGTGGGGGGGTGAATGCAGATTGAAAGCAGTAAATAAAGCAGTAAAGGATTGCACAGCTGTGTGCGACTTACGAAAGCAGTAAAGGATTGCGCAGCCGTGTGCGACTTACGAAAGTAGTAAATGATTGCGCAGCTGTGTGCGGCTTAACAAACAATAAAGGATGTTATAATGCACAGTAGAAGAGGATTTAATTCAAGGAGTGAGAAACTCTAACCTTCCTAGAGGGTTGATAGCATTTTAGTCAAGCTTGTAAAAGGGGGCAGAAGAGGGTTACCTTTTGTTGTTTTTCACGAGGGAGGTCCCACCGTGATCGCCAGATTTTGTCGGTGTTGAAAAATCCGCGTGTGTGGAGGTTCTTCAGGGATTCGGATCGGATGCGTGCCCTGGCGAGCTCGGTCGGATCGTCTTCCCGGAAGGGGTGAGGGTGTCGTTCCTGGTTGAGGCGTCCGACAGCGGCTCAAGAGGATTCAAGGGATTTTGTGATCGCCACCTGCTTTTTCTAAAAACAGGAAAGGGTTTGGGTCAGATTTGATCGCCTACGTGGGGAGTTTGTGGGGTCTCCGCTCTGAGACACGGATATACCGTACACAGAGGTGAAAAACAGGTACTCCTATTCTGCTTCCGGGGCTTGACTAAAGGAGTCTTGGGACAAAGGGAGTGCGGGTGGGGTGTGAGTGTGGGGCGGCTAGTGGGTTTGAGCCGTCTGGATTGGGGCGGCTAGGTAGGATTAGCCGTCCAGGGTCTGGGGGAATTTGGGCAGGGCTTTGGTAGGAAAAGGGTGGGGTCTTGGGCAGAGGCTAAGCTAGGTTTAGCCTGGGTTTATGGAGGGTGGGATGAGAGGGTATTTTATGTAGGGCATGGGTGTTTCTCTCACAAAAGGGGCTCTCTCTCTCTCTCTCTTGGGATTTCTAGTGGGGAAAGGGTTTAAACAAGTAGGGATGGTGGAATGGTGGTGTTTTTGTGGGTTTTGTTGATGTTTGTGGATGTTGTTGTAAGGCTTGGGACCTCCTCTATTTATAGTAAAAGAGAGGCAGGGGAAGATCCAGGGGGTAATGGAGTGGGTGGCTTCGATTGGACCTCTCATTAATTCTCTGGTTCTTCTGTCAGAGACCAGGTGAAGGGCGGCTAGTGCTAACTAGCCGCCCGGGATGGGGCGGCTAAGTAGCCGCCCCTATCATGACCTGCCAAACGTCCCATCTCTGACAAGCGGTGGCTTGGGTCGGCTACTTGGTTTGATCCAGCTAAGAGAGGGCGGCTAAAGGTCATGACCCGCCGCAATGATCAGCATTTAATATTGCTTTATGTCCCATCCAGGGGACTGGTCCAAAGTCGGCCAGGGGGCAGTTAGGGGGGCGGCTAGTGTAAACTAGCCGCCCAGTAAGGGGCGGCTAGTTAAGGTTAGCCGCCCCTTTCCAGGGACTTAGGTTTTTAGGGTTTTAGGTTTTAGGGTAGGTTTTGGGTTTAGGTCCGGGCTAGGGTTTGGTTTAGGGTTAGGGTTTGGGCTAGTGTTTGGTTTAGGGTTAGGGTTTGGGCTAGGGTTTGGGGTTTTGGCTTAGGGTTAGGTTTTAGGTTTTGGTTTAGGTTTATGTCAAGGCTAGGGTTAGGGTTTCCGGTTTACCGAACCTTTGGTTCTCTATTGGTGTCCACTTGTGGGATATTTCCGTGTGTTACTTGAAGTATTTATGTCTCTCTGGACGGTTAAAATTGGGGTATCTACATATACGAGCTATACAACCTAGCATGCATGATATCTAACATATTTAGGGTGCAAATAAAGCCCCATGGAAGCGCGAAGCACGACTACGTGCATCGAGCGCTCCCGGTAGGGTTGGAGTCAAACCACACCGATACCCGGGTCGTCGCGCATCCCAACCGACGAGGTCTGCAAGGCAAGGGGTATCAAAATGATGAGTATAACCATAAACAAACACATACAATCAATTAGGCATGCCTAAGGCTAGACATGCACGCAAACGGGCTCGAACGCACGCAAGCATGGATGCACGCACGCGTGCCCGAGCCCCCCAGACACCCACCCGAGGGTGCCGACCCTCAGCACGCCCAAATCGGGCCCCGGGCAGCACCCGCACGCACCCCGGGGAGCACCGGGCACAGCCCCGGGCATCCCCGCGCGCACATGCTGCGCGCCCCTCGCGCAGCGCGCCCAGACGCGCGCCCTCCGCGCGTAGACACGCACGCGCTCGCGCGCGCCCCCACGCGCACCTCGCGCGACCCCCCGCGCGCACCCCCGCGCACCTCGCGCGACCCCCCGCGGGCACCCCCGTGCACTACCGCGCGCCCTCGCGCGTACGCGCATGCGCCCGTGCCCGCCAGCGCCATCCCGCGCGCCTGCCTGCGCGCGCACGCGCACGGACAGCCCCATGCGCATGCCCAGCACTCCCCAGCCCTCCCCAAGCCTCCCACATGCACCCAAACACAAACACCACCCATGCATGCCCTCTCGACACACCCCCAAAGCCATAAACCAAATTAAAGACCTAAGAGGGGGAGGGAAAGGGGAGAGGTTGGGGCCCTCGAGCACACCCACGACCATCTCGACCACCACTACCACTACCACCACCTCTCTTTGGCTTCTCTTCTTCACATGTCTTCACCTTGGCATTTTATCAAACACATGGGGGCTGATTAGAGAGGAGAGGGAAGAGCAAAAGATGGGAAAGTGAAAGAATCAACAACAACAACAACCACCACAACTCACCTTCTTCAACTTCTTCTTCTCCATCACCACCACCTCCTCCACCCAAGCCTTCATCAAGGGCTGGACCAGCTCAAAATAGAGCCCAAACAGTGGCTAAGTGAGGCTGAACTCGTAACATTTTAGGGTGGTATTTATAGGCAAAGTCGGGCTGAATGACCAAGTCGTCCTCGGACTAAAAACTCTGCGCAACCTTCACTTAAACGGCCATAACTTCCTTAATACAGCTCCGAATTGCATGATTTCAGTGTCATTGGAAAGCTAAGAAGATTATATACAGCTTTCATGTTTACACCTAGATCAAATAACCCCTCCAGCTATTCCGCAATCTAGGCTAAACATCTTACAGGGCTGCTGCCTGGATTTCTCAACTTCGGGGTATACATGGAAAAATACCCATAACTTTTAATATATGAATCCAGTTGATCCAATTCCACTTCTATATGGAAGCTATCTCTAAATTGAACATCTCGTAATAATATCGGATTTTTATCTCTTCATCTTGGATTTTAACAAAATCAAATCCGAATACCGATCCAAAACTGCATAATTCCAAAAACGTTATCGGAATTAAACGAAAATTTTATGGGTAGTACTAAACAAGACCAGGACCCATAATATGCAGTTATATCTTCAATCAGAGTCCTCAAACCCCAGAAGGTAGCTAAAAACCAAAATTTTAGCGACTCCGATCGAAAATAGGACTCTAAATGACACAGGTCTAACACCAATGTCATTGAAGTGTGTTTCCGTCGACCAGGACCTGGCGATATTTGTTTCCCAGTTCGACGGAGGGTTGTCGACCTGGGCCAGTGCAATTTTCTTCATACAAACAATGAACTGAACCATCTAGAATAAACTTATTGGCCAGTTTTTGAGCGTATTGAATGAACAAAAAATGTTTTTTATGCACAGAAGTATTACATCAAAATTCACATACGTATATTCATCTATTTGGTACAACTTCATTCACATATTGTCTTAAACCTTTAAACCATTTACAAAATGACACGATCCTACCCATACATAGTAAGACTTTTCACAAAAAAACATATATGACATATACATTTTTTTTCACAAAAGGAAACATATGTGATCTATAGATACCACTATGACTTTACAAAATGACATGTGATGAACCTAAATCTTGTGTAAGACTTATCAAAAAACAAAACCTTACACAGTTGACTGTGTTATATATCAAAGTCAATACTAATCGATATCAATGACATCAGTTACAGCAATGTCGGTGTCAGCAAGAGATCTGAATTGTTCCATTCTTTCGATATAAGGCGCAATCCAAGCATTCGCTATCTGAAAATGGAATCTTTCCCATGTTCTTGCCATAGGAGGTAATGGAGTGTCCGTTTTCATATTCAAGCCCACGAAGTGACAGCCTCCAACATATCCAATGGAAAGAAGACGGTGTGTATTCAACAACGATGGGGAAGGATCTCTAAGAGGAAAGTATGTCAGACACTGTTGCCTCGATATGTGCACAACTATGATCTTGTAACAAGACGATATCACAAATCCCATGTCTGGCATAATCATCCAATGCTGTTTGCCCGCAGTATAAGATTGGCATCGGAGACTCCTCTTCACCTCCTCTACACGATCCCACCCGTATCATACAAATCTGGGTGTTCCTCGATCTCTTTAAGGAGATCATTCCTAACATCTCTCCAACCAAAATTTGGCATTTTCAAGAAATCTGCAACCACTCGAAAACCACAATGGCCGTCTCCCAATACATCATGGACATTAAGAATGAACGGCGTTAGAAAGGGTGGTAATTCATCAATGTATTTATGAGCACCCACCGATCTACTCCGCAGTACCGATGATTTTTGTATGCTCGTCTTTGGTCGTTTCCCCAGTTGGAGTACACCCGCTTGCCTTTTTTGGGCGGTTTCATCCGACATTGGTTCTTCCATGTTCTGAACAGATTGGAGGACATACTCAAAGCCACTTGGGTGTCTCTTGGTAGATTCCTCCTCGAGTGCCTTAGCTCGTCTCTTTCCACTTCTCTTTCTCCCCTTTGTGTTGACCTTAAAAGTAGGCTCAAGTAAGAGGGTGGCAGTCGGGTCACATAGGCTTTTTAGGTACTTTTTAATCTCCTTTCGCTGAACTAAATTCCCAATTGAGAACTTTTTCAAGAGCAACTCAAGCTCCAGTGCGATGTCAACAACTTCTATATAGTCCTCAATGAATGGAGTCATCCCGAGTTTACGCCAGAATGGATGGATGTCAACTAAAGGAATGGGAAACCCCTGACGTATGTGATTGGCTAGCATGTAAGCACAAGGTAACCCACAGGTGGTATGCAAAACATGATCACATATCTCAATGCTTGGGCCATCCCCATTACACATTTGTATTTCCACCGCAATCTTCTCAAGTGCATATATTGAGACTACACCAATGAGATCTCGGAAGAGACTACCTCGATATCTTTGTGGAATCTTCGTAAGGCTTTCCTCGAATGAACCTCTAATGTCAGCAAATAGCAACTCCAACAAGTTGTTGATCGTCTGCCATGAGTCGACAAAGTTTTTAATAGAAGTTTACAACCACCTCTTCAGTTTTGCATGGTGACTCTCCACACGATTGGTGGAGTTGTTTCCAAGGTGCATGTGTTTATTAGTCCATGCAGCGATAAAGCGTTCTTTGTGCTTCTCCAACCATGTGGCATGTAGATAAGACATCACTATCGGATATTCGGCATATTCATCAGCTAAACGTTGCAATTTTCTGCAGTAATCATCTTCGCTTGAGGCCCAAATCACATCTGACCAAGTCTATGAGAATTTTTCCCATGTTTTGTTGTCGGTGAATGCTTTCCGATAATTTTTCAAAATATTATTTTGTATGTGTACTCGGCATAAGAAGTTGGTTGTGGAAGGGAAGACAATAGACACCACCTTCATCAGGCCGAGCTCATGATCGGTGATTATTACCTTTGGTGGAGGGATCCATCAAATAATGATTTGAAGCACTCCAAAGCCAAGGTATAATTATCTTTTTTCTTCGCTCGTAGGTATACAAGGGCTGCTACAAATGTTTTCCCTGTTGATGTAATACCAACTATTTGGAGAAGGGGAAATCTAAACCGGTTGGTTTTGTAAGTGCAATCCATCATAAACACGAGTGGAAATGCTTTAATAAGTTGAACCAATGTAGGGTGCACAAAGAATAAATCGGAGACAACCTCGCCCTCAGCCTCAATTCTATGGCACTCGACATACCCATGCTCATAAATCAACTTCATCAACTGTTGCATATTGGTATGACCACACCTTTCTTGGATCCGCAGCTTCGTCTGGGCATTGTAAATGTTTCTTATTGAACTCACATTTGTTGGATCTCTGCTCTTCAAGTGAATAAGTATATCACGGGGACGCATACCACTGATAGACATGCCTTGCACAACAGTGTACTCATCCTCTAACAGTTTTCCTACGAACGAATGGCCCTCAAAGTTCACGGTGAGGGAGTGATTGTGTAACCCACAAAGAACTCTCAACGACCATTTTCCTTTATTTTCTATAGCATGCAACTTGAATGGGCAACCACATTTTTTTGAACTAGTATGGCGCCTTGCTATGTTCTTCTTCTCCTTGTCTCTCTTCCTCGGTCGATCATCAAATTTGCCCCCTCTTTCACAAATGAAATCAGCATGAGCTGATCGACGATGGCTTGTAAGTTCTGAACGGCCAATCACTCCAATCACACTGACATTCCTGCCAACTCTCTTCACCCAATCGATTAATTCCATCTGATGGTCAAACCACTGAGAGAATAACATAAATGATTCATTAGTTAGAACATTTTATGATATGTTTGCACATATCAGAGAGAAATTTACCAATGATGTTGTAAATTGTTCAGTAGTGTCTATGTTGGGGACGACTTCGTTGGGGACAGGCTCGTTGAGGTCTGAGATGCTCTCCTCAATGTTGGGCTCCTCAACATTCGGGTTTTTCTCCTTGAAATTTTGAATATAAACTATTATAGGCTTCTGCAATTGAAACACGCATACTGTAAATGGAATATTTTTTTTATCATTCGTATAGAGAAAATGGAGTGATTTGGTCATGAATATGGAATCATAGGTTTGGAAGCATAGATACATACCTCATTATCCATTTTTCAAAAGGTTGTTGATATTATTAGGTATGGATTTCCAATACCACCCGACTCGATAATTAATACCTATAAACATAATTGGCCAACATACAAATTATTTTATTATATGCTAAAATATACAAGAAATGACTTTCAAACAATCAATTCTATTAACATATACAATTACTACCCAATTATTATCACGTCCAACACCACCACTTATATCATCAAAACCATCACACTAAACAAACCTTACAACAACAATCCAAGATCATAGCAAGAATGTGTAAAAAAGATAATCATTACAACAATCATCACCAACAACATTACTACTCCATAACATTCAATGATCCATATATTACTATAATCTCCAACAACATATCAATGAGCCACCTTAAACACCATAAAAAAATGACATCCACACAATGTCAAATACAATAACTATTTCCACACCAACAAACCCTAAATGTACCACCACTTCAACGATCAACACAACCACCATAAAAAGGACAATCACAAGAGCCACTTGAAAACATAACAAATTAAAAATAAAACACAAATCAAGAATGTCTCACATATTCACATTGGGTCCCTTTTCTTTCATCTAGGGCATCATATACACAAAAAAGGAGGCGAGATGTCGGTGGAGACAAACCGGAGAGTCGCCGGAGCGAAGGACGGGCGTCGGCTGTGATTGGCCAGTCCGTCGAGATCTCCAACTCCCATCGACAGCGAAAAAAAGGGGGAGATAGGGCGGGGAAAAGAAGGGTTTGGTTTTATTTTGATTTAGGTGTTGGGATTGTGTGTGTATTTGATATGGGGTGGTGGGATGTGTATCGGTGGTGGGATTAATGCAGTATAATGAAAAAGGGAGTCCAGATTTTTTTGTAAATATTTGATGGTGGGGTTGTGAACATGGTTGGTGGGAATAACCGCACCCTTTTTTGTAATGAACTAAAATTTTTTCCCTATACATTCCACTAATGAATTTGTTTAGTGACATTCTTTTTGGAAAATTAATTAGATGTCCTTGGGGATATCTCTGTATTAACGATAAGTCCCTTGATTTTTTTTATTTTTTTAAGTACTCAAAGTGGTTGAGACATTATTTTTAGGTTCCTGGCAATGACTGCTAAGTCCCCAAAATGGCTGAGAAATGATTTATAGGTCCCTGGCAATAACTGCAGTTAGACCTGCCGTTTAGACTCTCATTTAGCAGTGTACAAGGTGACTTAACAATGTACATATGCATACTATCAGGGTATAATATGATTTAGTATTGTGCACAAATGACTTAACAATATACACATGTAGCATAGAAGTGTTCAAAACCAATTTACTAGTGTGCTCAGGTGACTTTATAGCATTCAGATTTACCTCATTGTAGATACCCTTAAGGGGTCAACAATTTTCTCCACTCTTCTCCTTGTCAGCTTCATGACCCACTTGAATAGTCATGGGGAGACATGATGTGTTGTCGACCTCCATCTAGTGATTCTTGTGTGCTCGTAAAACCAAGCCTATAAAAATAATTTAATTAATTCTTATAATACAATAATTATTTTAAGCTAAAAGTTATAATATGCAGTTTATAAGTTTTCACAAACATGTAGAATGTGTATTCTTTATGGACACATATGCCTCAATAAGGGATGATGTATATACGTGGCTCGTACGAACTGCATATTATCAATATATATATATATATATATATATATATATATATATATATAGGTGAGTGATAATATGCGGTCCGTGCAGTCTGTGCGAACCTCGTATATACACCCCTTAAAAGTGCATATGCGTCGATAAATGATGCATATAGCCCAATAATTCATATGCTTCGATGAGTTGATATGCTTTCTCTATCGACGCATATACCTCGATGAGTGTGGTATATGCATGGTTCGCACGGACCGCACCATATATATATATATATATATATATATATATATATATATATAGGGACATGATTACGTGCGGCTAACGGCAGGTGCGGTGCGCGATCACGGGCCGTCAATCACGAGTCCATCGCATCGGACGGTCGGGTGCGATTCACGTCGTAAACCGCATCGACCGCACACCACACGTAATCGCGACCATATATATATATATATGCCGGCGATTGGGTGCGGCGAACGGCAGGTGCGGCCGCGACGTGGGCCGTTCGATCGCGGGTCCATTGCATCCAATGGTCGACGTGAATCGCACCCGACCGTCCGATGCGATGGACCCGTGATCGACGGCCCGTGATCGCTGCCGCACCTGCCGTTCGCCGCACGTAATCACGTCCCTATATATATATATATATATATATATATATATATATATATATATATATATGCGAGTGACTGGGTGTGATGAAACGGCACATACAGATTGAATTAGGGGCGTCCGATCTGGTCTTTTTAAATCTCACGGTGGAGATGCATTCGAAGACACACGTGAAACCGGAAGAACCGCTAATCACTCAAACCCTCTCTCTCTGACTCAATATATATATAGTGAATTAGTAAACTGATAATATGCGGATTAAGGTGTACCGTGCAGGATCGCGTATGAACCATCCAATCACGCAATCTCGCGATTGAATGGTCCAATGTTCAGAAGAATCTTATTGGTAAGAGTTTCCCTTAAATTGGACCTTTTGATCGCGAGATTGTGCGATCAGACAATGCATATACGATGCTGAACGGGGCTCCCTTGTCCTCACGATGCACCCTAATCCGTACCATATCACCACTATATATATATATATATATATATATATATATATAGGGAACCGATTAGGTGCGGTGAACGGCGGGTGCGGCAGCGATCACGGGCCGTCGATCACGGGTCCATCGCATCGGACGGTCGGGTGCGATTCACATCGACCGTCGGATGCGATTGACCCGTGATCGGACGGCCCGTGTCGCGGCCGCACCCGCCATTCGCCACACCTAATCGCGAGCGTATATATATATAAAAATATAGTGGTATTATTAGAACACTACAAGAAAAAGCACTTTTTGCGATGACTTTTTGCGACGGCTTGCAAAAACCGTCGCAAATGCTCGTAATTTTGACGGCATTTTCCACGGTCGCAAATACTTTTCAGTTTTTGCGGTGACAGAGTTAAACTGCTGTTTAAAAAATATTTTTACGGCGGGTATATCTTGTCGTCGCTAATAATACATTAGATGCGACGGAAAGCCTTCCGTCGCAAATGTGTAAATTTAATCCACCCGTTCATTTTTTAAGTTTTGATCAGAGCCGTCCAATCTGCCTGTATATGTACATATTAAAAAAAAACTTAACATACCCAAAATTTTTGATCAAACACTGAAAACCTAAGCCTCCGTCGCCGTCGAAGTTCAGAATATCGTCTGATCTTCGACCATCGCCGTTGCCGTCGCTGTCGAAGTTCCCGACGAGGTTCGCAAGGAAGATCCGGGATTTCAAGTCGGAGAGGTACATCGACGAGAAGAACGACCGGAGGCTCGACGACTGCCTCGAGAGCGCCGACCTCGGCGGAGCGGATCTCGATAAGGTAAGTTAGTCGATCTACACCGCTCATGGTTTTTTATTGTGTTCATTGTATGATCGATTCGTCTGACGTGTTAGAAATTTTGGGAATTTTGTGGATTTGAAAAATTGGAAAACCTTAATTCGTTTAAAATTAAGAGATGGACTTTGCAGACTAAGCCTTGCTCAGCCAGCTAGCATTATCCGCCTCTGTAAAACAGTTCTTAGTTTCAAATGTAGACTAGCTTGCTTGGGAGTTGAGATTAAATCCTCCTGACGATGATAGATCCTTCCATTTCACCATCGACAATCAGATCTGTTTGTACTCACTCTTTGCTCGAACTATTACGGTGAGTTATATATCAATTTCATTGTACATTGTATTTTAAATGTATCCCCTTAATCTATTTATTGATCTTTGTTATTTTCAGATCTGTTATGTTATTTCATCACATTTTCAGAAATCCCCTGAAGCTTGACCTTGTTAAAGATTTCATAGGTATAATAACAAAATGAAATTCCTCTTTGTATTTTTGCCATTCTCTACTTGGAAAGCATATAAGTATATCCATGTTTTGTTTGAACAAAGTATACAAGTAGATGTCAAATTATTTAGGTAATGTGTAGACAAATCATAGAATAATCTATGTATTGCTGAATAGGTAATGTGTAGACAAATTTTTTAGGCTTGAATTAGTACTTCGAAGTACTGATTAATCAAGTTGAATTGGGAGTATATTATATACGTTTTGTTTAGATCAATGAAATCTCATTAAATAATAGAGTTCAACTTTCTTGTATTAATATATTAGTAATCACGAACGTACGGAAGATAAAAAAGATTAGTCAATAATAGCCCAAATCATAAATTTATAAAAAATTGTACCAACCTGCCCTTGATGACAAAATTTTAGAAGCAATATATTAGAATTTATACAAGTGGACTGTTTTTCTAATATTATATCAATTACGACTTTTAATTAATCTACAAAGTAGTATGTCATCACTAAATGGGGTTTACCAGTATCCAACTTTTCATCAGGTCTTTGAAAGTTAGGTTTATTGTCACCAGTTTTTGTCTAATATTATTTAAGTTGGAAAAACCTGAATGCACAAAAACACCCTTGGCTTTATGCATGTGAAGCCTGATTTTCTCTTCAAACACCACTACTTCGATCACATCTATTATTCATAGCATTTTTTTAAAGAAAAGATAGATGTTTGTTATCCAATTTTATTTTTGTTATTCACAACATTATTCTTATAAATGAGGAGTCAAGCACTTTATATATCTTCAAAACCCTCCTCAATATGAATAGGAGGGATTGTCACAATGTATTCTATAAAATGATTTTGGACCAATAATAAAATACTTCATCTTTTCATTTTTGATCAGATGCATTAATTACCTTTATTGATTAATTAATGTCAGTTTGATTCATAAAATTGGTCATTATGATTGCTATTAGATATTTTTCCTAAAAGTTTATCATTCACCTCTAAGAAAAAATGAGAAAAAATGATGCTTCTGATGGTTAATTGTGTTTACATCAAATTAGTAAGCATGTGTTCTTAAAATTTTAATTACTAATTTTGATGATGCAAATCACTCACCAAAGTAGTTCTTTTGGTTACTAAAAAATTGAATTTTAATTTCTGTATAAACTGAAAAGTTGAAGCAGTTTGGAAATGAAACATATAGTAATCCTAACAAGCTCATTGGATGCATGCTCATATTGCTTCATTTCTTTATTTAGAATATATTGCATGTCTTGTGATCAACAATTCCTCTTCCTTGATCCCAAATAAGTTAGAAGAATGAGTCTGGCTGCTTATTCAAGAGCATCTCCAATCCTATACCCAAACTTTTACTCAAACTTAAATTTGAGTAAAAATCACCTAAAACCTTCTCCAACCATTTACCCATACTCATACCAAATCAAGTTTTTAATCAAATCTTTACCCAAATCAAGGGAGATTCAAATCTTTACCCAAAATTATAACATCTCTTTATTTTCTCTTATCTCCAAATTTTCATTCAATGTGACATTTTTTTTCCCTTTAACTCCACTTTTAATTTAATTATATTAGATGTTTTCCCACCCCCCAAAATTTTCATCTTGAAATAAAAAAAATAGTTTTTTTCTTAAGCCTTTATCTTTGTTTTTAAACTTCTTATTTTTAATTGAGTAAAAAAAATATTACTTTTACCTTTTTTAAAAAAAAATTGGATGATAATTTTTAAATTTAAATATTTAATTTTAAGGAAGTAAAAATTGAGTAGTAAAAATGTTCGGAGAAAAGAATTTGAAAATGTTTATAGAAAATAATTAGAAGATGTGAAATTTTTAAAAGATTTGAGTAAAACACGAAATGATGATTGGAGACACATCATATTAAATCAAGCCTTTACTTAAATTTTATGTAAAATTTGGGTATAGGTTTGAATAAGGGTTGAAGATGGCTTAATTAGGTTGACGTTTTATCTAATTTAGGGTTCTCATGGTCCTAAAGCAATCATGTCAGCCAATTACAGTGCACATAAATTTATGAGGAAATCACACTGATCTAATGGTGATTGACAAGGATAATTAAACTAATTAAGTCAATAAGCTCTTGATGCATGTTTCCCCCAATTCTCATATGAATATTTTCTTAGATAATCTAGTCCACATCTTGTGTGGCTATCATCGAGTTTGAATTCTCTATGTCGTACAATGATCAGGGATTCTACTGCGTATGCAACCAAAATAACAACTCAATTAAAATGCCATTAATTTTGAAGTTATTTATAATAAAAAAATAGTGCATTCATACTTGAATCCTCATCGTCTTGCTCTCTAGTTGGCCAACACAAATGTTCTCTGTGACTAAAAACACAGATAAAACATGTTCCTGGATGATCCATCAAATCTTTTTTTATATAAGAGAAGTGATAGCCTTTGATTTCCAAGACCTCAACAAATGTAAAAGACCTAAACATGATCACTCAAAGAAAGGAAGTGCCATGTTCATATTCTCAAAAACTAAACCCTGAACCAAAGGGGGAGAGAGAGAAAAGAAGAAGACGAAGAGACTGAGAGCTAAAAACATATACAAACTCCAAAAACTTAAGTGTTAACTCTTCTTCTTCTCCTTCACGAAAGACACGACACGCTGGAAGTGATTGGCGTCGCAAGGTATTTTGAGGATCCCCTGTTGATCATAGCCAAACTCCTGCGCCGCCATCTCAAGAAGGATCACCATGCTTGGGTGCTTGAAGTGCTCTGTGTGTATTAGAAATCTCTCCATTTCTTCTTGCTCGGTCATCCCAACGAGCACTGGCACGTACCCACTGGGCACCAACCCTACACCCTTGCTCCTCCTCCTCCCCTCTTCTCTTTCGAGCAATCGCTGGTAGCGGATGTCGGCCGATGTGATCCCCTTTTTCTTTCCCATTGCGATCCTCTCTATAAGAGCTCTACCCTTTCAGTTCACCAGTACTTCTCTTTGAAGTAGTCTTAGAAGGCTGTGGTTTTTGTGGGACTGTGTGTGGTTGGTTTTATATATAGCACAAGTTTGAAAATGCAAGATGGTTATTAGTGAGAAAACGATGGGGGGCTGTATTTGACTCCAAACAAACATGAGTTGAAAAACAATGTCAGCATCACATGGGATATGGTCCCATGGTTTTGATTTTATTTTATTTTTATTTCTAATGTGGAATCTTGTGTGTGAGTTTTTAAACAAGGTCACAGAGTCATGGAACTTTAGTTTTATAGCACTTTGCATTTGTCCGTGTAATATTGAACTTCTGGAAGTTCTTTGTATTAAGGAAAAATGAAGGCCTAGGAGTGAAAGTAATTAAGTAACTAGAGATATATGTTGGCCAATTCAACAGAATGCGAGGAACAATATAATTAAGTGACGGGAAGGTTCGTAACTGTTAGAATCAATTGAAGAGAATGAACAAAAAAATATTATTAGGGTTTGTATCAATATTTATAATACAAAAAGGGAAACGGGAAAAAGACTAATCTACCCTTAACCCTAACATATATATATTTAACACCCCCTCTCAAACTCATGGTGGATCATACACCGAGAGTTTGCTCAACAAGAAGTCATGGCGCTGAAGTGTATGTGACTTTGTGAAAAAGTCAGATAACTAAAGAGAAGAAGAAATATATGGGAGTGAGATTGTGCCCGCAAGAAAGTGATGACGGACGAAGTTGTCACGCCCCAGGGCGGCCGTCCCCGAGACGTGGCAATAATATAATATCAGCTATCATAACAAGAGGTCAACAATGACTCCAATAAACAACACACAAGGCTAATGAAGCAATGACAACTGATAATACAACTGAAAAGCGGAAGCATAAACTATCAATAAGTCTGTAAACCGAAAATATTATTACAGACTCGAAAACACAATCACTGTCCTGTGAGAGCCAAGTCTAGCCAATAAAATACAACAAGTGCTACACGCACGAATTACCAATACACAAGACTCTAGGACTGCTGACAGCCTCGCACTCGCCAATCCACCGGACAGAACGTTTCCACGCACGCAAGACCACGCCAAAGGGAAACTCCAGCTCCACGCCCAACAACGCCCCTGTAAAAGAAACAGTATGCGAGGGGTGAGCTACAAGCTCAGTGAGTGGTCGGAAACCGAACACCACTATAACAATTTAATGTTAAGGCAATTGCCTTTCAAGGAAAGACATGGGTTGAAACCCAATGGATAATAGGGTCACACGGCGGTGCAACCCGTCTCACCCACACCCTCACTCCCGAAGGGAGACTCTTGGGACTCTTGGGGAGAGACCATACCGTTTGTCAAGGAGACGCGGAATTACTGGTCTAAACAACACTATTGTGATCATCTACATAGAGATAGTTGTTAACGATATCTCTCAACATCGATACTTAACCAGACCCAACCAATATGGGAACGGGTGAACAAACCAATGGGTCACGTAGCGACGTGACTTAACACATTCATCGCCCCGACCCTGAAGGGGAGCTCCAAAGAGACCCGGGGACAAACGAGGGTTAACCATAACACCACGTGTTACTGGTTAACGAGACACAACGCGTCCATCTGCTACGAGGTAGAGATATACTTCGATACCTCAAGCGTCAAAAGTAACAAACCCAGAGTATACTCGATGGGTATTTAGGTCACGTGGCGACGTGACAACAACTCATCCTCACCCTAGCCCCCGGAGGGGTGACTAGGGACTTTTGAAACGAACTCAGTTGCTCTACACCCATCGTCATCCGGTAGCCCTCTCCCGGGGAGCCTCTACCTGGTAGCCTCTCCATGACCGCTATCTCTACCATATGGGCGCACCAATAGGTGTCATAAATACGTCTGGGAGCACCCCACAGGACAACTACGAGCCGGGCAGCTTCAACACGGATCCGACGAAGGGGAGAACGACTTGAAGCCCGAAATATCACTTGGTAGCTCTCTCCCGTGCAGCCTCTACCTGTCGGCCTTCCACGATCAGTACATTCCCTAGATGTGTACCGCGGTACGCATCGGTAGCACCTACAAGTGGTGGCACCCTACAGGACAGCTTCTATGTCGGGTAGCTTCGACTCATGACGATGTTAGGAGGAAGCACCTTGCGTTCGCAATGCGAACCCTATGGGAAAGCCAACTACCCTTGGTACTTACACACATATATCGATGATATCGAATACTCTTGTATTCCCACACGGAGGCGTCACTCGAACGCGAGGACTATCTCTACACTCATGTAGAAAAGCCAGGGGCATAACCCAATAGGCGGTTCAGACACACGCCTAGCACGGGTAGGCCCAAGTTAATGCCGTAGCTATCGGTTTAACAAAGTCGATGCCACGATGAATTCTTCAGAATTCGGTACGAATGCATCACTCGGATGCAAGGGACGATTACATCGCTAGCGCTTTAACTAATAGGGTACGACCCGACCGTGGGTCATACCCTTGCCTATTACGGATAGGCCAAATTAGTTAACATGCGCGCATATATATATATAACTATAGGGGTACTCCCTAACACGGATTTACATCATAAACAACAAATCATACAATATGCATACAGGATATGACCCACTTAAACATGCTTATAAGGCCATAATAAATATTCAATCATGTAAAGGATGACTCAAGCAGGCGTTGGATATCACCAACTCCAAGGGGGAGGGTTAAGTGTGATCTCGCGCACTAACCGATGCATACCGATAATCCCAAGCGAAACTGAGTCAAGTAGGAATCATATCTACTTACTCAGTTTACGCAAAGAGGGAGGGTGAGAGAGAGGGAAAGTCTCATCCTCTCCGAAAAGCTGGTCCTAGCTTTGCCCCAACAGATGGGTGCAACAACTACACCATTCCTCCAGTCTAATCGTAAAGGAATATTAGTACGCATCCGGTTATTAACCCAAGGTTTAACATGCTGGATATAATTAATATAGTGTGGGTAGTATTACACTACTACCTAAGACATGCCATATTCTAATACATCCATAAACTCATTCGAAAATACATGCCCGAAACACAAGGGGCGCATGAAATCATAATTATACAAACATGAATACATACTTAAGCAAGTATAGGGTAGAATAGGGGTTCTATGCAGTATACGAGCTATACCACCCTAACATGCAAATATCTAGCATATTTAGGGGTTAAGATGCCCCAAGGACGTGCGGTGCACGACTACGTGCATCGAGCGCGTCCCGAAGTGTTGGATCAAACCACTCACCTAACGAGCGCACGGCTCGCGAAACGCAAGAGAGCGACGAGTTGAATCCGAAGCCCGATACCAATCCGCCAAGGATCATCCAATGGTTGCATTTGGCTATAACAAGCTGCTCAACACCACGAAGCACTCCGAACGCGTCTGAGCACCGCAAGCACGCCCTCGAGTACCCCGTGCACGCTGCCCATGCACCCTGCGCGCATCAAACAATGTCAAGCACGTCCTCGAGCACCTCGTGCATGCTTCCCACGCACTCCGCACGCATCGGGCAAGGCCAAGCACGCCCTTGAGCACCTCGTGCACGCTGCCCGCACACTCCGCACGCATCGAACAACGTCAAGCACACCCTCGAGCACCTCATGCACGCTTCCCGCGCACTCCGCACGCATGCGAGCACCTCATGCACGCTTCCCGCGCACTCCGCACGCATGCGAGCACCTTATGCACGCTTCCCGCACACTCCGCACGCATGCGAGCACCTTATGCATGCTTCCCGCGCACTCCGCACGCATGCGAGCGCCTTATGCATGCTTCCCGCGCACTCCGCACGCATGCGAGCACCCCCACAAACATGTGGCATGCACACCAGCTACAAAAGAGATGGCTGAACCCAACCGAGGAGAGCGGGAGGTCCATACGCGGCTCCGGCATGCCCGCACACCGCTGCTCCACCGCCAACACCCCCGACGCCCCGCACCTCCTTACAAACAACACACCTTCAAAAACATTGGAAGAGGAGACTTCATCACCACCTCCACCAACAACCCAGCACTCCTTATATGCATAAGAACCACAAAAAGAAGAGGGAAAACTCACCAAAGGAGAGGGGGGAAAGGAAAGGGGGGCGTAGGGGCTCGCAAGCGCACCCTCGGCCACCCCAACCGCAACCACCGCAACCACCACCTCTTCCTTGCTCTTCTTCTTCAATGTGGCATAAACACAAACACATGGGGGGCTGTTGGTCCAAAGGGGAGGGAAAAATACAAGGGGAGATCAGCTAGGGGGGTGGAGGAGAAGGAGGAGAACCAACAACACAACAACAAAGCTAAAGCATACACACCTTCCTTCTCCATTTGGTGCTCCTTCCCCCACCATCACCACCATTTCCTCCACCCAAAGAGGGCTGGACCAGAGGCCAAAAGAGGTGAAAAAATATGCTCAAGTCGTGGGATTTGGGGGCCTATTTATAGGCAAAGTCGGGCTGAAAGACCAAGTCGTCCTCGGACTTAAAACTCTGCGCAGCCTTCACTTAAATGGCCATAACTTCCTCAATACAGCCAAATTGCACGATTCCAGTGGCATTGAAAGATAAGACGATTATCTACAACTTTCATGTTTACACCCAGATCAAATAACCTCTCCAGCTATTCCAAAATCTAGGCTAAACATCTTACAGGGCTGCTGCCTGGATTTCTCAACTTCGGGGTATACTCGGAAAAATACCCATAACTTTTAATATACGAATCCAGTTGATCCAATTCCACTTCTATATGGAAGCTATCTCAAAACTGAACATCTCGTAATAATATCGGATTTTTATCTCTTCGTCTTGGATTTTAACAAAATCAAATCCAAATATCAATCCGAAAGTGTATAATTCCAAAAACGTTATCGGAATTAAACGAAAATTTTATGGGCAGTATTAAACTGTACCAAGACCCATAATATGCAGTTATATCTTCAATTAGAGTCCTCCAGTCCCAGCAGGTAGCTAAAAACCAAAATTTTAGCGACTCCGATCGAAATAGGACTCTAAATGACACAGGCCTAACATTCTCCCCCCCTTAGGAAATTTAGTCCTCGAAATTTAAGGAAACCCAAAGGGAAGACCGAACGTAGAAGTGTCACCCATAGAGTCCATTGGCTCCCAAGTGGTCCGCGCACCAAACTGGTGCTACCACGCACTTTAGCCGAAGGAACGGTCTTGGTGCGGAGCCTCTTCTCGCATTGGTCCATGTTCTCGATCAACTGCTTCGCGAACGACAAATCCAGCGCGAGGATGAGCCGCTCGAACTGAAAGATGTGAGCAGGATCGTGGACTTAATGTCTCAGCTGCGAGACGGGGATGATGTCACGGGCATGAGTCAGCCACGGGGGCAAGGCTTCATGATAGCCACCTCCCCTAATCCACTCAAGGACGGAAACCGGTCCGATGGAAGGCCGACTCAGCTCGCCCTGAACGTCGAAACAACGGATGCCCTTAAACCGGGACACCTTCAGAAAAACTTGATCGCCAATCCGAAGGTAAATTCCTGGCGACGATGACCTGCGTAGCCCTTCCGACGGTTCTGGGTGGTGCAGAGGCACGCACGAACCATCTCGGCTACCGCAAGGTCAATAAAATAACTTGCGGCCACTCCAACTAGCGCTCTACAACCGTCCCAACACAAGGGAGGTATAAAACCGCGCCCGTAGAGTGCCTCTTCCATTTCATCTGGGTGCTCAAATGGCAGTCGTTACACAGGCAGACCCCTTCCTAGAGGGTGGTGCCTCTCTCAACTGCCCCAAGTCGAGCACGCAGGCAAATAGCATGTCCTCCAAGGCCTAAATCGTCCTCTTGCCTGGCTGTCCATCAGCAATGAAACGCTATACTTAAATGAAGGCTCGCGACAAAGCCTACCAAAGGCTGTGCAAGCACCTCAAAGTAACACACGCGTCTCGATCCGAAATAGCGCCGACCGGAGTGCCATGAAGACGAACAATCGCGAAGGCTCAAACCCGCGTCGAAGCGTCCAGAGACTCAGTTAGTTGGATAGGGAGGAAGGTGCGGACTTAGTCAATCGGTCAACGATCACCTAGACGGCGTCGCGACCCGAACATAACTTTAACGAGCCCGCAACGAGATTCGTGATAACTCACTCCCACGTCCACTGAGGAATCTTGATGGACGAACGCATTCCATCGCGACGATCCACAACTTCGCCTGAGGGCATGCCAACCAACATCCTCAACGAAGGCTACCTCAGAACAGCCCACGGAGGTCCAATAACATATTCGAGATCCTTGTAGGCATCTGGCATACTCGTCTACCCCGACGGCAGTACACAAAATTCGTAGTGCCTGAAACGGTCATGAAAGGCCAACTAAAGAATGCCAACTCCCGGATCTCCAAATAGGGTACCCTGCGCGAAGATCGATCAACAGAAAGACACTGGCTCCCAGAGCTGGTCAAAATAGATCATCAATTCGCGGCAAGAGGTACTTGATCTTCAACCCCTATGGGGAGATCAAAATAATTCCTGGGACGATTAAGTCCAAATTCTGCTCCTTGAGCATGGCTGACGCTCATGATGACCCTTACACGCTGGGTAAGCCGCTCGACCGCACTTAATCCGCAAGACACGCAATAGGAGGTCGTCGATTCCCGACAACGCCTAAGCGACGTCATCTACCTGATATGGCGGTTGAGTCCTATCACGAACGCTAGCATCGCGTCTCCTCATTTACGACCCATGTGGGGCAAAACGCGACAGTACCGCGAACTGTGCTTCACATGCCGTCACCGATAGGTCGCCCAACTATACTCATTGGAACTCCAGCATCATGCACTCAATGGGCAGATTCATCACGGGGAGTCTGAACTCTCGACGTCATCCAGTAGCACTCCGCCGGTGTGGTCTCTACCTGGTAGCCTCCCATGTCCACTATCTCTGCTATATGGGCACACCAACAAGCGTCGTGGATAGTCCCAGGGAGCACCTCACAGGACTCTGACCTCTACCGGACCGCTACAACGCACGATGATATATCGAAGCGACTCCGGATATGGCTATGGAACCCTAGTCCATAAGCTATCGCCCACTAAGCTGCAAAAGGACGCATTCAATCCCGATCGTATGCTTCACCACTCGCTCTCGCACCTTCCAAGTGAGGAAAAATCCATCATCAATTTGATGCTTCAATGGTATTCCTTAGCTGGGAAAAGAACCTTGGGAGGGCCCCATGAGGTCCCGATATAGGATATCCCGACAACCAAACAAGGAACACGGAGTACCCTAGCCCGGGTCTCAACGCTGACCCTGCAAGGCCCCTTATCCTGAGTAGGAAGACTGAAAGAAGACATCACTCCTTAATGAGCAACACACCACATCCTCAACACTTGAAACTGGCGCATCACGCGAACTCCATGGTTAATAGCAATAACGATGTCCGGGAACGAAGCTCCATAGTCGAGACGCGATCCAACCTTAGAAATTTCAACGATCCATCAAAACGACACAACTGGGCTGGAAACTCCTTCCCAAGCCTTAGTCCCACAACAAGGAACCCAACACTGACCCTGATCAGTCGACCCAGTCGACAACTTAAGGGGAGTCCAGGGGTGGCCACGTCCACGTCCACGGATGCGAGGAGGCATGTCAGCAACCTAAGAAAACTTCTAAACCAGAGTACTCGGATAACAATCCTACGACTCATCTATACGACTCGACTTAGGCTCTGACAGGACCAGGCTCTGATACCAACTTTTGTCACGCCCCAGGGCGGCCGTCCCCGAGACGTGGCAATAATATAATATCAGCTATCATAAACAAGAGGTCAACAATGACTCCAATAAACAATACACAAGGCTAATGAAGCAATGACAACTGATAATACAACTGAAAAGCGGAAGCATAAACTATCAATAAGTCTGTAAACCGAAAATATTATTACAGACTCGAATACACAATCACTGTCCTGTGAGAGCCAAGTCTAGCCAATAAAATACAACAAGTGCCACACGCACGAATTACCAATACACAAGACTCTAGGACTGCTGACAGCCTCGCACTCGCCAATCCGCCGAACAGAACGTTTCCACGCACGCAAGACCACGCCAAGGAAACTCCAGCTCCACGCCCAACAACGCCCCTGTAAAAGAAACAGTACGCGAGGGGTGAGCTACAAGCTCAGTGAGTGGTCGGAAACCGAACACCACTATAACAATTTAATGTTAAGGCAATTTCCTTTCAAGGAAAGACATGGGTTGAAACCCAATGGATAATAGGGTCACACGGCGGTGCAACCCGTCTCACCCACACCCTCACTCCCGAAGGGAGACTCTTGGGACTCTTGGGGAGAGACCATACCGTTTGTCAAGGAGACGCGGAATTACTGGTCTAAACAACACTATTGTGATCATCTACATAGAGATAGTTGTTATCGATATCTCTCAACATCGATACTTAACCAGACCCAACCAATATGGGAACGGGTGAACAAACCAATGGGTCACGTAGCGACGTGACTTAACACATTCATCGCCCCGACCCTGAAGGGGAGCTCCAAAGAGACCCGGGGACAAACGAGGGTTAACCATAACACCACGTGTTACTGGTTAACGAGACACAACGCATCCATCTGCTACGAGGTAGAGATATACTTCGATACCTCAAGCGTCAGAAGTAACAAACCCAGAGTATACTCGATGGGTATTTGGGTCACGTGGCGACGTGACAACAACTCATCCTCACCCTAGCCCCCGGAGGGGTGACTAGGGACTTTTGAAACGAACTCAGTTGCTCTACACCCATCGTCATCCGGTAGCCCTCTCCCGGGGAGCCTCTACCTGGTAGCCTCTCCATGACCGCTATCTCTACCATATGGGCGCACCAATAGGTGTCATAAATACGTCTGGGAGCACCCCACAGGACAACTACGAGCCGGGCAGCTTCAACACGGATCCGACGAAGGGGAGAACGACTTGAAGCCCGAAATATCACTTGGTAGCTCTCTCCCGTGCAGCCTCTACCTGTCGGCCTTCCACGATCAGTACATTCCCTAGATGTGTACCGCGGTACGCATCGGTAGCACCTACAAGTGGTGGCACCCTACAGGACAGCTTCTATGTCGGGTAGCTTCGACTCATGACGATGTCAGGAGGAAGCACCTTGCGTTCGCAATGCGAACCCTATGGGAAAGCCAACTACCCTTGGTACTTACACACATATATCGATGATATCGAATACTCTTGTATTCCCACACGGAGGCGTCACTCGAACGCGAGGACTATCTCTACACTCATGTAGAAAAGCCAGGGGCATAACCCAATAGGCGGTTCAGACACACGCCTAGCACGGGTAGGCCCAAGTTAATGCCGTAGCTATCGGTTTAACAAAGTCGATGCCACGATGAATTCTTCAGAATTCGATACGAATGCATCACTCGGATGCAAGGGACGATTACATCGCTAGCGCTTTAACTAATAGGGTACGACCCGACCGTGGGTCATACCCTTGCCTATTACGGATAGGCCAAATTAGTTAACATGCGCGCATATATATATATAACTATAGGGGTACTCCCTAACACGGATTTACATCATAAACAACAAATCATACAATATGCATACAGGGTATGACCCACTTAAACATGCTTATAAGGCCATAATAAATATTCAATCATGTAAAGGATGACTCAAGCAGGCGTTGGATATCACCAACTCCAAGGGGGAGGGTTAAGCGTGATCTCGCGCACTAACCGATGCATACCGATAATCCCAAGCGAAACTGAGTCAAGTAGGAATCATATCTACTTACTCAGTTTACGCAAAGAGGGAGGGCGAGAGAGAGGGAAAGTCTCATCCTCTCCGAAAAGCTGGTCCTAGCTTTGCCCCAACAGATGGGTGCAACAACTACACCATTCCTCCAGTCTAATCGTAAAGGAATATTAGTACGCATCCGGTTATTAACCCAAGGTTTAACATGCTGGATATAATTAATATAGTGTGGGTAGTATTACACTACTACCTAAGACATGCCATATTCTAATACATCCATAAACTCATTCGAAAATACATGCCCGAAACACAAGGGGCGCATGAAATCATAATTATACAAACATGAATACATACTTAAGCAAGTATAGGGTAGAATAGGGGTTCTATGCAGTATACGAGCTATACCACCCTAACATGCAAATATCTAGCATATTTAGGGGTTAAGATGCCCCAAGGACGTGCGGTGCACGACTACGTGCATCGAGCGCGTCCCGAAGTGTTGGATCAAACCACTCACCTAACGAGCGCACGGCTCGCGAAACGCAAGAGAGCGACGAGTTGAATCCGAAGCCCGATACCAATCCGCCAAGGATCATCCAATGGTTGCATTTGGCTATAACAAGCTGCTCAACACCACGAAGCACTCCGAACGCGTCTGAGCACCGCAAGCACGCCCTCGAGTACCCCGTGCACGCTGCCCATGCACCCTGCGCGCATCAAACAACGTCAAGCACGTCCTCGAGCACCTCGTGCATGCTTCCCACGCACTCCGCACGCATCGGGCAAGGCCAAGCACGCCCTTGAGCACCTCGTGCACGCTGCCCGCACACTCCGCACGCATCGAACAACGTCAAGCACACCCTCGAGCACCTCATGCACGCTTCCCGCGCACTCCGCACGCATGCGAGCACCTCATGCACGCTTCCCGCGCACTCCGCACGCATGCGAGCACCTTATGCACGCTTCCCGCGCACTCCGCACGCATGCGAGCACCTTATGCATGCTTCCCGCGCACTCCGCACGCATGCGAGCACCCCCACAAACATGTGACATGCACACCAGCTACAAAAGAGATGGCTGAACCCAACCGAGGAGAGCGGGAGGTCCATACGCGGCTCCGGCATGCCCGCACACCGCTGCTCCACCGCCAACACCCCCGACGCCCCGCACCTCCTTACAAACAACACACCTTCAAAAACATTGGAAGAGGAGACTTCATCACCACCTCCACCAACAACCCAGCACTCCTTATATGCATAAGAACCACAAAAAGAAGAGGGAAAACTCACCAAAGGAGAGGGGGGAAAGGAAAGGGGGGCGTAGGGGCTCGCAAGCGCACCCTCGGCCACCCCAACCGCAACCACCGCAACCACCACCTCTTCCTTGCTCTTCTTCTTCAATGTGGCATAAACACAAACACATGGGGGGCTGTTGGTCCAAAGGGGAGGGAAAAATACAAGGGGAGATCAGCTAGGGGGGTGGAGGAGAAGGAGGAGAACCAACAACACAACAACAAAGCTAAAGCATACACACCTTCCTTCTCCATTTGGTGCTCCTTCCCCCACCATCACCACCATTTCCTCCACCCAAAGAGGGCTGGACCAGAGGCCAAAAGAGGTGAAAAAATATGCTCAAGTCGTGGGATTTGGGGGCCTATTTATAGGCAAAGTCGGGCTGAAAGACCAAGTCGTCCTCGGACTTAAAACTCTGCGCAGCCTTCACTTAAATGGCCATAACTTCCTCAATACAGATCCAAATCGCACGATTCAAGTGGCATTGGAAAGCTAAGAAGATTATCTACAACTTTCATGTTTACACCCAGATCAAATAACCTCTCCAGCTATTCCAAAATCTAGGCTAAACATCTTACAGGGCTGCTGCCTGGATTTCTCAACTTCGGGGTATACTCGGAAAAATACCCATAACTTTTAATATACGAATCCAGTTGATCCAATTCCACTTCTATATGGAAGCTATCTCAAAACTGAACATCTCGTAATAATATCGAATTTTTATCTCTTCGTCTTGGATTTTAACAAAATCAAATCCAAATATCAATCCGAAAGTGTATAATTCCAAAAACGTTATCGGAATTAAACGAAAATTTTATGGGCAGTATTAAACTGTACCAAGACCCATAATATGCAGTTATATCTTCAATTAGAGTCCTCCAGTCCCAGCAGGTAGCTAAAAACTAAAATTTTAGCGACTCCGATCGAAAGTAGGACTCTAAATGACACAGGCCTAACAGAAGTGACAATTGATCTCGATGTGCTTCGTACGTTCATGAAAGAATGGGTTGCTAGCAATCTGAATGGCGCTCTTGTTATCACAATATAGAGGAGTAGACGCAGAGAGGATGACGCCCATGTCAGAGAGGAGGCGTCGAAGCCAAACAACCTCAGCAGTAGCGGATGCCATAGCACGATATTCGGCCTCAGCACTCGAACGAGAAACAATGTCTTGTTTCTTGGCCTTCCAAGATATAAGAGAGTCACCAAGAAACACACATATACCAGTCGTGGATTTACGATCTGTGACATCTCCTGCCCAATCAGCATCAGTATAAGCACGAAGTTCAAGAGTAGAAAAAGACGGAAACAGCAGAGCACGAGATATAGTGTCACGTAGATAGCGTATAATCCGAAGAACTGCTGCATAGTGAGCAGTACGAGGGGCAGCGACGAACTGACTGACAATATGCACAGCATAAGCAATGTCAGGACGAGTGACAGTGAGATAGACGAGGCTTCCAACAAGCTGTCTATAATGAGTAACATCAGACAGGGGTTCTCCATCATCAGGTCAGAGCTTAGCATGGAGCTCAATAGGAGTGGGGGAGATGCGATCATCAGTCAGACAGGCACGGTCGATCAAATCAGCAGTATACTTGCGTTGGGAGAGAAGATAACCACGCGGAGCAGAAACAACTTCCAAGCCTAGAAAATATCGAAGTTTTCCAAGATCTTTTATCTCAAATTGACGCTGAAGATGTTGCTTGACCGACTGTATATGAGACGAATCATCGCCGGTGATGATCATGTCATCAACATAAAGCAGCAGCATAGTCCGATGAAAACCAGAGGTGTGAACAAATAAAGCAGGATCCAAGGAACTCGGAACAAACCCAGCAGCACAGATAGCATCAGTGAATCGAGCGAACCAAGCGCGAGGAGCCTGCTTGAGACCATAAAGAGCGCGGCAAAGATGACATACATGACCAGAAGGATGATGAAGACCCGAAGGAGGAGTCATATAAACCTCCTCTGATAAATCACCATGAAGAAAAGCGTTCTTGACATCAAGCTGATAGATAGGCCATTGACGAACAGAAGCAACAGAAATCAACGTACGAACAGTCGTCATCTTCGCGACTGGGGCAAATGTCTCATCATAATCAATACCATGCTGCTGATTGAAACCACGGGCAACCAACCGAGCCTTGTGACGCTCAATCGAACCATCAGAGGTGGTCTTGATCTTGTAGACCCACTTACAGCTGATAGGAGTCTTCCCTGGAGGTAGTGGCACAATATCCCACGTATGAGTGCGTTGTAATGCACTGAGCTCCTCTGCCATGGCACCTTCCAATTCTGGAATACCGATAGCCTCACGATATGATTGGGGCTCCCAATGAGTGGAAATAGCTGAAAGAAAACACTGAAAACTATGAGAAAAAGAATTAGAGGCAACTAGACTTAGCCTTTGTGGAGGACGACGATCACGAGGTGGATTGCGGCGAGGAGCTAGTGCAGGGTCGACTGCGGGTGCATTGTCAACTGCTGGTCGAACAATATCAGGCGCAGGAGCAACAACAGGGGAACTCGGCTCACATGAATCGTCTGCAGGAGGGGATGACAAGGTCGTAGAGGGGACAGAGGAGGGACTGGATGCAGGTGGGACAAACTATGGCAAGGTCGTAGATGGGATAGGTGATGGAGTAGATGCTGGTGGGACAGACGATGACAATGTCGTAGATGAGATAGATGAAGGACTGAATGCAGATGGGACAGACAATGGAGAGGACTCAAGAGTCGAGAAATACAGAAAAATAAGATCATCAACAGTAGACGGAGGAAGTGGAGCCGGAGGTGACGAAAGAGCAAAATAAGGATGATGCTCCCAAAAGATGACATGACAAGAAATGCGAAGACGTCATGCAACAGGATCATAACACTTGTAACCCTTATGTTGAATACTGTATCCAAGAAAAGCACACATAGCAGAACGAGGAGAAAGTTTGATGCGTTCAGTGGGAGGAAGAAGAACAAAACATGTGCAACCAAAAACACGAAGACGGGTATAATCAGGAGGCTGATTGTGAAGTCGCTCAGATGGCGAGATACCACCAGTAATGGATGATGGAGTGCGATTAATGAGATACACACTTGTGAGAACTGCCTCAGCCCAAAACTCAACAGGGACCGATGCAGAAAGAAGTAATGATTGAGTCATCTCAAGAATGTGATGGTGTTTTCGCTCAGCAACACCATTCTGTTGATGAGCATAAGGAGTGGAGAATTGAGGAAGAGTGCCTTGGGATGCCAAAAATGCACTAAAAGACTTAGAACAATATTCATCACCACAATCAGAGCGTAGCACCTTAATACGACGAGAAAATTAGGTCTCAACTATGGTAGCAAAAGAAGTATAAGTACACAGTAAATCTGAGCGACTAGACATAAGGTAAAGCCAAGTGAAACGAGAATAGTCATCGACAAAAATAACATAATATCGATTTCCCCCTTTTGAAAAAATAGGAGATGGACCTCAAATATCAGAATGTACTAAATCAAAGGGAGACTCGGAAATATGCAAACTTGAAGGGAATGGGAGAGCCACGGGCTTACCCAATTTACACCCCACGCATGGTTGAAGATCTGTACGAGAAAATGATCCGAAGGTACCGGTGCTAACAAGATATCGGAGTCTAGGCTGAGACAAATGGCCAAGACGACGATGCCAGAGATCGAAAGGAGAAAGGGAAGGAGAAGTAGTATGTGTAGTGCATTACACGTGTAACTCCTATTCATTTGTCTATATAAAGGGATTTAACCCTAAGTGGAATCTAAGGATTCCCATTATTTCATTCTCTCTTCATAACATGGTATCAGAGCCACCACCTCACAAACCCTAATTTTTTTTTGAATCCTTCATTGCCGTCGTCGTCGTCGCCATCACCGTCGTCATTGTCGTCGTCGTCGTCGTGCCGCCTCTGCCGCGCCGCGCCGCCCAGCCGCACCCTGCTGCCGCCGCGCGCCGCCCTGCCGTTGCCGCGCCCGGGAACCTGCCCGAGCGCCTGCCCTGCCGCTCCCGGGAACCCGGGAACCTGCCCGAGCGCCTGCCTGCCGTGCCCGGGAACCTGCCCGAGCGCCTGCCCTGCCGCGCCCGGGAACCTGCCCGAGTGCCTGCTGTTGCGCACGGGAACCTGCCCCGAGCGCCTGCCTGCCGCGCCCGGGAACCTGCCCGAGCGCCCCTGCCGCGAGCGCCGCTGCCCGTGAGCCCCTGCTCGCGCTCCTGAGAGTCTCGGGAATCTGTCCGGAGCGCCCTGTCTGCGCGTCCCGGGATTCTCGGGATTGTGTCCGCGAGCGCCAGCGCACGCGCGCCAGCTCGTTCACGCGGTGTGCCAGCTGCGTCCTGGGATTCTCAGGATCGTGTCCGCGAGCGCCAGCTCATTCACGCGGTGTGCCAGCTTCACACGTTTTCCCCAACGCGTCCCGGTATCTCGCGCGGTCAATTCCCAAGATCTCCCGGGTGACAAGATCTCCCGTTGTTCCCTGTCCGGGTCTCATCCCCCACACGCCCGGGTCTCGTCCCCAGCACGCACCAGGCCGCGCCGCCAACAGCTGCTGCCGCCGGCTGCCACCAACCACTGCCGACCGTCGGCCACCACCATCAGCCGCCGGCAACCGTCGCCGCCTCTGCCGGCCGCCGCCGCCGGCGACCGTCAGCCGACCACCGCCTCCAGCCACCGCCGCCGCCGGCCATCTCAGCCGCCGCCGGCCACCGCCTCTGCCGCCGGCCACCGTCAGCCGCCCGCTGCCTCCGACCACCTCCGACCATCGCCACCGCCGGCCATCTCCGGCAGCCCTCTACCGCCTCCGGCCGCCTCCGGCACCTCCTTGAGACTCCACATCACTGAATCGATCATAACTTCCTCTCCGGAAGTCTGATTCAGGTGATCTAGGAGTCCATTTTGTTCGATTTTTCGTGCTCTACGTCCTCATTTGCTTCTGATCCTCATCCGAGGGGTTCTGCATAATGTCAGAAACCAACGACGCCACTAATCTTCCGTCACCCACTTCAAAGGTGGATGATCTCCCTCAGGCTTCTGCGGTATCTCATCTCTCCCAGGCTGCTACTCTCTCTCAGATGGCCTGTTTTGAGAATTTTCAAGACAATCTTTCAAACTCGACAGATTTTCCTCTCAGTTCTGCAGACGATTGGTCACCCTTTCACATTACAGTGCAAAGCGCTCTCGATCGTTGTGATCTTGTTGGATATATTGATGGTTCTATAGTGCAACCTTCTGATCGAGACCCGACATATATCACTTGGCGCACGCGAGATAGATGCGTCCGCTCTTATTTGATCAATTCTGTTGATCGTTCGATCCACGCAGATCTCACTGGTTTCACGTCATCCGCTGCACTATGGACACATCTTTGTGATCGCTTTGTAGAGAAAAGCGGTTCTCGTGAATATCAACTTCTGATCGAGACCCAAACTGCTACTCAAGGTGATCTATCTACTCAGACTTTATATGGTCGCATGAGGGCAAATTTCAGGGAGCTTCGTGCGCTTGAGCCTGGACCGATGGCCACTCCCGCCGAGCGAGAAGCCTTTCGTGATCGTCGAGAGTTGTACCAGTATCTGATGGCTCTTCATCCAGAGTTTTCCGCATTAGCCGGTCAACTAATACATCGGGATCCACTTCCTCGATTGGTTTCCGCTGTCGCTGAGGTTGTTGCTGAGGAGACTCGTCTTCGCACCATTGCTCTGCGCCGCTCCACTCCATCTTCCACTTATGAGGGTGTCTTGGCGGCTACTCCTACGTCTCTCCCAGGTTCCTCTCGAAAGAATACTGTTTGTGCTCACTGCAAGAAACCTAGACATCCGCTCGCCGATTGTTGGAAGCTTCATCCTGAAAAGCGCTTAGGCCCTAAAGGGAGAGGACAACGTCGCACCACTGCTCCCTTTACTTCTGCTGTTGTTGCTACTGAAGCTCCGTCTTTCTACACAGATCAACTTGGGCGTATCCGAGAGTCTCGATTAGCTAATGGTTCAGCAACCTCCTCTTGGTTCTTTTACTCCCTCTGCTTTCTCTACTACATCGGGTACTCCTGTTCATTGGATTTTTGATTCGGGTGCTTCACATCACATGACACCAGAGAGTTCTATCCTCACTGCATGCTCACCAGCACCCCCACACCTACCCACGATTCACACTGCCGATGGCTCCCCCTTAGTCATCACGCAGTGTGCCTCGATCACTACCACCTCTGACCCTACAAGACGCCTTTCAATACCATTCGTTTTGCACGCTCCTGACCTTTGCATGAATCTTATATCTATTAGTCGTTTGTGTGATTCTGGTCTCACTGTTACCTTTACCACATCTGGTTGTCTTGTGCAGGATCCACAATTAGGGCAGAGGATTGGCGTTGGACGGAGGCTTGGTGGACTTTATTACGTGGAATATCTTCGTCTCCATGTTCCTACTCCATCTGTCTTCTGTGGTAGCGTCACTTCTGATGTCGACTTGTGGCATCGAAGGTTAGGTCATGTGTCTGATTCTCATCTCAAAGAACTTTTTTCAGTCTGGTGTCTTAGGTCGTGTTGCTTTTTCTCCACTTTCTATTTGCGAGGGCTGTAAATTAGCCAAACCTGTGGCTACTCCTTTTAGTCCTAGTAATAATCAGTCCTCTATTCCTTTTGAGCTTGTTCATTCTGACATTTGGGGTCCATCTCATGTAACCTGAAAGAGTGGTTTTTCTTATTATATTAGTTTTATTGATGACTACTCTCATTTTACTTGGATTTATTTATTACGTCATCGTTCTGAGGTTTCCAAAATTTATGAGATTTTTACCAATATGCTTTATACTCAATTTCAAGCTCGTATCAAAACTTTTAGATCTGACTGTGCTCGAGAATACATCTCTTCGTCGATGCGTTCTCTTCTTCATTCTCATGGCACCCTCTTTCAACAATCATGCCCCTATACTCATGAGCAAAATGGGGTTGCTGAACGTAAACATCGTCATATTCTTGAGACGACGCGTTCTCTCTTACTTTCCTCTTCAGTCCCTAGTATATTCTGGGCTGATGCTGCTCTTCTTTCTGTTCATCTTATCAATATTACCCCCTCATCTGTCCTCTCTGGGATGACTCCACATGAGCGTCTTTATTCTTCTCACCCTGATTATAGCAGACTTCGCACATTTGGCTGTACGTGCTTTGTGCTTCTCCCTCCTCATCAACGCACCAAGTTGACTGCTCGGTTGGTAAAGTGTGTATTCTTGGGAATTAGCTTCGAGCACAAGGGTTATCGCTGCTATGATCCTATTGGAGATCGTTTTTGGATCGCTCGTCATGTGTCCTTTGTCGAGGATGTTCCCTATTTTTCTTTCTCGTCTGCTTTGTCCTCTCCTCCTGTGCATCCTCTTGTTCAGGTCTCTCCTATTACGTCTCTTCCTTTTCCTGACCTACCTGTTACACTAGAGTCTGTTCCTACCCCTACACCACAACCTAGCATTACTGCAGATGATCCACCCTCTCCTCCCAGTGTGTCTCCTGTTACCCCCACTGAAGATATTTCCGCTGGTCCTCTGATTCTCACGTCTGACGCACCTCCTCCTGCTGTGGATCCTTCTCCTTTGACTCGTTATCCTCAGCGTGCACGACACCCCCCTTCCCGATTCAGTTACGACTCGAGACCACCAGATCAGTTTGGTTTTGCTTCAGTGAGTACCTATTCTCCACAGTACCAGGCTTATCTCACCGCTATCCATGTCCATCGTGAGCCCAGATCCTATCGAGATGCAGTTGAGTACCCTGAGTGGCAGCAGGCCATGACAGAGGAGTTTCAGGCTTTTGAGCAGACACATACCTGGGATGTTGTTCCACTACCGAATGGCATTTCACCTATCAGTTGCAAATGGATATTCAAGATCAAACATCGACCTGATGGATCCATTGAACGACATAAGGCTCATCTTGTTGCCAGGGGTGTCACACAGGAGTATGACATTGACTATGAGGAGACATTCGCTCCCGTTGCTCAGATGACTACTGTCCGCACCCTACTTGTAGTTGCTGCTGTTCGTCGCTGGCCTCTCTTTCAGATGGACGTGAAGAATGCCTTTTTTCATGGCGATTTATCTGAGGTTGTTTATATGCAGCCACCTCCAGGTCTCAGCACTCCTTCTCAGCACGTCTGTCGTCTTCGGAAGGCTATATATGGTCTCAAACAGGCTCCTCGTGCCTGGTTTGAGCATTTTCGCAGCGTTATTCTGGCAGCTGGTTTTGTTGAGAGCTTTCAGGATCACTCTATGTTTGTGCGATCCTCATCGCAGGGCCGAGTTATCCTTCTTCTATATGTTGATGACATGATTATCACTGGCGATGACTCCACCGGTATTACTCTGGTCAAGAATCACCTCAGCCGATAGTTGCAGATGAAAGATCTCGGCACTCTTCGCCACTGCCTTGGTCTCGGCATAGAGTGATCGTGGGATTCTGCTCTCTCAACAGAAGTATACAGCTGACATTCTCGATCGCGCTGCCCTCTCTGATACTCGTAGTGCAGATACTCCCCTCGAGCTTCATGTGAAGCTTCGTCCCACAGATAGTGAGTTTCTTCCAGACCCAACTCGGTACAGACAAATTGTTGGTCAACTTGTGTATCTTTGCATCACTAGACCTGACATAGCTCATGCCGTCAGTATTGTTAGCCAGTTTGTCTCAGCTCCTCGATCAGTGCGTTATGGTGCTCTTATGCGTATTCTCAGATATTTACGCGGTACTATCACCAGATCGATCTATCTGTCATCCTCTTCCCCTCTGGTTCTCAGGGCCTACACTGATGCTGATTGGGCTAGAGATCCGACCACCAGACGCTCCACCACTGGGTTCTGCATATTTCTTGGAGATTCCATCATTTCGTGGCGCAGCAAGAAACAGGAGGTTGTTTCACTATCCAGCACTGAGGCTGAGTATCGAGCCATGGCCATCACCACAAAGGAGATTGTTCATCTTAGACGTCTCTTGGTGGACCTAGGAGTTACTATGACTGGTCCTACTCCTCTTCATTGTGATAATCGCTCTGCTATTCAGATTGCCAGTAATCCGGTTTTTCACGAGAGGTCCAAACTCATTGAGATCGATTGTCACTTCGTTCGTCAGCACTTTCTTGCAGAGACATTATGGCTTCCACACATCTCCTCTGCCGAGCAGCTTGCTGATTTCTTTACGAAGTCACATCAAGTTCCTCGATTTCAGTTTCTCCTTCGCAAACTCACTTTGTATGATCCACCATGAGTTTGAGGGGGGCTGTTAGATTATATGTGTTATCCCATAATATGTGTAGTGCATTACACGTGTAACTCCTATTCATTTGTCTACATAAAGGGATTTAACCCTAAGTGGAATCTAAGGAATCTAAGGCGGGCTGGGCGGCGAGCGGACGGGGCGCGGGCAGGCTTGGCGGCGCGCAGATGGGGTGCTGCAGGGGGCGCGCGGGCAAGGGGCACGCAGGCAGGGGCACGCGGGCAGCAGCAGGGGCGCTCGCGGACAGGGCGCTCGGGCAGGTTCCCGGGAGCGGCAGGCAGGCGCTCGGGCATGTTCTCGGGCGCGGCAGGGCAGGCGCTTTAGCAGCAGGGGCGCTTGTGGATAGGGTGCGCTTGGCAGGGGCATTTGGGCAGGTTCCCGGGCGTGGCAGGCAGGCACTCGGGGCAGGTTCCTGGGCGCGGCAGGAAGGCGCTCGGGCAGGTTCCCGGGCGCGGCAGGGCAGGCGCTTGGGCAGGTTCCCGGGCGCGGCAGGCAGGTGCTCGGGCAGGTTCCCGGGCGCGGCAGGGCTGGCGCTCGGGCTGGTTCCTGGGCGCGGCAGGGCAGTCACTCGGGCAAGTTCCCGGGCGCGCGCGGTAGAACCCGGCGCAGTAGGGGCGCGGCAACGGCAGAGGCGGCACGACAACGGCAGAGGTGCAGTAGGGGTGCGGCAGGGCTGGCGCTCGGGCTCGTGGATAGCGCGCGCGGCAGGGGCACTTGGGCAGGTTCCCGGGCGCGGCAGGCAGGCACTCGGGGCAGGTTCCCGGGCGTGGCAGGCAGGCACTCGGGGCAGGTTCCTGGGCGCGGCAGGAAGGCGCTCGGGCAGGTTCCCGGGCTCGGCAGGGCAGGCGATTGGGCAGGTTCCCAGGCGCAGCAGGCAGGTGCTCGGGCAGGTTCCCGGGCGCGGCAGGGCTGGCGCTCGGGCTGGTTCCCGGGCGCAGCAGGGCAGTCACTCGGGCAAGTTCCCGGGCACGCGCGGTAGAACCTGGCGCAGTAGGGGCGCGGCAACGGCTGAGCGGTGCACGGTGGCGGCAGGGTGCGGCTGGGCGGCGCGGTGCGGCAGAGGCGGCACGACGACGACGACGGTGACGGCGACGACGACGACGGCAATGAAGGATTCCAAAAAAAAATAAAAAATTAGGGTTTGTGAGGTGGTGGCTCTGATACCATATTACGAAGAGAGAATGGAATAATGGAATCCATGGATTCTACTTAGGTTTAAATCTCTTTATATAGACAAATGAATAGGAGTTACACGTGTAATGCACTACACACATAATGAGATAACACATATAATCTAACATGTTACGAAGAGAGAATGGAATAATGGGAATCCTTGGATTCCACTTAGGGTTACATCCCTTTATATAGACAAATGAATAGGAGTTGCACGTGTAATGCACTACACATAATGAGATAACACATATAATCTAACAGCCCCCCTCAAACTCACGGTGGATCATACAAAGTGAGTTTGCGAAGGAGAAACTGAAATCGAGGAACTGGATGTGACTTGGTAAAGAAATCGTTCTCAATGTGTTTGGTCCTCTCGTGAAAAACCGGATTACTGGCAATCTGAATAGCAGAGCGATTATCACAATGAAGAGGAGTAGGACCAGCCATAGTAACTCCTAGGTCCACCAAGAGACGTCTAAGATGAACAATCTCCTTGGTGGTGATGGCCATGGCTCGATACTAAGCCTCAGTGCTGGATAGTGAAACAACCTCCTGTTTCTTGCTGTGCCAAGAGTGATGGAATCTCCAAGAAATATGCAGAACCCAGTGGTGGAGTGTATAGTGGTCGGATCTCCAGCCTAATCAGCATCAGTGTAGGCCCTGAGAACCAGAGGTGAAGAGGATGACAGATAGATCGATCTGGTGATAGTACCACGTAAATATCTGAGAATACGCATAAGAGCACCATAATGCACTGATCGAGGAGCTGAGACAAACTGACTAACAATACTGACGGCATGAGCTATGTCAGGTCTAGTGATGCAAAGATACACAAGTTGATCAACAATCTGTCTGTACCGAGTTGGGTCTAGAAGGAGCTCACCATCTGTAGGACGAAGCTTCTCATGAAGCTCAAGAGGAGTATCTGCACTGCGAGTATCTGAGAGGGCAGCTCGCTCGAGAATGTCAGCCGTATACTTCTATTGAGAGAGCAGAATCCCACGATCACTCTGTGCAATTTTGAGACCAAGGAAGTAGCGAAGGGTGTCGAGATCTTTCATCTGAAACTGTCGACTGAGGTGATTCTTGACCAGAGTAATACCGGCGGAGTCATCGCCAGTGATAATCATGTCGTCAACATATAGAAGAAGGATAACCCGGCCCTCCGATGAGGATCGCACAAACATAGAGTGATCCTGAAAGCTCTCAACAAAACCAGCTGCCAGAATAACGCTGCAAAAATGCTCAAACCGGGCACGAGGAGCCTGTTTGAGACCATATATTGCCCGCCGAAGATGACAGACATGCTGAGGAGTGCTGAGAGCTGGAGGTTGCTGCATATAAACAACCTCAGATAAATCACCATGAAGAAAGACATTCTTCACGTCCATCTGTAAGAGAGGCTAGCGACGAACAGCAGTAACTGCAAGAAGGGTGCGGACAGTAGTCATCTGAGCAACGGGAGCGAAAGTCTCATCATAGTCAATGCCATACTCCTGTGTGAAACCTCTAGCAACAAGACGAGCCTTATGTCGTTCAATGGATCCATCAGGTCGATGCTTGATCTTGAAGATCCATTTGCAACTAATAGGTGTAACGCTATCCGGAAGTGGAACAACATCCCAGAATTGTGTCTGCTCAAAAGCCTGAAACTCCTCATTCATGGCCTGTTGCCATTCAGGGTACTCAACTACCTCTCGATAGGATCTGGGCTCACGATGGACATGGATAGCGGTGAGATAAGCCTGGAACTGTGGAGAATAGGTACTCACTGAAGCAAAGACAAATCGGTCAGGTGGTCCAGAGTCAAAATTGAAGCGAGTAGGTGGATGACGCTCACGCTGAGGGTAGCGAGTCGAGGGACGTGGATCCACATCAGAGGGAGGTGCGTCAGTCGTGGAAGGCGGAGTACCAGCGGAGTCATCTGTGGGAGAAGCAAGAGGAGACACAATAGGAGGAGAACCAGGAGGATCATGGGAGTTGGCTGCAGGAGTGCTGAGATGAGGCTCAGAGAGAGTAGAACTAGGAGTGGATTCAAGAACAACAGATGGCCTGAGAAGAGGTAGAGACTCAATAGGAGAGGTATGAACAGGAGAAGGCATAGAAGGAGAGGTCTGAACATGAGAAGGCAAAGGAGGAGAGACCTGAACAGGATAAGGCACAGGAGGGGAGGAGGCAGTGGGTGTAGAAGAAAAATAGGGAACATCATCGACAAATGACACATGATGAGCAAGCCAAAAACGATCTCCAACTGGATCGTAGCAGTGATATCCCTTGTGTTCGAAACTAATCCCCAAGAATACACACTTGACTGACCGAGCGGCCAACTTGGTGCGTTGATGAGGAGGGAGAAGCACGAAACAAGTACATCCAAAAGTGCGAAGTCTACAATAATCAGGTTTGGAGGAGTAAAGGCGCTCAGGAGGAGTCATACCAGAGAGGACAGAAGAGGGAGTGATATTGATAAGATGAACAGATAGAAGAGCAGCCTCAGCCCAGAATGTACTGGGACTGAAGAAGAAAGTAAGAGGGAACGAGCGGTCTCAAGAATATGGCGATGTTTTCTTTCAGCGACACCATTCTGCTCATGAGTATAAGGATAGGATAGCTGAAAAAGAGTACCATGAGATTGAAGAAGAGAACGCATCGTGGAAGAAATATATTCTCGAGCACAATCAGACCTGAAGATTTTGATGCGAGTTTGAAACTGGGTGTGAATCATAGTGGTAAAAACCTCATATATTTTTGGGACCTCAGATCGATGACGCAATAAATAAATCCAGGTAAACCGAGAATAGTCATCAATAAAACTGATATAATACGAAAAACCACTCTTTGATGTGGTATGAGAAGGACCCCAGATATCAGAATGAACAAGTTCAAATGGACTAGAGGACTGATGATTACTAGAATGGAATGGAGTAGCAACTGGTTTGGCCAATTTACAACCCTCACAAATAGAAAGAGGACAAAAGGAAACACAACCTAAATCACTAGATTGAATAAGGGTTTTAAGTCGAGACTTAAAAACATGACCTAACCATTTATGCCACAAATCAGCATCAGAGATTCAGAGGTGACAACTCCAGAGAAAGCTGAGGGATAGGGTACAGGAAGATGAAGATACTCCACATAATATAGTCCACCAATCCTATGACCAACACCAATCCTCTGCCCTGAATGTGGATCCTGTTAGAGCAGTGTTCTAAAAGCCATGACTTATGTAATAAACTCTATTATTAAGATGGTCTTAGCATTTTGATGAGAATTATTATTGGGAAATGCTTGCATTATATTGTTTGAAATATTGTGTTTGTTTTTAATTTAATCCTTTAATTTACATTGTAGATAATCTGGTGTGTAGAGTTTGGCTTACACACAGAAGATCAGATTATCGGTTCCCTGTGAATTATAAGTTGAGGTTCACAACCATAGATGGACTTGGATAATCCATTGGATAAAGGTTGTAGTGCAGTTCATCTTACGTAGTTTATCTTGACTATAAAAGACCTTGTGTGTATTGAACGGACCAAGTTGGGGTAATTATTTTTTGTACTGACTATATAAAATAATTTACACCCCATTTATTATGATTGCTTATGCTCTTAATCCTAAAATGGTTCTTAAACATGTGCATTTGTTATTTGTCATTTTGATTTATTAAAGAGTGAGATTCTACTATGGATCAATAGGCTCGGTAAGTTGGGTGACAATAACGCTTGTATGATGAATATTTGCTATTGATGGAATCCACGTCTCCAATAGGAGGTTGATGATACTCTCTTGAGGATGCTTATAAGTTTTGATTATGTCTAACCCGGCCGGTGGATTGAGGATGCTTATAAGTTTTGATTATGTCTAACCCGGCCGGTGGATTTAATTATCCGACATATCAAATAAGTTAAGCGGAAGATCTCAAGGAAAATAAGATGTCATGAAATAATATTGTCAGTAATAATTATTTCATAACGAGTATTGGAATCTTAGCGTGGGGAGATATTAAGCATATAATATAAGGAGCTCGAAATATTATTTTTGAGATTAGTATGTTTGGAGTGCAGTCATAATCCTTTAGTGGAATGAATTATGACTTATGGGCTTTTGGTTTTAATTCTAGGTTGAATTATGGTACCCAAGCCCATAGGAGCCAATTACTGATTTCTCCTTTAGGTCCCTGCCCTGGCCTATAAATATGTGGCTTCCTCTCTCTCTCAAGTGACATATGATTTCAGCCGAAATCAAAACCCTAACCCTAGAAATCCTTTAGGATCTCTGGATCCAGAAAAGGTGAGGAAAGGAGAGAAGGAGAGCGAAGGGATTCGCGGCTGCCGTTCGAAGCAAGAAGGAGACCACACTCCGCCACGGATCTGCAACATAGAAAGGACATACGGCAGAAGATCTGAAGGTTCCGATTGAGTGATTCATCGTCGTCCATCAGATCCGATCTTCTTCTACGGCAGAACTCTGATCTGAGTTCTGAAGGTAAACCCTAATTCCGCCTTGTAGGGTTTGCATTAAAAGGGTTTAATAAAAAAAAATTTTTGTTGTTCAATCTATACCTCGATCAACGGATCTTGGCAGTCGGGATTTATTTTTCCAACAACTGGTATCAGAGCCGACTCGTTGATACTGCGTATAGATCGAATACAACCATGTTGTCCGTCCACATGATAAACGATTAGATCTATATACCATGAGAATAGTCAAGATTGTAGATCTGTGCTAACTTTGTTTTGCAGCGAGATCTTAATCCGGCTATTATGGTTATTGTTTTGTTTATATTCTTGTTTTATGTGAATGGATCCCACGCGGGTTGTGCGTGGTTATATTGTATGATCGAAAATTAAACAATATTGTAAACTCCGCGAGTGGGAGTATTATTGTAATTTTTTTTTCAATCTACACGAGAGAGTTCATGAGGGGATTCGAGGGATGGCTCCGACGTGGTACCAGATCGGCATCAGGAGATCACGGACGGAACCAGATGATATCGGATCATCACGAGGAGGATTTGCGATCAAAACGAGACAATCAATTCTCTGATCTGAACGGTTATAAATCCCGTCGGATGAAGAACAGATGTGTTTTCAGCAAAGCAAATCGGTCGTGAAATCTGGTTTTCCCCTGCTCGCATTAGAATTCCAATCGAAGCGCATCATAGTCGTTGTGCGACCATAATAGCCAGGATTCTAATTTTCTATTTGTTATATGTTTTATGCATGATTTTATATTGTGTGGATGTTAACTAGTATAACGGACCCACCTTATATGGACAACATGGATATTGGCATACAATAAATATATGTTTATAACCCTCAAAAGGATTTAAAATATTAAGTGGGAGCGGGACATTATTGTATAATTCCCACGGTCTCCACCACCAACTTGTAGGTAATATAATTTATCTTGCGTGTTGGCTATAGGCCTTCCTCCCCATCGGATGAGATAAATTGTAGATATTATCGGTACAAGTTATCTTAAGGAATAATTTTGGGTAATTGTTAGTGTGCATTATCTCCCCATCGGAGGAGTGCATTATGAACAATTGATCTAAAAATTAGGTGGTGGTTTACACTTAACTATAAGTAATAGTACCCTCCCCATCGGAGTCACTGCTATTATTTGTAGGACCAAAGTATGTCAACTATTTAATTTCACTTGGTATAAAAGGATACCTAGATAGTAAAATTAAAAGGAATTGGCCTGTCTGGTCTAAGTTTGAGTGGTGTACGTCCTCATTATCGAGGCATGCTATTCAATAAGAGATCAGGCTGTTGATGAATTCTTTTAATATGGTAGAGGGACCCATCTTTAAATTGAATTCGAAGTTTTATTTACCATGTCATAATTTTCTTTATATTATGTTTGATTCTCAGGATTCAAAATGTCTGCTTTTAATCCACTTGCTGTTATTCTCAAAGAATGTAAATTGACTGGACCTAATTACATTGACTGGAAAAGAAACCTGGATATTGTGTTGACTTCCTCAGAGTACAAGTTTGTACTCACTGAAGTATGTCCTCCTAAACCTGGTGAGGGGGCAACCGACGAGGAAACCCAGACTTATCAGAAATGGCTAAGGGCTGATGAGATGGCTAGGTGTTACATTCTGGCATCTATGTCAAATGTTCTAAGTCATCAGCATCAGTCTATGATCACTGCCTACGACATGATGGTCAGCCTTAAGGAAATGTTTGGTGACCAGAGTCGTGCTGCTAGGCAAGTGGCCATGAAAGAACTGATGAATACTAGCATGGCGGAGGGGACACCAGTAAGGGATCATGTTCTAAAGATGATGGGTCATCTCAATGAACTAGAGATCCTAGGAGCTGAAATTGACGGGGAGACCCAGGTCGATATCATACTCCAGTCTCTACCAGAATCTTTTAAGCAGTTCCGTGTCAACTACACGATGAATAAACGTGACTACACGTTGGCAGAACTGCTCAAAGAGCTTCAGGCGGTAGAGGGTCTCAACAAGAAGCCGGCTAGTGTTTACATGACTGAGAAAGGTTCTACTTCAAAGGCTAAAGCCAAGAAGAAGAGAAAGGTTCAGCATGCAGGTGCTCAAGTTGTGAATAAAATTCAAGGACAGACACAGAAAAAGCCGAAAGGCAAGTGTTTTCAGTGTGGACAATCAGGTCATTGGAAGAAGCAATGTCCGGTCTATCTCAACAAACTGAACAACGCAGGTAAATCTTATTCACTAATAGTTGAAACATGTTTAGCGGTCCGATCTACCAGGACCTGGTGTGTAGACTCGGGAGCCACTAATCATGTATGCAATTCGTTGCAGGGGTTCCAGGAAACCAGGAGACTAAGTGATGGAGAGATTTATCTTCACATGGGGAATGCTACGAAAGTGGCAGCAGATGCATTAGGAGTCGTTTATCTACATTTCAGTAATAAAAGGATTTTAATTTTAAAGGATTGTCTTTATGTACCTTCCATTAGAAGGAATTTAGTTTCTGTTTCTAGATTGGCTATGGATGGTTATTATGTTTATTTTGATAACTCTGTGGTTATCAAGAATAAAAGACATTTTATCTGTTCTGGTACATTGGTGGATGATCTTTATGTTATTAATCCTGAATCTCCTAAACTGCATGAATTGAATAACACTAACATGTTACCACTAAAGAGAAAAGAATCTTCTCAGATGAACCAAACGTATCTTTGGCACTTACGCCTTGGTCATATTAATCTAAAAAGGATTCAAAGACTGGTTGAAGATGGACCACTGAGTTCATTGGAAGTGGAGGCACTTCCAGTATGTGAATCTTGCTTAGAAGGAAAAATGACCAAGAGGCCGTTTTCGGCCAAGGGCAATAGAGCCGGAGGACCGTTGGAATTGGTTCACTCCGATTTGTGTGGTCCCATGACTGTCCAGGCAAGAGGTGGTTATGAGTATTTCATCACATTTATTGATGATTACTCAAGATACGGGTACATTTACTTGCTTCGCCGAAAGTCTGACGCCTTTGATAAGTTCAAAGAATTTAAGGCAGAGACAGAGAAGCAGACGGGTAAATCCCTAAAGTCACTACGATCTGATCGTGGTGGTGAATACCTCTTGGGAGAGTTTAGGGAATACCTATTGGAGCACGGGATTACATCCCAATTGACTGCGCCAGGGACACCCCAGCAAAATGGTGTAGCAGAAAGAAGAAATAGGACTCTTTTGGAGATGGTGAGGTCCATGATGAGTTATTCTAGTTTACCTGTTTCTTTTTGGGGACATGCTTTAGAAACGGCTGCTTACCTGTTGAACTTGGTTCCAACTAAGGCAGTATCCTCTACTCCCACAGAATTGTGGACTGGACGCAAACCTAGTCTGCGGCATATTCGGATTTGGGGTAGTCAAGCACATGTGCTAAGAAAGGATCCTAGCAAGTTGGAATCAAGAACAGAAGTATGTTTCTTTGTAGGGTACCCAAGAGGAACTAAAGGTGGTCTATTTTATAGTACTAAGGACCAGAAGGTCATTGTAAGCACTAATGCCCGGTTCTTAGAAGAAGACTATATTCTAAATCACAAGCCCACAAGTAAAGTTGTTCTAGAGGAATTGAGGAAAGAGGAACAAGTAGAAAGTTCCTCAATACCACCAACATTTGAACCAGTTCACGGTGATACTATCAACACGTTAGACTCAACCTCAGAACAACGTGTGGATTATAGCGCACCGGGTTCACAAGTGACACGACAAGTTGTCACTAGCACCCTGTAGTACCTCGTCGTAGTGGGAGGGTTATCCAACAACCTGAGAGGTATATGTTCTTGGGAGAGTCATATGACAAGATCCCTGGGGAACATAATGCCGAACCCTGTAACTACAATGAAGCACTACAAGATAAGGATGCAGAGCTTTGGCAAAAGGCTATGATATCTGAAATAGAGTCTATGTACTCGAATCAGGTCTGGGAACTTGTGGATCCACCCGAAGGGATAAAACCCATTGGGTGCAAATGGATCTATAAGAAGAAAAGAGGATCAGATGGAATGGTTGAGACTTACAAAGCAAGACTCGTGGCGAAGGGTTTTACTCAGAAAGAGGGAATCGATTATGAGGAAACATTTTCGCCAGTAGCCATGATGAAGTCTATCCGGATTCTTTTGTCCATTGCAGCTAATTTCGATTACGAAATTTGGCAAATGGACGTCAAGACAGCTTTCCTCAATGGAAGTCTTGATGAGTGCATCTATATGGTGCAACCAGACGGTTTCATAGCAAAGGGTCAGGAGCATATGTTGTGCAAGCTTAAGAAGTCCATTTATGGACTCAAGCAGGCATCAAGATCTTGGAACATCCGTTTTGATCAGGCAATCAAATCTTTTGGTTTTGATCAATCCCAGATGAACCTTGTGTGTATAAGAAGCGCAACGGAAATGTGGTGGTGTTTCTAATACTTTATGTGGATGATATCTTACTCATCGGAAATGATATTGGGGTATTGTCTACAGTTAAAGTATGGTTATCCAGCCAATTTGACATGAAGGACTTGGGAGAAGCCAGTCACATCCTTGGGATCAAGGTCATACGAGATCGCAGGAATAGGATGTTGGGCTTATCGCAAGCCACTTATATTGACTCAGTTCTTACCAGATTTAGCATGCACGATTCCAAGAAAGGTTTTCTACCCTTCAGACATGGAATTACTCTATCTAGGGAGCAATGTCCGACTTCTCCAAAGGAGATAGAGAAAATGAAGGCAGTTCCTTATGCTTCGGCTGTAGGAAGCCTCATGTATGCAATGCTTTGTACTAGACCTGACATTTGCTTTGCAGTTGGCATAGTTAGCAGATATCAGTCTAACCCTGGGCAAGAACACTGGACTGCGGTAAAACATATTCTCAAGTACCTGAAAAGGACTAAGGATTATATGTTGGTTTACCAGGCAGAGAGTCTTACACCTATAGGGTACACAGACTCGGACTTCATGTCAGATAAGGATTCCAGAAAGTCAACATCAGGATATGTGTTTACTTTGGGAGGTGGAGCCATAAGTTGGAGGAGTATCAAGCAATCATGTATTGCTGACTCCACCATGGAAGCCGAATATGTGGCAGCCTCTGAGGCAGCAAAAGAGGCAGTTTGGCTCAGGAACTTCCTCATGGATCTAGATGTGGTACCTCTGATAGAATCGCCTATTACACTTTATTGTGATAATAGCGGAGCTGTTGCAAATTCAAAGGAACCACGGACCCATAAGAAAGCAAAACACATTGAGCGTAAGTATCATTTGATACGAGAGATAGTTCAGCGAGGCGATGTCATTGTGACCAAGATTGCATCAGAAAACAACTTGGCAGACCCTTTTACAAAGAGCTTGACGGCCAAGTCATTTGATCGTCACGTAGAAGGAATGGGAGTTAGATGTATGGCTTCATGGCTTTGAGTCCAAGTGGGAGATTGTTAGAGCAGTGTTCTAAAAGCCATGACTTATGTAATAAACTCTATTATTAAGATGGTCTTAGCATTTTGATGAGAATTATTATTGGTAAATGCTTGCATTATATTGTTTGAAATATTGTGCTTGTTTTTAATTTAATCCTTTAATTTACATTGTAGATAATCTGGTGTGTAGAGTTTGGCTTACACACAGAAGATCAGATTATCGGTTCCTGTGAATTATAAGTTGAGGTTCACAACCTTAGATGGACTTGGATAATCCATTGGATAAAGGTTGTAGTGCAGTTCATCTTACGTAGTTTATCTTGACTATAAAAGACCGGTTAATAGGTTTTGGGTGATTGTACTAGTACACCTTGTGTGTATTGAACGGACTAAGTTGGGGTAATTATTTTTTGTACTGACTATATAAAATAATTTACACCCCATTTATTATGATTGCTTATGCTCTTAATCCTAAAATGGTTCTTAAACATGTGCATTTGTTATTTGTCATTTTGATTTATTAAAGAGTGAGATTCTACTATGGATCAATAGGCTCGGTAAGTTGGGTGACAATAACGCTTGTATGATGAATATTTGCTATTGATGGAATCCACGTCTCCAATAGGAGGTTGATGATACTCTCTTGAGGATGCTTATAAGTTTTGATTATGTCTAACCCGGCCGGTGGATTTAATTATCCGACATATCAAATAAGTTAAGCGGAAGATCTCAAGGAAAATAAGATGTTATGAAATAATATTGTCAGTAATAATTATTTCATAACGAGTATTGGAATCTTAGCGTGGGGAGATATTAAGCATATAATATAAGGAGCTCGAAATATTATTTTTGAGATTAGTATGTTTGGAGTGCAGTCATAATCCTTTAGTGGAATGAATTATGACTTATGGGCTTTTGGTTTTAATTCTAGGTTGAATTATGGTACCCAAGCCCATAGGAGCCAATTACTGATTTCTCCTTTAGGTCCCTGCCCTGGCCTATAAATATGTGGCTTCCTCTCTCTCTCAAGTGACATATGATTTCAGCCGAAATCAAAACCCTAACCCTAGAAATCCTTTAGGATCTCTGGATCCAGAAAAGGTGAGGAAAGGAGAGAAGGAGAGCGAAGGGATTCGCGGCTGCCGTTCGAAGCAAGAAGGAGACCACACTCCGCCGCGGATCTGCAACATAGAAAGGACATACGGCAGAAGATCTGAAGGTTCCGATTGAGTGACTGATCGTCGTCCATCAAATCCGATCTTCTTCTACGGCAGAACTCTGATCTGAGTTCTGAAGGTAAACCCTAATTCCGCCTTGTAGGGTTTGCATTAAAAGGGTTTAATAAAAAAAATTTGTTGTTCAATCTATACCTCGATCAACGAATCTTGGCAGTCGGGATTTATTTTTCCAACAACTGGCATCATAGCCGACTCGTTGATATTGCGTATAGATCGAATACAACCATGTTGTCCATCCACATGATAAACAATTAGATCTATATACCATGAGAATAGTCAAGATTGTAGATCTGTGCTAACTTTGTTTTGCAGCAAGATCTTAATCCGGCTATTATTGTTATTGTTTTGTTTATATTCTTGTTTTATGTGAATGGATCCTACGCGGGTTGTGCGTGGTTATATTGTATGATAAAAAATTAAACAATATTGTAGACTTCGCGAGTGGGAGTATTATTGTAATTTTTTTTTCAATCTACACGAGAGAGTTCATGAGGGGATTCGAGGGATGGGCTCCGACGTGGTACCAAATCGGAATCAGGAGATCACGGACGGAACCAAATGATATCGGATCATCACGAGGAGGATTTGCGATCAAAATGTGACAATCAATTCTCTGATCCGAACGGTTATAAATCCCGTCGGATGAAGAACAGATGCGTTTTCAGCAAAGCAAATCGGTCGTGAAATCTGGTTTTCCCTTGCTCGCATTAGAATTCCAATCGAAGCGCATCATAGTCGTTGTGCGACCATAATAACCAGGATTCTAATTTTTTATTTGTTATATGTTTTATGCATGATTTTATATTGTGTGGATGTTAACTAGTATAACGGACCCACCTTATATGAACAACATGGATATTGGCATACAATAAATATATGTTTATAACCCTCAAAAGGATTTAAAATATTAAGTGGGAGCGGGACATTATTGTATAATTCCCACGGTCTCCACCACCAACTTGTAGGTAATATAATTTATCTTGCGTGTTGGCTATAGGCCTTCCTCCTCATCGGATGAGATAAATTGTAGATATTATCGGTACAAGTTATCTTAAGGAATAATTTTGGGTAATTGTTAGTGTGCATTATCTCCCCATCGGAGGAGTGCATTACGAACAATTGATCTAAAAATTAGGTGGTGGTTTACACTTAACTATAAGTAATTGTACCCTCCCCATCGGAGTCACTGCTATTATTTGTAGGACCAAAGTATGTCAACTATTTAATTTCACTTGGTATAAAAGGATACCTTGATAGTAAAATTAAAAGGAATTGGCCTGTCTGTTTTAAGTTTGAGTGGTGTACGTCCTCATTATCGAGGCATGCTATTAAATAAGAGATCAGGCTGTTGATGAATTCTTTTAATATGGTAGAGGGACCCATCTTTAAATTGAATTCGAAGTTTTATTTACCATGTCATAATTTTCTTTATATTATGTCTTCTCGGTCTATGACGCTTCTTAGTAGGTCTTCGTATATGGAGATCCACAACAGGAGCGGCCCCCAAGATTCCCTCATACATGAAGGACGAAGATGACTGAGGAGACGCCATAGAATGGTTGCCTTTTTTTTTTTTTGCTAAAGACGAGATGATGATGTCGGAGATGAAAAATTGATCAAAATGGACTCCTCGAACACCTTAATCGGACTGCCAGAGAGGAAGTTATGATCGGTTTAGTCATTCGAAGTCTCGAGACTGGGCGGCGGCAAAGGGAGGCCGGAGGGCGGGAGAGGGCGGCTTGGGAAGCCGCAGGGCGATCGGAGATGACCAGAGGTGAAATCCGGATCTGGTGACCGGGCCGGGTTTCAGGGTCGGGTCCCGGAACTGGGTCCGGAGCTGATACTGGGTCGGGTCTCGGGTTTCTGGGGCTGGTTCCGGGTCGGGTCTCGGGACGAATTCCCGGGGGATGCTGTCCGGGACAGATTCCCGGGGGATCCGGGATGCTGTCCGGGACAGATTTTCGGGAGATCCGGGATGCTGTCCGGGATAGATTTCCGGGAGCCAGCCCAGATCCTACACGCGCGGGCAGGTTGTGGACGGGGCACCGGCAGGGTGCGGGCGGGCTGGAAGGAGAAAATGATCCTAAGGCACCAGTGCTAACAAGATATCGGGTTTCCGGGTTGGGTCCCGGAGCCGGGCACGAGCGGGCGCGTGCGATCTCGGGACAAATTCCCAGGAGATCCGGGATGCTGCCCGGGATGAATTCCCCGGAGATCCGGGATGCTGTCTGGGACGAATTCCCGGGAGATCCAGAAAAATTTCCAGGAGATCTGCGCTGATCACGCGACCCGGGCGAGGCGCGGACGACGCGTGGGCAGATTTCCGGGCAGGATGCGGATGGGGCGCGGACGGGGCGCGCGCGGGGACTGTGCGCACGCGCGGACGGGCCGCGGGAGGGCTGGGCAGGCGCGGACGGCGCGCAGGCGGGCTGAGCGCGCGCGGACGGCGCATGGACTGCGGTGGGGCGGTGCGGGGTGGCGCTGGGCGGCGCGGCGACGGCACAACGGCGTGATGGCGGGGTAGCGACGGGGCAGCGCGGGGCAGCGATGGGGCTGCGACGGGGCTGCGACAGGGCTGTGCGGGGCTGCGCGAGGCAGCAACGGGGTTGCGAGGAGCAACGAGTCACCGTGGGGCAGCGGCTGGGCTGTGCGGGGATGACACGAACGGCGGAGTGTCGACGATCTCGCGAACGGAGAGTAATTCAAATCGAAAATCAAAGAAAAGAAAAAAAATTAAATTCTAGCTCTGATACCATGTTAGAATCAATTGAAGAGAATGAACCAAAAAAAATTATTAGGGTTTGTATCAATATTTATAGTACAAAAAGGGAAACGAGAAAAAGACTAATCTACTCTTAACCCTAACATATATACATTTAACAGTAACAACTTATATTATTACATGTTTGTTACAAAAACATGATAATAAAATGCTTCCAATTGTTTTATGTGAAAAGGATGGAATGATACTTATCCCATCCTTTTATTATCAATCTTGAATCAACATGATCTTGTCAATTTTAATTAATATAAATTAATCATACCTTCTTCTTCATTGATTGAGAGTATCCAATTTCTAATAATGTTTCAAATGAAATCACCTTTTTTTGGCTTTTTCTAATTTTTGTTTAGATTTTGAGAGTTTGTGGTGGATGAGATATGAAACTTTTCATTGGTAAGTGTGACATTGTTGTTAAAAGTGAATATAGGGGATAAATTACTAACACCATCTTATCACCATGGCAAGAAATGGAGATTAGATGATTAAAAATAACCACCCAATGAATCACATATTTATCCCAGAAATGAGATATGAAACTTTTCATTGGTAAGTGTGACATTGTTTGTCACGCCCCAGGGCGGCCGTCCCCGAGACGTGGCAAATATATAAATGATATCAGTAATCCATACACGAGGTCAAATAAATACTCCACAAGAGAAAAAGGCAATAAACAAGTAACTGACATCAAATATATACAAATGGCGAAAGCTCAAATGACTAAGTCTGTAATTCAAAGACATATTACAGACTAGAGTACACAATCAACTGTCCTGTGAGAGCCAATATATATACAATAACAGACATCAAAAGTCTACATACCTTGCGCAAGCACAAGTATAATACATACATGAAAAGGGAATGCTGATAGCCTCTAACTCGCAAGACATCCAACACGAACGCGGGTCTCCTACTCGTATTGCGCCAGGGGAGCTCTTCTCTTGGATCCGACTCAGCGTCATCTGGAGAAAAACATAGGCGAGGGGTGAGCTACAAGCTCAGTGAGTGGTCAGAAACCAAACACCAACATAACATTTGATACTAAGGCAATCTCCTAACAAGGAAACCATGGGTAGAAACCCAACGGTTAACAAGGTCACACGGCAGTACAACCATACCTCGCCCTCGCCCTAGCTCCCACAGGGGCGAGCCTAGGGACTTGGAGGGCAAAACTTGCAGTTCTACACCGTTCGTCATCCGGTAGCGCTCTCCCGGGCAGCCTCTACCTGGAGCCGGCCACGGTCAGTACACTGTCGAGCGCATCGATGGTACCTACAGGTGGGGGTCCACCCAGGGCGGCTCGTACCTAGGAAGCATCCACACGGATCCGGCGAAGGGGAGAACGATAATTCATGCTCGCAATATCGTCCGGTGGACCACCCTTGTGTAGCCTCACCTGGTACACTCCCCTGATCAGTACATCTGCCGAATGCATCGGGAGTACCTACAAGTGGGAGTCCTATGTCAGGGCAGCTTCCACGTCGGGACCACGGTATACGACGATATTGGGAGGAACCTTTACATGTTCGCAACGCGAACCCCACGGGAAAACCATCTATACAAGCTGATGGGTCGAGTATCAACTCGAGCCCACTACAATCACACCAACACCCTCACCCTCACCCCGACGGGTGACATAGGATTTTGAGAGATTGCACAAACTAGCAGATCGAACCAACGCCGACCCACTACACCCTTACCAACACCCTCACCCCGACGGGTAACCTAGGCTGTTGGGAGTAACTGTACCAATCCCTCACCTTCACCCCCAAAGGGGTGCCCCAGGCTCTTGGGAAGAGACTAGATCGTTTCTAAGCCCTTGGTCCACCGGTAGCCCTTTCCCCGGGTAGCCTCTACCTGACATACTCCCACGATCAGTACATTGTCGACCGAAGCGATGGTACTTACAGATGGGAGCCCGGTGCCAGGACAGCGTTTCTGACGCCGGGAAGTTCCTACACGGATCCAACGAAGGGGAGAAACAATCTACGCTCGCGAATACGATCCTCTTGGATCCGTCATCATTGGTCATCAAACACCGATTAAGCGCAACGAATTCTCATGGATTCCCTCCAGGGCGCATAACTCAGATGAGGGGAAGACATTTTATTCTAAGTGTCGATGCCATGGTATGACCCCATAGGAGGTCATACACTTGTCTAATCTCATTAAACAAGGCACATGGCCCAAATAGGCATATACATAATATGCAATTAACTATACAAGGGAAATCTTACTTAGCATGCATACATGGCATCAAACAGGTAAACACACAAATTACAACCTAATATACGTTGGATGACACCAACCTAGAAGGGAAGGGTTAAGCGCGATCTGCGCAACAACAGATGCATGCCAATAATTCCAAGCAAGCCTGAGTAAAGTAGGAACCGCATCTACTTACTTGGCTCGCGAAAAGAGGGAGAGCGAGAGAGAGGGAATGCCTCGTCCTCTCTCGAGCTGGTTGTAGTTTTGCCCCAACAGATGGGTGCAACAACTATACCAAACCCTCGAGTCCTAAATCGGAGGAATATTACGCATACACCAGTTATTAACCCTAGTTAAACATGCTTGATAAAATAGGGGTAGTATTTCAAACAAAACTACCTAAATCATGCCATATTCTATACAATACATAGGCAAGTATAAGGTAGAATAGGGGTTCTACACAATATACGAGCTATACAACCTAGCATGCATGATATCTAACATATTTAGGGTGCAAATAAAGCCCCATGGAAGCGCGAAGCACGACTACGTGCCTCGAGCGCTCCCAGAAGGGTTGGAACCAAACCACTCACCGATACCCGGGTCATCAGGCATCCCAACCGACGAGGTCTGCAAGGCAAGGGGTATCAAAATGATGAGTATAACCATAAACAAACACATAAAATCAATTAGGCATGCCTAAGGCTAGACATGCACGCAAACGGGCTCGAACGCACGCAAGCATGGATGCATGCACGCGTGCCCGAGCGCCCCGGACACCCACCCGAGGGTGCCGACCCTCAGCACGCCCAAACCGGGCCCCGGGCAGCACCCGCACGCACCCCAGGGAGCCCCGGGCGCAGCCCCAGGCACCCTGCACGCGTGCCCCGCGCCCACCACGCGCAGACATGCGCGCGCTCGCGCGCGCCCCCTGCGCGCACCCTCGCGCACCTACGCGCGCGACACCCGCGCGCACCGTGCGCCTCGCCAGCCCTCCGCGCAGACACCCGCGCGCGTCCGACAGCACCCGCGCGCACGCGTGTACGCGCACGCGCGCGCCTGCGCGCCCGTCTGCGCCCTCCTGCGCGCCTGCCTGCGCGCGCACGCGTGCGGACGGCCCCGCGCGTGCGCCCAGCCTCTCCCAACCACTTTTTAACCCTCTCCAACCCCTCACCCACACTCTAACCCATATGCATAGCATGCATGAACACCCCAACAGCCCCCAAGCCATGAAAACCAAGAAAAGAAGGGGAAGAGCTCACCAAAAGAGAGGGAGAGGGAAGGGGGAGATGTGGGGCTCGCAAGCACACCTTTTCCACCTCGACCGCCTCCACCGCCACGCCCACCTCAGCCCTGGGAGCTCCGCTTCTTGCTGAAAATAGGGGGAAACTTGAGAGGGTAGGGGATGGAGAAGGAAAGGAACAACAACACTTCTCACATGCACACAAACTAACCTTGATCACTTCCACTTCTAGCTCCACCATCATCCAAGCACTCCTTCTTCTTCTCCCTCACTTAGGCATAAACACAAACACTTGGGGGGGCTGAGTGAAAAAGTGAGGGGAAACCATTAGAGGGGCTGAGAGAGAGGAGATGGGGAAAGGAAAGAGACAACAACCAACAATGAAAGCACACACACCTTGCTCTCCTCCAATGGAGCTCTTCATCTCCACCACCATCACTTCCTCCTCTCAAACACACACACAAGGGCTGGACCAGAGCAAAAGAGGGAAGAAAATATGCCCAAGGTCGTGCACATTTGGGGATTAAATAAGCAAAGGTCGAGTAAATGACCAAGTCATCCTCGGACTTAAAACCTCTGCGCAGCCTTCACTTAAATGGCCATAACTTCCTCAATATAGCTCGGAATTGCGTGATTCCAGTGGCATTGGAAAGCTAAGAAGATTATCTACAGATTTCATGTTTATATCTAGATCAAATAACCCCTCCAGCTATTCCGAAATCTAGGCTAAACATCTTACAGGGCTGCTGCCTGGATTTCTCAACTTCGGGGTATACTCGGAAAAATACCCATAACTTTTAATATACGAATCCAGTTGATCCAATTCCACTTCTATATGGAAGCTATCTCAAAACTGAACATCCCGTAATAATATCAAATTTTTACCTCATCATCTTGGATTTTAACAAAATCAAATCCAAATACCAATCCGAAACTGCATAATTCCAAAACCGTTATCGGAATTAAACGAAAATTTTATGGGCAGTACTAAACAGTACCAGGACCCATAATATGCAGTTATATCTTCAATCAGAGTCCTCAAACCTTAGAAGGTAGCTAAAATCCAAAGTTTTAGCGACTCCGATCGAAATTAGGACTCTAAATGACACAGGTCTAACATTGTTGGTTTGAGAATCGGCCTTGTTACGATTCGGATACACAAGCTATTCAAGATAGATAATTATTTCAGTATATATAATTATATCTATAAAATATAATATTTTTTATTCGATTTTGTTAATGGTTATTTACGTTAGTAAATTAATAAATTTTTGAGAAAATTAATTAAGGGTCCCTAAGGATACCCATCTATTAACCATTAGTCCCTGAAATTTATTACCTTAACAATAAGTCCTTCAGTACCTGAATCTATTATTTTTGAGTCTCTGTGACTAACAAACAATTAACAGATGTTTAAAATTCCAATTCTACCCTCCCATTTAAACACCCCTCATCTCTATCCCTCCCTCTCTCCTCGACATAAACCCTAGTACATTTTCTTGAGAAACCTGACTTCATAAAAAAAATAAAAGGGAACCCCAATAGCGAGATCCACCAACGCCGGTCCCCACCTCGACAAGTTCCACTGACGCCCCCCTCCTCCTGCCTCAATGGGATCCACCAACGCCTCCCTTGTCGTTGGTCTACCCGTTCCACGTCGACCACGCCGTCGGCCACATCCCTACTAATAAGGTACATAAGGACATTGGATTGAAGGGTAAGGGGTTTCATTCAAATCTCTTTTGCTTTATTTAACATATATATATATATATATATATATATATATATATATACATGTCGAGGCAGTGGTGATTTTTTTATATTGTTATAATTGGTTTTTGGGAACCACTGTTGTAGACATTATGTTGTTGTCCCCTGCATCCATTCATGAAAGGGTAAAAAAAACTTCGGAGGCCTGATCTATTGATTCAAAAAATCGGTTTTTTTTTTTGCAACTATTGATTTGGCTATTTGTTTGGGTTGCAATTTCTATGAGAAAAGAGGAATTTGATTTGGCTATTTAAGGGTGTATTCAAATAACTTCAATGCACTTTGAGAAAGATGGGTTAAGGGGTTCCTTGCATTCAATGTATTCTGCATTGTATGGCTTCCATGAATTTCTCTATACCATGCAGCTGTCAGATTCTGTTAAAGTCATCAAGCCAACTAACCTAGTGCTCAGTGTTAAAGTCCTCAAGCCAACAAACGTAACTCAATGTACACTGTTATGCTTCTTCTGTGTACTGTTATGCTAGCCATCCTTCACCTGGTCTCTGACAGAAGAACCAGGGAATTAATGAGGGGTCTAATCGAAGCCAACTCACTCCATTACCCCCGGGATATTTCCCTGCCTCTCTTTTACTATAAATAGAGGGGTCCCAAGCCCAAATACAACATCACCAATTCATCTTCATCACCAACCCACCATCCCCACTTGTTCAAACCCTTCCACCACTAGAAATCCCAAGAGAGAGAGAGAGAGAGAGAGAGCCCCTTTTGTGAGAGAAACACCCATTCCCTACATAAAATACCCTCTCATCCCGTCCTCCAGAAACCCAGGCTAAACCTAGCTTAGCCTCTGTCCAAAACAAAACCCATTTCCTACCGAAGTTCTGCCCAAACCAACCCAGACCCTGGACGGCTAACCCTAGCTAGCCGCCCCTGGCCGACGGCTAAACACAACTAGCCGCCCCCCTATCCACACCCCATATCAACATCCCTTTGTCCCATAACTCCTTTAGTCAAGCCCGGAAGCAGAATAGGATTATCTGTTTTTCACCTCTGTGTACGGTATATCCGTGTCACAGAGCGGAGACCCCACAAACTCCCCACGTAGGCGATCAAATCCGACCCAAACCCTTTCTTGTTTTTAGAAAAAGCAGGTGGCGATCACAAAACCCCTTGAATCCTCTTGAGCCGCTGTCAGGCGCCTCAACCAGGAACGGCACCCTCACCCCTTCCGAGAAGATGATCCGACCGAGCCCGCCAGGGCACGCATCCGATCCAAATTCCCGAAGAACCCCCACACACGCGGATTTTTCAACACCGACACCCTTGACTGATCCCAAACCACTTTCCCAGGATGGGACATAAAACAGCATTAAATGCTGATCATAGCGGCGGGTTGTGACCTTTAGCTGCCCCATCTTGACTGGTTCAACCCAAGTAACCGACCCAAGCCACCGCTTGTCAGAGATGGTATGTTTGACAGGTCATGATGGGGGCGGCTACCAGGAAGTAGCAGCCCTATCCTGGGCGGCTAGTTTTAACTAGCCGCCCCTCACCTGGTCTCTGACAGAAAAACAGAGAATTAATGAGGGGTCTAATCAAACACACTATTAACCAAGTCATTTTATTACCCACTGGACACTCTCATGTCTTTTTTTACTATAAATAGAGGGGGTCCCAAACCTTTCTAACACATCCACAATCCATCATCAATAATCACCCACAATTCACAACATCCACATTCCAATTCCCACACCCACTACTTGAAATCCCTAGAGAGAGAGAGAGAGAGAGTCTCATTTATGAGATAAAAAAAACTCATTCCCTACACAAAATCATCATCTCAATCCACCCTCCAAAACCTAGGTTAAACCCAGCTTAACCTCTGCCAAAACCAAACCCATTTTCTACCCAGGTTCTACCCAAGTTGACTCAGGCCCCGGACGGCTAACCTAAACTAGCCACCCCATATCCAACGGCTCCATCCCACTAGCCATCCCTCACCTACACCCTATTCGTCTTATGACTCCTCTAGCCAAGCCAAAAGCATAATAGGATACCTATTTTTTACCTCTGTGTATGGTATATCTGTATCCCAGAGCGGAACCTTACAAACTCCCCACGTAAGCGATCAAATCCGACCCAACTTTTTCTTTTTTTCGAGAAAGCATGTGGCGATCACACACACACCGGAATCCCCTTGAGCCGCTATCGGGCACCTCAACTGGAAACGAGACCCTACCACCCTTCCGAGAGACGATCCAATCGATCCCGCCAAGGCGCGCATCGGATCCGAATCCCCGAACGCGTATTTTCAATACCGACAAATCTGACGATCATGGTGGGACCTCCCTTGTGAAAAATGACAAATGTAATCCTCTTCTGCTTCTTTTTACAAACTTGACTAGAATGCCATCACCCCCCCTAGGGAAGCTAGAATTTCACACTCCTTTAGTCAGACCCTCCTCTACTCTGCATTATAACATATTTACTGCTTCCGTAAGCCGCGTACAGCTGCGCAATCATTTACTGCTTTCGTAAGCTGCACACAACTGGGCAATCCTTTACTGTTTTATTTAATGCTTTCTATCTACATCTATTCCCTTAAATCATTCCACACTCGCATCATGGAATCCCATCAAGAGCAGGAGATACTAGAGGAGAGAATCACTCAAGAGGGTCAGGCCACACAATTTCTCACCCATTTAGTGGAGAGAATGGCTAGCCCAGGGTACCAATCAGTGGAGGACATGTTCCATGACCTCATTGATTACCATCGAGTTAAGACCTTGAGACTGAAAATCCCTGTCAAAACCCCCAAGGCTACTCCCAAAGCCCCATCCACACCCAGCTACTCGGTCAATCCGAGCATCTTTTCGTTCGCCCCCATTTTCTCCGCAAATCCAATATTCCCGACCGTTTCGACCCCAAGCCCTTACTAGGCCACCCTAAACCCAGGACCGCTAAACAGCCCTCACAGGGGAGAAACGCTAGATGAAACCATCCGGAGAATCCTCAGCCCCCAAGCACATGTCTCTACACAACCTGAAACAAATCCCATCAGCCCACTTACCGGAAGGATTTAAAATCCAAAAATTCCACCGGTATAATGGTCGTGGAGACCCAGACATTCATCTAACATCTTGTCTTCCTCTTCCAGAAATCATTGGAAGGAGAAACAATTTTTATCTAGATGCCCGACCATTTCTAAATAATCAACGTCTGCTAGTCTTCCTCTTCTAAAAATCATTGGATGGAGAAGCACTACAATAGTTCTCCACCCTCTTTGTAGATCACTTGTCGAACTTCTCGGCTGTAAGCGAGAAGTTCTTAAGCCGCTACGGTTACCAGAGGATCAGAACCCGCTCTATTTTGGATTTAACCGTAGAGAGAATGAGGATTAGGGAGGAATTTGAACAATACGTGTCTCGATGGCGCACACTTGTCCACCAGACCGACCTACAACGTACGGAATGTCAAGAAATTGACATAATGTTGTAAATTCTGAGTCCAGAGCTTTGTACGAGCCTTTCGTATGGAGACTGTACTCCGTATCAGCTTCTGATTGACCCCCACAACAGAATTTTCCATTGTGCCGTCCCAGTAGTCCAAACCCAGTCCTCATCTATCAGCCATAGGGTTGGACAACAGCCACGGAAGGCGCAAACCCCCACGGTAGAGGGGATTATCCAAGTTTCGGTACTCTACCCGAACAGAGCGCGTGTTCCTGATCGAGGACGACTCCAAGACAGTACACACCTGGTTCGTCCGGATATGCGCCGCCTCGGCAAGCCAATCAAAATGTCATTCCCCGATAAGTTTCCGCCCCCGTGTTGACACGACTAAATCCTATGTTTCAAAACTTTATAAATCAGATATCCATACGTGTAGATTCTGTAATGAATATTGGAAAGCAAAAGTTAGAACCTACTATACAACCCTGTAGATACCCCAATTTTGACCGTCCAAAAAGATGAAAATACCTCAAGTAACATTTTTAAATGACCACATTTGGATCAAATAGAAAACTACTTAAAAAAAATTAGAGGAACAATAGGAGAAACCCTGGCCACAACACTTAGAAACCTAAGTGACCAGAAGCCGGGCGGCTAGTTTCAACTAGCCGCCCCTTAACCGCCCTCAACTGCTTCCCTTAGATGGAACATAAAGCAGCATTTAATGCTGATGATTGCGGCGGTTTGTTCCAATTAGCCGCCCCTTCTCTGACGGTTCAATCTTAGTAACCGCCTCAAGCCACCGCTTGTCAGAGATTGGATGTTTGGCAGACTATCATACCGGCGGCATCTCCTAACTAGCCGCCCCTTACTGGGCGGCTAAATACAACCAGCCATCCCTGCCCGGGCGGCTGAATTAGGGTAGCCGGCTCGCATCTGGACTCACCCATAAAGCATAAAGCAACTTTACTTAGGTGTGAAGTTACTTAGCCTCACCCTTTTGTCCAATCCATGCTATTACCCAATGGACCATAGAGTGTGTCCTTTTGTAATGATGGTTACTTGGCCACACCCTCTTACCCAACCCATGCTATTGCTCAAAGAATAAACCCATGTACCCCTTTCTACTATAAAAGGAGGGGTAGGGGTGAGAATCAAGGGTGGTCATTTTCATTTCCAAAGTGTGTGTTAGAGAAAGAGAAAGAGAGAGAGAGAAAGAGAGAAAGGGAGAGGGAGAGAGCCCTAGTTGAGAGAGAAGGAAAGTCATTCCCCACCAAATTCCACTCTCCATAAACCCCCCTCTAAACCATTATCCTAAACCACTCTTAGCCCTAGCCAAAGAAATCCAAATTCTTACCTAGGTGCTGCCCAAATCTAGAAGAGAAAACCACCAACACCACTTTCAATCCTCATTACCACCACCCTAGCCAAAGCCAAAACACTTCCCTACCTAGGTTCTGTCCAAATCCAGAAAATCCAGAACCAGGTACCAGGCGGCTAGTCCTAACTAACCGTCCCCTACCAGGCGGCTAATTCCCATTAGCCGACCCCTTCCTAACCCCTTTTTTTTTAGTCCCATATCTCCTCTAGTCAAGCCCCCGAAGTAGAATAGGTTTACCTGTTTTTCACCTCTGTGTACGGTATATCCGTATCCCAGAGAGGAGACCCCACAAACTCCCCCCGCGAGGCGATCAAATCCGACCTGAACTTTTCCTGCTTTTTGAGAAAGCAGGTGGCGATCACAACAAACCCCGTCATTTCTGAGAAGCAGTCGGGCGGCTCAGGAACGACTCTCCGGGCGGTGACCTGATCAGTCGCGAGACGGACCAGGACCAAGTTCGCAGAAACCCCCAGTTTTTACATGCCGACAAACCCCTAATGGAAGAACCAGAAGACCTGCCTAGGATCATTCCAGGTGGTCTAATCCTTCCAGCACCTTTTCCAATACACCCAAACCCTATCAAGCATCTCCCCATATTCACATAACAAATACCTGAGCCCATTCTTGTTCATCCCATGAAGGGAGGTCCCATCCGACCATTGAACCATTTCTCCCATACACAACCTAGTCAGACATGTGGCAACAAAACAAGAGTTCTTCCTATCTGTCCCCCTACTCCACTAGGGGTACAAGCCTTTGTTCTCCAGCAACCAACCCAAAGGGAACACGCTGCTATTCCACCTCCATCGACCTATGAGTCTCCAGTACCTGAAACTATTGAATCCGTATAATGTCCCAAGCAGGACTCTGACGATGATGAAAAGTTTTTGGCTGGAGAACTATTGGAATTCTCTTACCCTACACCAATATAGCATGAATCCATCATCCAAAACCTACAATCCACTGAATTTGAATCCCCATTACTTATACCTATTCAAGATCAAGTCATATCAATGCCCGTCAAACCTACCTTAATGATCTCAGGTGACCCACATCTTGACTCATCAGATTTGGAGATCGACTAGGATCTTGATCAATCAACTGAGTATGTTCTTGAATCAGAACCACTCATATTTAGAAATACACAATTTAAGGGAGCGGTCAAGCTATCCCGACTGTCAAATCCACTTAACTTGCCTTCTCATCTGTCAGAGGAACCCCCTCTTTCAGACTCCCTCGCCATATCCAAATCAATTATTCCATATCTGGCCCACGATCCCCTGATTGCACCAGTAGATAATTCTTTACCCCCGCCATCATTAGGGCCTCAACATTATGGTGAACCATGCTCTCCTGCACCTGTCAAGTCAATAGTCGCCCTTGCAACTTGCTTTTTCATATCTACATCTTTATTGACTGAACCCCCTTAGGAGAAAGATTCTCTTCCTACTAAGGGTCTATGGCAGATCAAGCACCACTCGCACTTTCATCATCTTCTAGGCATTGATATTTTGATGGATGCTGTCAGAATAGAAACTGAACAACAGTGGCTGAGAAGGCGTCAAACTCGTTTCAAGATAGGGGAGAACTGATACACAACCAATGATACATCAGAAAATTCAAGTATCATTCCTCTAAAGATCCTGCAATTTGAGCCTCCATAGAGAGGACTTACCTTGCATCATCATTTCCTGCATGTCACCCTTCAATGTTATATACTATCTTTTACTTGCTTTTCTATTTCTAAATGCTTTACATGCTTTCTCAAACAAAGACAACAAAACAAAAGATTTGTTTATCAACTCATGCCCTTTTAGAACCATATCTGTTTACAGGCTTTCAAAGAAATATATAACACAACACACAAAAAAAGAAAAAAAAAGATTAAGAGCGGCAGACCACGCCCAGGCCTACCAGAGAAGGGTGGCAAGGGCATTTGAAAAGAAAGTAATAGAAAGAAAGTTCAAAATTGGGGAGTTAGTACTCAAGCAAGTCATGCCATCAAGGCAGCCCCACCTAAGAGGAAAGCTGCAACCCACATGGGAGGGACCCTACGTGATCACCCATGCATACTCCGAGAATGCCTACCGCTTGGTAGATGCCGAGGGAGTCGAGGTTTCAGGTTCGCAGAATGCACTTTATCTAAAGAAATTCCATGCGTAAAAAATTCAATACTTGAGAAATATTATTCTTCCTTCCTGCAATTTCCAGCGTTTAGCACTTGAAGATAGAAATATAAGACTCCCAAAGATAAACTTGTAGTTATTTAAACTCATATCCGCCAAACATGCCACTTCCTTTACACACGTATGACTTAAGAATCAGTGCATTTAACAGAAGAGAAATTGTCTACCCCGTAGACTGGGACAATTTTAAAAACCCCAAAGCATCCCTCCTTTATTTCCGTCACCACTCGTATTAACCCAAGGTCATAATGAAGAGTTACCTGGGCCTAACATATGTCCCAAAACTGGCTCTAGCACTATATAAACACTTTTAGAGGGGAAGCATGAAAAAATCGTGGTAGAAAACAGAAAAGCCCCCCTCAAAATAAAAAAATGAGGCAATGAGAAGCCAACAAAAATAACACCCAAGTGAACGGGTCAAACTCTCTACTTTAGCAAGCTTTCACGCCTTTGAGCACAATATACGCTAAACAACGGCTATACTAGTACAGATCCGAACAAGCGGATTGTACTTGCCACCCAAAATAAAGAAGTGATAAAAAGAAGATAGCCAGAGGGACCTGGAAGGTAGGACATATGCTAGACTGGGACAATTCTAAATATTGCCCAAAAGAAAGATATTACTCTTACCCCATTTCCCCCCTCACCTTTTACTTGTGCAATAGGGTTTTGAAAATTGAACTATCTGCTAGGAAAGGCAAAATTTTTACCAAAAGTAAACCTTTTCTATGATTACAACTGCACACACTTACATTAATTTATTTAAAGACTTGTCTGTCCAAAGGAAGCTTATTTGATTTGATTCCTGGTACATTCATGGATTTTTTAGCATGCTTAGAATAATATAATCAAGCACTTGAGAACCATAAACTTGATAAATCGACACCCGAAGCTTACACCTTTCAAATACAATCCTGGTTTGGACATGAGTGACCACAAGGGTCCCTCTATTGGGACTTAATGGTATTTCTTGCATAGGAAGATTGAAAATATTGCCCTCTCACATGAAAAGAATGATTGAGAAATTAAAATGGTCTCTTATGTCACTTACACTTACGCATAAGCTTGTATTTTCCTTTTCCAAAACAATTAGGCATTCAATTTCCTTAAAAAAATTATAGTTGGCTCCCCGTATCAAAGCTAAAATTGCCCTTATTACACTTATTTAATACCCTTCCGCACATGCTTGAGAAGAAATCGCCCCTCTCACACATACTTAATATTCTTCTTCACTCTCGCACTTGGAATCCCTCCCTTGCGTACTAAAGCATGGTTTCCCGCACTCTACTTTCTCACATTATCTTTTCATTTACCGTGAGATGGATTGTAGCATTGACCATTCAAGCAAGAAGGGCTAGAAAGTCAATGTAGGGGCACAATCTGGATGGATTTAACACTTGGTTCATGGAAAGGATGTTTTTATAGGTTAAACAAACACTCATAAGAATTTTCAGCAGCAGCAGACAAAAGGAAAAATCAGAAGAATTGTCCTAAGCTGGGGGCGGCTAAACCGGACTAGCCACCTCTCATCAGACGGCTAGAATCCACTAGCCGCCCCTGCTCCCTTCTTTTTTCAGGTAAAAACCCAAGCAAGGGGCGGCTAATCTAAACAAGCCACCCCTCACTGGGAAGCTAAACGCAAGTAGCTGCCCCTCACCTACTGCCCCACCTGTTCCTCTCAGTCCAGTTCAATCAACTCTTCATGCCCACGAAACCTACTAGGAGCATTTCTTTCTGAAAAACCTATACATACACATTCCATCCATATATACATATACAAAACCTGTATAAATACGAATCGAATAGCAAGAAAAATCAAAATCATAAGCCAACCCATACATCCATTCATTCACCCATAAGACCTTATGAAACCATTCCACACATACAACCATATTTAAACCTATAAACAAACCATATTCAAACCAATAAATACCCTTTCAAGACCAAAATAAACAACATCCATGTCTGTCCACACACCAAAAGAAGGGTAAAATTGTTCATAAAAAGGAAAGATAAACCTAAGCTATAACTAAGAGTCTTTTTTTAAAAAAATAAATGAACCAAGAGGTAGGCCCACCAAAAGGTCCAAATCCCAAAGTCTTGAGCTGTGCATCATTGAAAGATCACCTAAGACCAAAAGAAAAGAAGAAAAACATGAATTCATTGCACATAAACAATTCTTCTATCGAAACCAAGACGACAAGAGCTATACCTTGGGGTATCATCATCCCCGGGAGGCTGAGTCGAAGGAGGAACGTCCTGACCTGAAGGGGGTGGTAGCTGAGGAGAAGGCTGAATCTCTGGAGCCTCCAGAGAAGCAGGAGCCTCTTGAACAGAAGACGCGGCCCTCGCATATATTCCACGACTCTGAGACGCCGAAAGACGAGAAGCGCGACTGAAGGTGGCCCCCGGTAGCTAAGGAAGCCGAGATAGAGTGCTCAGGCTCAAGAGGGAGGAGGTCAAGATCCGCGTCAGTCATGACCCCTCCGCCAACTAACTTTCCTCGCATGGTGGCCACCCAAAGGTGGACTTGCTGCATATCACGATCTCTTCTCTCCAACCTCTGGTGAAGGCACACCTCCACTCCTCTCGAACGGTCATCGATTGCCTTCAGCCTCTCCTAGAGCTCCCGAGATCTCGCCTCCGCGGATGCAAGCCAATCCTCGCTCGATCGGAGTGCATCCTGGTCCCTATCCCCAGCAGCCTGAAGGGAGCGAAGCAGATCTTCCATCAAACCCCCGGGAACGCCCGCCGATGCCTCCAACTCCGATACTCTCATCTGAAGGGAGTCTCTCTCGTGGCCCAGGGTGGTGAACTCCTCCTCTCTCGATGCCATCACTGACCTCAGCCAGCCCATTTCCTCCTCAGCATGTACGGCTCTGCCTCTTGCCTGGCTAAGCTCCATCCTCGTGGCCGTCAACTCACTTCGGGCTACATCCAACTCTCCCGTTAACTCGAGCTCTCGCTCGAAAATCGTGGAGGAATGGGGAGTAGAAGAAGAAGAGGCACGGACAGCCCTCGCTCTCGACAAGGCGTCTACTTGAGCCTCGAGGACCCGAACCTGGTCCTGCAATCGACGCCTCTGAGCCCTCAGATGCGCCACTTGCCCACCTCGCGCTCGGAGGTGCTCATTGGCCATCTGAAGCTTCTTCTTCAGCTCATTCAACTCAACCTGCAAAAGTGACACCACTCATAAAATATTTAATGAGAAGAGGAAAAGAAAAGGGGCAGGGTCCTATCCTACATAAGCGTCCGGGATCTCCTCCTCCATGGTACCAAGGATGCTAGCGTATTCCTGGCAGTACCAAGTCATATACTCCTCGCTGCTGGTCACCTCGGGACGACACTACACTAAGGCACCCCTGCTCATCCACCCCACCACATACGTCGCATAATTCCTTTGGAGGTTCGTGTCCCGAGGGATCGAGAGACGCCTCAGCAAGGGATCAGGAACCCACTGCTGGTACCCAAGCAGGCGGACGACTCGGCTAATCACGTGGTAATATATTAGCCAAATGTCTGCGACAGCTCTTCGGGGACCTCCTCCTCCACATAGGGCCTCCAAATCATCTACAAAGCATCGAAAGAATGGGAAGGGCAATTAGTCAAAAGACGAATCAAATACAAGCTCAAGAAACTCGAAGAAAAATATATACCTCTTCCTCTGTCAAGACGCGGAAGGCCTCCTGGAACTGAGCGAGGCAGTGTAAGCGCGAAGATCCCCGGGGTGCCCACCTCATGGCCGAAGGGAGAGCATGATTAAAAGGTGCCGGAGTCAGGCGGTCAATCGCGAAGTGCTCATTCTTGAAGATCTGCGGAACAAGATTGAAATTATCAAAATTAAGTGAGTTAAACTAATGAAAAAACACTCTCTACTCGCTAAATACATATCTGGAGAAAGGGAGCAAAACCGTCAAGGTTCTTACCCCCGACCCGCTTCACCTTCTTCGAGAGCTTCGCAAAGAGGTGGACAAACATCGCAGCGCCCCAAGCGTAGTGTCCCATGCCTCCAGGTCCCGTATCAGCAACAGAGAGTGAGAGGAGACCATGTCGGAGGCCGTCAAGAATAGAACCCGACCAAAGAAGTAGAGGAAGAACGCTCTAAGCTCCCTCCGTGCCCTCTGTAGGCACGCAGCCGCCTCCCTCGCCTCGATCATCGCCCGTCTCCTCCTTCTGACGCTACGTGAAGAAACCAAGGCCGTACTGCCTTGATAGTCGCCCCAACGGAATCCGGTTCAGCGTTCGCTTCCGCTCCATGAACTCCCACTCCCCAATCAACTACTGGAAGAGCGCCTTGTAATCAGCAAGGGTGGCCAGAATCACCGCCTCCCCTGAAACCAGAAGACCGGTAATCCGATAAATGTCCTCGAGAGTCAGCATGATAGCACTGGTAGGAAGAATGAAGGTGCAACTCTCTGAATCCTACCTCTCCGCCAAAGCCTCCACATAAGGACGGTGGACATGGAACGGCTTGATCAAAAAGAACCAACAGAAGCTGGCTCCATCCACCAACCTCCTCTCCTCCTAGCCCAAGGTGGCGTACCACCTTTTCATCCCATGCCACAGGGTTCGAATACGAATCGACCGCTAAAACCACAAAAAGGGGAGTTAGTCCAAAGACATCCGAAATGTGAGAATCCTAAACAAAATTTTCATTCTAAACCATGCTTAGGAAATTAAGTATACACATGCAAGCATGAAATATTTGAAACATGAATACACCTCTTTTTATCCCATGAACACTCCCACCATGGTCTATCTCTAAGAACAAATCAAATTATTTAAAAATTCAATAAACTACAAAACACATTTTCTTCTTGTCATGTAAAGCATGCTTATAACAGTCCCATCATAATCACGAACACATGCTCACATACCATCCTATCACTATCACTTCTAACAGACATACTCTTCTAAAGAAACAACGAAGTTATTATTCCCCTTTACCATCTCTTGTATCAAAACCAAATACCGTATACACAAACAAAGTACCATATAAACCCAATAAATAAATACATGCTTATAAAAATCCCACCATGATTAACGTTTCTATATATACACAACAAGCATGCCTATAAGAGACACATATATACGTTTCTTACACATTGTTCATACCACAAAGACATGTACATAAAAATAGAAACAAAACAAAATGAAATGGAGACATACCATGGCTCGTATGGACCCAGCAGCATCCGCCTCGGCCTCATCGGGATCGTCCAACCCTTCGTCATCTCCCTCCTCCTCAAACACGGCCTCCTCGGCCTCAACCTCAGCACCAGCCCTCGTGTCTCCCATACCCATGCCCGTGGCCTCTTCGGCCTCAACCCCAATAACCTCGAGCTCTGCGGCCTCAGCCCTAACACTTCCAATCCCCTCCGTGCCCACCGCACAGGAAGCCAACTCCTAAAATGCACCCATGGCCCTTCTCTCCTCCTCAGCCCTGGCCTTTGTGGCCTCCCTGTCCAGCATCCCAACAATGGCATCCAACGATGCCTTCATATCCTCACTAACTCCTTAAGCCCCTACCTCCTCGATTACACCCTCGGTCGGTCCTCCGATCTCCAAAGCCACTTCTTCGACCACCACCGGTCGATCCCCACGCTTCCTTTTACGCGTGTATCTGATCACCCCACTCATAGAACCACTCCCGACCTCTGGGACAGCCCCCGAAGGTGTGTCCCCAACCTCACCCGCGCCGGTGCCCACCAGCGGCACCTCTGTCACACCCATAGCCTCCACCTCCGCCCTCTCACTTTCCGATGATGAAGAACTCAGGCTACGCTCTCCACAAGCTACTCGCGGTTGTTTCCCCTCGAAGCGATCGCCTTCGTCCCCGTCATCTTCCTCGGTTTGAAAAGAAAAAGGAGAACCCAAATCTAGGGTTTCAAAAATCAAGAGAGAAGGAAAGATTCAAGTCGAAATGGAGGAAGAGGAAGCAAAGAAATCAAGGTTGTTTGGTTTGAAACCGAAGAGAAGAAGAAGAGAGGGAAGAAAAACCATTTTGAAACATATGGGGAAAGAGAGGGTCTCTTTCAGTTATAAGGGACCCAGTGATGGGGCGGCTACCCCCGCGTAGCCGCCCCCTCTCGGGCGGCTAGTTTCATTTAGCCGCCCCTCCCAGTTTGTTTTCCCAACTTTCACTTAAAACCGCCTTTTCAACTCCTTTCCAATCTAATTCCAAGGTTTTCCACATCAAACAGACATGTATTGCTTTATTTTCAAAACACTAATTGATCAAACACGACTTTCCTGAAGTTTTACCACACTTTCAGTACCATTCAGTTTGAATTTCTTCAGTTCTAGTTCTTTTCCAGAGTTTTTATCATTCAAATGATCCAATCCACCTACTCAAATATTTTACTTGCTTTCTGTCAGCGGTATCCCCTCCTTGCTGAATTTTTCCAGGCACAAGAATGATAGGCACGAGTAAACTGACGTTGGACAGCTCCGTGCATGGTAGCTCAGAACCCCGACCGCGGGTTGGATCACTCGCCATTTTACTTTTTCCGCCTTCTACCTGGATCATCCTTTCGGTTGAAAATTCTAGTCAAGACCTAGCCTCTGATAGCCTAAATCAACTCCCTGAATAGTATTGATCGTGTTGTCTTAACTTCTTGAAAGTCAGGCCGGCCAAAATAGGGGTCTCTTTCCTTATCATCTGTCGAAGTCTTTCCTACTTCGCGCATAGACTCCATCCGATGAGAGACAATTGTAGATACCCCAATTCTGACCGTCCAGAAAGATGAAAATACTTCAAGTAACACTAAAAAATAACTCACAGTTGGACATCAAATAGAAAACAGTTCTTAGAAAAATCCAAACCAGAAAATTCCGACAGTTAGAGAAACTTAAGGCCCTCGAAAGGGGCGGCTAACCCTAATTAGCCGCCCCCCTGACTGACCCCAAACCGCTTTCTCGGGATGGGACATAAAGCAGCATTAAATGCTAATCATAGTGGCGGGTTGTGACCTTTAGCCGCCCCATCTTGGCCGGTTCAACCCAAGTAACCGACCCAAGCCACCGCTTGTCAGAGATGGTACGTTTGACAGGTCATGATGGGGCCCCATCCTGGGCGGCTAGTTTCAACTAGCCGCCCCTCACCAGGTCTCTGAACGAAAAACAGAGAATTAATGAGGGGTCTAATCAAACACACTATTACCCAAGTCATTTTATTACCCACTGGACATTCCCCTGCCTCTTTTTACTATAAATAGAGGGGGTCCCAAACCTTTCTAACACATCCACAATACATCATCAATAATCACCCACAATTCACAACATCCACATTCCAATTCCCCACACCCATTACTTGAAATCCCTAAAGAGAGAGAGAGAGAGTCCCATTTGTAAGAGAAAAAACTCATTCCCTACAAAAAATCACCCTCTCAATCCACCCTCCAAAACCCAAAAAAACTCTGATCTCCTAGCTTCCTACTTTTGTGCTATTTGATTCCGGGGTCACGCACTCGTTCGTGTCTCCCGCTTTCGCGAGATGGATGGGTTTGGTGTCGGCCCCTCTTGATGCCTTGCTGGAGATATCAGTACCAGTCAGAGACCATATTCTCCTGGAGTTCGAGAGCGACGCTGGTTTCAAGTTTTGAGGGTGTGGCGTATTATCCATTAATGGGCGATGTCTTCTTTCAATTTCCTGCTTAGGATTAAGGGGCCTTGCGAGGTCATCATTGAGACCCAGGCTAGGGTACTCCATGTTCCTTATTTGGTTGTCGGGATATCCTATATCGGCACCTCCCAAGGGGTTCTTTCCCTCAGGCAGGGAATGTCTTTGAAACATCCTTTGAATGATTGCCTTTCCCTCTCACTTGGAAGGTGCTGAAGCGAGTGGCGATGCGTACGATCGGGTTGGAGTGTTACGGTATGAGGTCGAGAGCGTGGACTCCCCGTGATGAATCTTCCGTTGAGTGCATGATGCTGGAGTTCCGATGGTTATAATTTGGCGACCATGTTTTCCAGAAGGTGTCCCGGATTAAGGGCATCCTCAATTTCGGAATGGGGGGTAAGCTGGGTCCGCGTTTCATTGGTCGTTTCTCATCCTTGAGCGGATGGCCTAACGCAATAGTCCTGCCCCCACAATTGGCTCAAGGCCATGACGTCTTTAATGTCTTGCACCTGAGGCGTTAAGTCCACGATCCTGCTCACGTCATCGCGTTCGAGCTGCTCGTCTTCGAGCCGGGCTTTTCATTCGTGGAGCAGCTGATCAAGATCCTGGACCGGCGTGAGAAGTGACTCTGCACCAAGACCGTCCAGTTGGTTAAGGTGCAATGGCAGCGCCGTTCTGGTGCCAAGGCCATTTGGGAGCGCGAGGACGCCATGCATGACGCATATCCACATCTTTTCCCTTCCTAAATGTTTTTGTTTTAATTTTGTGGACAAAATTTCCTAAGAGGGGAAGAATGTTATATATGTGTCACTTTTTAGCCTATGGGTAATATTTGGGTCATTTCTGGCCATTTTTCAATTTTTCATTTTTCGATCGGAGCCGCTAAAATTTTAGCTTTTAACTATCTGCGTGAGCTCGAGTACTCCAATTGGAAATCTGACTGTATATTATGGGCCCTGGTACTATTCTGTACTACCCATAAAAATTTCATTGAATTCCGGTAATGTTTGAAAAATTATGCAGTTCCGAACCTTATCCAGGTTTGGGCGTTACTGGTTTGGTGGGAGGCATAGTGTTTAGATATTTTGGTGAATGTGATGTAACGCCCCACATTTACCTAACTGCTTATCGGACGGTAAATGTGTTGCTACTAAACTTAATCCAAATACAAGACTAATATAATAAAAATTGAAAGTGATAAAACATAAAAACAATATCCAAAATTTACAAACCACTAACGGTCTTACAAAATATCAGAGTCTGACATAAACAAAATACTAGAATGAAAAGACATACTAAACCACCCCTGTGGGAGCCATCTAAACTAAACAAACCTAAATAGTTGATCGCAACTATAATTTATCCTCGAACCACTACGTCGAAGAAATTTCTGAAAGATGCGAAAATTCCAAACTTCATCTTAATCCTCAGAATGCGCAATACCTGGTTATGAAACAACCAGCCCATATCGAATAGGGTGAGCAATTAACTCAGTGAATAAGCCCACTGACAAATTACTTCATATGATAGTTACATATAAAAATAAGGTTTTATGAAAATCAGAATTTCATTTAATAAATATTTTATTTTATTAAATCAATTTAAAATCATAAACTTGAAAAAAATATTTTAATGCACACGTGGCCCAAATCATTGGCCAACATCAGAGAAATCATGAGAGTTAAAAAAAATATCATTATATATATATATATTTATATATATATAAAATATAAGAATTTTCTTTTTAAAAAATCAAATTAAATTCATGAGCTTAATAAAATATAGTTTTAATGCAATCACGTGGCCCAATCCTTGGTCCACGTCATAGAAATCATGCAGCTTAAATGATATGACCGGGTAGGGTTCTAAATCGGAAGAACCGTCCCCAAAACAGGTGTGCCAAGCCCCAAGCGACTAAATCGCTCAAAAAGCTCCCTCGAGGAGACGTCGGATCTAGAAGACGCTGATGGGTTGCCGCTGCCATCACTACGAGAACACCAGCACAGGATGCCCCGGTTGCTGCAGACTCCAAACAAAGGAATCCGCCGCTGCAAGGAATGCTTTACCACACCCCTCACCGATCATGGGACTCTTCGAGTCCTAGACCTTCCTCCCCAAAGGCGAAATACTACGGGGGATTTATTCCAGAAAATATGTCATGATATGCATCTTGATAAAATCTCCTAGGACTAGGTTGTCTCCACTAGTCCTAAATTTTTCCAAAACTCTCGAAAGGAAAATCTTTAATCCAAATATTATTTCAAAAGCATATGCATCAGAATAATATTATGTTAATTCTTGAAACATGAATAGCATAATTCATGCTATTTTAATGACATGATGAATGAATTAAATCATGCAACTTCATTCAACGAAAATGCGATTTGATCAATATGAAGAAAATATCCAAATCATGCAAATTTATCAAAATATAAATGCATGGATGACACATAATATCACACAAATATGATTGGCATATGAAATTCAATGTTATAGAGCAAAAGCTCACACGAAATAAATCGATAGGCCTACTCACCTTCGGTCCACGCAAGCATCAACTATACACACTCGCACGTTGATAACCTAGTATAACAATTATACAATAATAGATCAGAAACAATCAATCACGACCCAAACAACTGACAACCAACTTAAACAGCACTATGTCCAATAATCCCAAAAGCCGATATCTTATAGACCTACAATCAACAACTCACTTCAAAGTCCTAATGAAAATCCCAACTTTGAATAAATATTAGAATACTCATATACTCACAATGATCCGATCCGATAATCAATATCCATTTATTCCATAAGACCCATATGATCGATCAATCCTCGAATAAAATATTTGAACAAATCCAATAAGGCTCAACTATAATTCCATGATCGAGTAACTCAAATCCAATCAATTTACATCCAAATAACAACAATATCCAATCAATATTCATTGATCCCACTAAACCAAATTATCGATTTAAGATTCTATTTAAGTTCTCAAGATCAATAAAATCATCAAAACCCGCAAAACAAACTATACTTCATTAAACATCAAATTTGGGATCATCTAAATCTCTAACATTCATCAAACTTGGTCATCAAGCTAAATATTTGAATTTCAATAAACTGCACAGAAATCTTTCAAAAACCATAACTTTCTATCCGTAACTCCGAATTGGACGATTAATGATTCGTTGGAAAGCTCTTTTCAAAACCTATTTCTGTTTGTCAAATACATTTTTTCCAGAAACGACTCTATCATAGTCAAAAACACGATTTACGTCCAAGTATAAAATCAACCCGAAAATTGCCATTAAATCCCCAAAACTAATAAATCTAATTTGATCTTAAGAATTCCTTTGAGATCCATAAAAATCAAATCAAATAATCATTAAATTAAATCAATCAAGCCCTAACCCTAATCCATCAAACTTCTTCCCCAAACAATTACTTGACGTAATCATATCCTAACAAAAATAAATTAAAACTAACAAAATCAATAGGGAATGATATCTCACCTTAGATCCGATTACACCACCCACCATCTCCATCTAGGGTTAGGTCATCACAACCCTTCATAACTTCTGAGATTTGGATGAAAAACCCTAACCCAAACATGTTATTTAAAGGGGCTTACCGAAATTACAAAACGACCCCTGAAGTGTTTCCAGTTTACAATGACATCCCTACCCGATTTACAAACAGATCCCTATCCGATTTACAGAAATGTCCTAGAAGGCTATAAAAATGTATTCTGGATTCGCAACTAGATCCATAGGCCCAATAACTTGACACTAAGCCTAAAAATCAAATTTTCCGAACTTTGAATCTCACCAAATTTCAACCAAAGTATCTTAACACTATAAAAATCTACAGAAAAATATAAAATAATTATTTCAACATCAATTTATAATTATCATAATTATAAATCAAATTGGACCCATTTGGGCCCACCGCCAAATCTGAAAATGAAATATAAAAAATCAAATTTTAAAATTTCCATTATATATTTAAAATAAATATATAAAGCCGAAAAATACCGAAACGTTACATGTGATCACCCTTGGTAACCTTACCACCCTTGCTTAATCGTTAAGCAATCACTTGGTTATTTTATATGTGAGTGGGTGAGTATAGGTTAAGTGTACCCCCCCCCCCTTATTTCCCTTGTGTTCACCCCCCCCCCCCCCAAAGTGAACATTTGAGCTCACATTCTCTCTTACGACCTCTCCTTCCTCTCCCTCTCCAGCCCCCCTTTGTGTGTGTTTGTGTGAGTTTTATTGAGAAAAACAAAGAGAAGAAGAAGATCAAGAAGGTTTAGAAGCACAAAAGGTGAGAGTTGTTGTTGTTTCCCTCTCAAGCTCCCATTACCCTATTTTTCAGCCATTAAGGGCTGGTGGAGAGGCTGTTGGTGGTGGTGGTGGTGGTTGACGTGGTCGTGGGCAAATCGAGTGCCCCACATCTTCCCTTTTTCCTCCCCCTCCATTGGTAAGTCTTTTTCTCTTCTTTTCTTTGGTTTTTATGTGTTAGGGGTTGCTTGAGAGGTCTTGCATGCCATGTGTATGGGTTGGGGTGTGTGAGAGGGCAGGGGAGGGGCTAAGACAGGTCTGGGCGCGCAAGCGGGGCTGTCAGTGCGCGTGCACGCGCAGACGGTCGCTAGCGCGCAAACGGGTGCGCGTGCGGGCGTGCGCGTACGGGCGCGTAGGCGGGTCTGCGGGCACAGTCGGGGCGCTGGCGGGCGCGTGTGCATACGCGCGGGTGCGCGGGGCTGGGCGCCTGGGCACCAGCGTGCGCGGGAGCGCGTGCACGCGTGCGTACACGTGCGGGTGTGTGCGGGGACCACGCGTGTGGCTGCCCGAGGGCTCGGGTAGGTGTCGGGGCGCTCGGATATGCGTGCGTACGCGCGTACTCGCATGCGTGCGGGCCCGTATGCAAGCATATCTGAGCCTTTGTCATTTTTAGGTAATTTTAAGTGTTTTTATGTAGTTATACTCACCATTTTTGATGCCTTTGTCGTACAGATCTTGGCAAACGGATACGTAACGACTCGGGTTGCGGTGAATGGGTCGATCCAACCCAGTTGGGAGCCGTTCGATGCACGTAGACATGCATTGGCCTCCACTGGGGCACCATAACTGCATATTAATCTTATTTTGTATTTATATGTTATTGCATGCTTTGCTAGATTGCATCCATGCCATATTAGGTATAATATGCTAAAGACTGTACATTCTAGTACCATGTGTAGGAGCCCATACATGCCTAGATGCCACGTTCCATGTTAGCATATCCTTGATCCTTGCATGTTCGCATCTAGTTTAATTTAGATTAAACCTATATGAATATGCATAGGATAAGCATGTCTTGGGAAATATTATAACCTTATTATTATATTATTAAATGCTACCATGTTTAATTCTTTAATTAATTATTCATAGTATAATTAATTCCTATCTTCCTACTCGGGATTAAGGGACTTTGGAAAGTCACCATTGAGACCAGGGCTAGGGTGCTCTGTGTTCCTTGTTTGGTTGTTGGGGTATCCTATATTGGGACCTCAAGGTGCCCTCCCAAGGGGTTCTTTTCTCAGGCATGGAACATCTTATATCTGTATGAGCCATGAATGTTGTCTAAATGAGTTTGGACAAGTGTATGACCTATTAGGAGGTCATACCATGGCATAGTCATTACGAATAATAGAATTTCCCCACATCTGAGTTATGCACCCTGGAGGGAATTCTTGAGAATTCGTTACCGTACCGGTGCGTAGTCACCGATGACGACAGATCCAAGGGGATCATATTCGTGAGTGTAGATTGGTTTCTTTCCTTCGTTGGATCCGCGTAGGGACTTCCTGGTTAAGACAGTCGGCCTGACAGAGGGCTCCCATCCATAGGTGCTGCCGATTTGTGAGGATGTGCATCATGGGAGTATACCAGGTATGGACTTCTTTGGATACGAGCTACTGGTGGACTAAGGGTGAAGAAACAATCTAAATTCCTCCCAAGAGCCTATGTCACCTCGAGGAGGGGGTGAGGGTGAGGGTGTAGTGGGTCGGCGTTGGTTCGATATGCCAGTTTGTGCAATTTCCCAAAATCCTATGTCACCCGTCGGGGTGAGGGTGAGGGTATTGCTCCATAAAGTCCTATGTCACCCTGTGGGGGTGAGGGTGCGGGAGTGGTAGGCCCGGGTTGATACTTGACCCACCAGCGTAAATAGTTGATTCCCTCTGGTGGAATTTAATTTACTTGTAATGATTAATATGAGTTGTGTTGCATGGATTGTTTCATTCACTGAGCGTGTGGCTCACCCCTCGCATATTTTTTCCTTCTGTTGACGCTGAGCCGGATCCGAGTGAGGAGCTCCCCTTGGCACAGTATGAGTAGGAGACCCGCGTTCGCGTTGGATGTCTTGCGAGTGAGAGGCCATCAGCATCCCCTTTTTCCTTGTATGTATTCTACTTGTGCTTGTGCACGGTATGTGGATTGTTGATGTTTTTTGTTGTGTCTATTGGCTCTCACAGGACAGTTGATTGTGAACTCTAGTCTGTAAATATGTCTTTGAATTACAGACTTAGTCATTTGAGCTTCCGCTATTTGTATATATTTGATGTTAGTTACTTGGTGATTGTTATATTGCCTTTAATGTTGTGGAGTCCTTATTTGATCTCATGTATGGATTGCTGATATCATATATATATTTGCCACTTCTCGGGGACAGCCGCCTTGGGGCGTGACATTTAATGGCATACTCCGACGCTAATTGGGCTGGTCACCCTAACGATCGCCGATCCACCTCTAGTTATAGTGTGTTTCTTGGACGAAACCTCATTGTTTGGAGTGCTAAAAAGCAACCCACAGTGGCTCATTCCAGCACTGAATCAGGATATCAGTCATTAGCAAACACGGTTGCTGAACTATCCTGGATTAGGATGATCTTATAACATCTCGAGGTCTTTCTAAAGTCTCCACCAACTATCTACTGTGACAATGTTAGTGCTCTTGCTCTCGCCTCCAATCCAGTCTATCATGCATGCACTAAACATGTGGAGCTTGACTACCACTTCATTCGTGAGAAAGTGGTCCATCGTGATCTCACTGTTCGATTTGTATCTTCTGTCGATCAAGTGGCTGATATCTTCACCAAAGGGCTCTCTTTTTCTCGGTTTCGACTTCCGCAATCCAAGCTTAACGTCACTGAGGTGCCGCTTAGCTTGCGGGGGCATGTTAGCATATCTCACGATGTCCCAACTGAAAATATTGACAGCAATTCAAAACCTTCATCAAATCCCATTAATTGCTTCTCAATTAAAGTATTTCCAATAAGTGATGATTCTTGGTGATCCTATCAATCAAGATCCAATAAAATAGGATCTAGAATTCTTTGTAATTATGTATATTATTGGGATCCTATAAAATAGGATCTGAAAACTTGTATGTTACAAAAACATTCCCTTACAAATATTATGGGTCACCTTCTTGAACATTAAGGAAAAACATTTTCAAATCTTTATTCACCTCTTTCATAATATAGGGTTTTTAGTTTTTCATTAATAAAATTTTGAGTTTCTTCTTTTTGGAAAATTATGAGTTTATTTAAGGATCTCAATATTTGTTGGATATTTTCTATAGTTTTTTGCTGTATTAATTTCTTTATAGCCATTTTATACCAATTGAAAATTTGAGGCATAAAAGAATCAATTTTTTCATCCTCATTTTCTTAAAACCCTATGATACCATTTGGATAGAGATAATGTAAATTATTCTGATATGTGTGACTATTCTAGATTACTATACTAATGTATTAAGTGATTTTTTTGTTTAGTTGTATTTTTAGTTATTCTTGTTGGAAAAAGTTTTTATTTTTATTTTTTTGAAAAATGAAATGGTAGACTTGCTACTTCTTTTGATTAACTCAAAGGAGTACAAGCCCTAAGGCGGGGGGGAGGCAAAGGAGCAACAAAAATTTAAAAGGAAACACAAACAACAAATGGTGAATAGATTAAAAGATTTAATCTATCACCCCCTGCAGTAGGACTCCTAGCCCTCAAAAAGTTTATTGTTTGGTTGACCATTAATGAGTTTATGGATAAAATGTGAATAAATTGTGAATAATTATTTAAAAACGTGAAAATTTAATTTCACCTATGAGCGTATTGATTTATAAAAGATAATAACAGTTGATTTAATAGTGGAACTTTTTTATACAAGTGAAATGAATTGAATGGAATAACACGTAAAATTCTAAAAGGGACCTGAAATACAAATACTGACTTATTCTCAAATATTCTAACATAGCTATATTTATGATCAATCTATTCATTTCAAACATTCAGCTTTTTGACTTATTATATAATTCCCTCCTACACCACCCCTCTTCTCCTACCCAAACAGCCCAGTATGTCTCTTGAAAAGGATTGGTAAATATGACAGAAAAATGAAGGCGTGCACGCATGCACGCATGCAGCATGCATGCACGCTTGCTTGCATCAATGATCATTGGAGTCAAATGTCAAAAGCTCCTCTTGTACCATTATTGGAAGAGTGGGTGGACATCCCTTTCAGGATTGAAAGCACTTAATTTTATTATAATTATATATATTATAAAATTATAAAAATTTGGGAGAGGTTTGACTGTGATCGTTGTCGCAGAACGCCAAGCTTGAAAAAGCTATGCGGGTTAATTAAAAGCCTCTTCTTTTTTATTTGTTGATTGTTTTGTTAGAAGAGTGAAATAGAATATGACATGTCGGCAACAGGGGATAATCTGATTGGAAGGTCTGTTTGGAACTAATTGTCTAGAACATATTATATTTGGTAAAACCTAATTTGGGATAATAGGTTTTAAACGTGTGTTTTTAAACTTAAGACATTAGTTTCATGAAAAAATAACTTTATGTATTAAAATGGAACAAAAAATAACCGATTATTTTATTTTAAGCATATGTTATTTTTGAAATTTGGTTTAAAAAAGGACAGAAGTAAATTCTATTTTTTATGTTTGATGGAGCTGAAAAGTGCACATGCGTATAATAGTATGCATCATCACAGTGAAAGTCTACTACAGTGGCGTATGAAAAAATAATTTTTTTATTTAAAAAAAATTACACTAATATATCTCAGAGGACAATTCATTTTTTTAAACAGTATATACATTAGATGAATATATTTTATAATTAAAAAAAAAATAGATAGAACTACACAGAAGGCCGCACATATCATTTTATAAAAGATGAATATGGCCATTTTATTTTATTTCCCACGTTCCAGTTTGATATAGATATTAATGGGATTTTAAGTTTAAACAATGACTCTTTTGAGTATTGTAGGACCCTGAAAAACCACACCATCGGATACTGTCATGTTGACAAAAAAAAAAGGGCGCGTCTGATCGAATGGATTCGACCGAACGCAGAGGGCAAATCGAAAGTTGAACGATGTGATCTGTCCAAGCCGATCGGGTAGAGTAATTGTCCGGTAAGGATTTAGATTAATCCCCAATCAATGCAGATCCTAAGGATTCATATAAATAGAGGAAACATGTCACACACAAAGGTATGTAATTCTCATGGAGATTAATTGGATTATTATTAAATCTCATACTGACTTAAACATGGAAGGGTTCTCTCTATCTTTTGCAGGTCCCTGCAGTCATCTCGACCATGGTGTGGAAAACCGGTACAACAAAGACCCGGAATTATTATTATTATTTATTTTGTTAGATTATATGTGTTATCTCATTATGTGTGTAGTGCATTACACGTGTAACTCCTATTCATTTGTCTATATAAAGGGATTTAACCCTAAGTGGAATCTAAGGATTCTCATTATTCCATCCTCTCTTCGTAACATGGTATCAGAGCCACCACCTCACAAACCCTAATTTTTTTTTTTCGGAATCTTTCATTGCCGTCGTCGTCGTCGCTAACACCGTCGTCGTCGTCGCTAACACCGTCGTCGTCGTCGCTGACACCGTCGTCATCGTCGTCGTCGTCGTCGTCGTGATGCCGCCTCTGCCGCGCCGCGCCGCCCAGCCGCACCCTGCCGTTGCCGCGCCCCTGCTGCGCCGGGTTCTGCCGCGCGCGCCCGGGAACTTGCCCGAGCGCCTGCCCTGTCGCGCCCGGGAACCTGCCCGAGCGCCCCTGCCGCGCGCGCCCTGTCCGCGAGCGCCCCTGCTGCTGAAGCGCCTGCCCTGCCGCGCTCGGGAACCTGCCCGAGCGTCTGACCAGCCGCGCCCGGGAACCTGCCCGAGCGCCTACCTGCGGCGCCCGGGAACCTGCTTGAGCGCCCCTGCCGCGCGTGCCCTGTCCGCGAGCGCCCCTGCTGCTGAAGCGCCTGCCCTACCGCGCTCGGGAACCTGCCCGAGCGCCTGCCCTGCCGCGCCCGGGAACCTGCCCCGAGCGCCTGCCTGCCGCGCCCGGGAACCTGCCCGAGCGCCCCTGCCGCGCGCCGCCAAGCCTGCCCGCGCCCCGTCCGCGCGCTGCCCAGCCCTCCCGCGCCCCGCCGGTGCCCCGTCCGCAACCTGCCCGCGCGTGTAGGATTAGGGCTGGCTTCCGGAAATCTGTCCCGGACAGCTTCCCGGGTCTCCCAGAAATTTGTCCCGGACACATCCCGGATCTCCCGGGAATCTGTCCCGCACAGCATCCCGGATCCCCCGGGAATCTGTCCTGGACAGCATCCCCCGGGAATTTGTCCAGGATCCCCCGGGAATTCATCCCGAGACCCGACCCGGAACCAGCTCCGGAAACCTGAGACATTTGTCCAGGATCCCCCGGGAATTCATCCCGAGACCCGACCCGGTACCAGCTCCGGACCCAGTTCCGGGACCCGACCCGGAAACCCGAGACCCGATCCGGTACCTGCTCCGGACCCAGTTCTGGGACCCGACCCGGAAACCCGGCACGGCCCAACCCAGCCCGGTCACCCGATACGGCCCGATCCGGATTTCACCTCTGGTCATCTCCGATCGCCCTGCAGCTTCCCCGGCCACCCTCTGCCGCCCTCCGGCCGCCCTTTGCCGCCTCCCGGCCTCGAGACTTCGAATCACTAAAACAGGTGTTCACGGAGTCCGTTTTGATCATTTTTTTTTTCATCTCTGACATCATTATCTAGTCTTTAGCAAAAAAAAAAAAAAGGCCACTATTTTATGGCGTCTCCTCAGTCCTCTTCGTCGTTCATCTATGAGGGCATCTTGGGGGCTGCTCCTGCTATGGATCACCTTAAACCGCGTAAACGAATACCTGCTAAGAAGCGTCATAGACCGAGAAGACATGGACATCGTCTTCCTCCTATTGCCGCTGCCACTGCTACTCCGCTTGACTCCATTCAGCCACAAATGGGTCAGCCTGATCAGATCAGTCAGTGTCTCGACCACCTGATTCTGCAGCAGCCTATTTCTGGTTCTTCCACTCCTTTTGCATTCTCTTCTACTACGGGTACTCCTGTTTATTGGATCTTTGATTCGGGTGCCTCACATCACATGACACCTGATAGTTCTGTCCTCACTGCATGCTCACCTGCACCCTCCCACCTTCCTTTTTGGGAGAACCTCCGACGATGAAACCCAATCTCCATTAAAGTGAGATTTTAAGCTTGAATCTTGGGTTCTCTTGGTTTTTTGGAGAAGAAGGAGTCTCCCTTTCTCTCTCTCTCTGTCTCTCCCCCCTTATGTGAAGGGGATACCCTCCTATTTATAGTGGGAGGGGGTGTGTCTATTGCTATGGAGGTGTAAGCATATCATGGGATGGAGTTGATGACATGATTATCCTTCTTCTATATGTTGATGACATGATTATCACTGTTACCTTTACCTCTTCTGGTTGTTTTGTACAGGATCCACATTCAGGGCGGAGGATTGGTGTTGGTCGTAGGATTGGCGGACTGTATTATGTGGAGTATCTTCATCTTCCTGTACCCGATCCCTCAGCTTTCTCTGGTGCTGTCACCTCTGATGCTGATTTATGGCATAAAAGGTTAGGTCATGTTTCTGAGTCTCGACTTAAAGATCTTATTCAATCTGGTGATTTAGGTCGTGTTTTCTTTTCTCCTCTTTCTGTTTGTGAGGGTTGCAAATTGGCCAAACCTGTTGCTACTCCATTCCATTCTAGTAATCATCAGTCCTCTAGTCCTTTTGAACTTGTTCATTCTGATATCTGGGGTCCTTCTCATATCACATCAAAGAGTGGTTTTTCGTATTATATCAGTTTTATTGATGACTATTCTCGTTTTACCTGGATTTATTTATTGCGTCATCGATCTGAGGTCCCAAAAATATATGAAGTTTTTACCACTATGATTCACACCCAGTTTCAGACTCGTATCAAAATCTTTAGGTCTGATTGTGCTCGAGAATATATTTCTTCCACGATGCGTTCTCTTCTTCAATCTCATGGCACCCTTTTTCAGCAATCATGTCCTTATGCTCATGAGCAGAATGGTGTTGCTGAAAGAAAACATCGTCATATTCTTGAGACCGCTCGTTCCCTCTTACTTTCTTCTTCAGTCCCTGGCACATTCTGGGCTGAGGCTGCTCTTCTATCTGTTCATCTTATCAATATCACTCCCTCTTCTGTCCTCTCTGGTATGACTCCTCATGAGCGCCTTTACTCCTCCAAACCTGATTATAGCAGACTTCGCACTTTTGGATGTACTTGTTTCGTGCTTCTCCCTCCTCATCAACGCACCAAGTTGGCCGCTCGGTCAGTCAAGTGTGTATTCTTGGGGATTAGTTTCGAACACAAGGGATATCGCTGCTACGATCCTGTTGGAGATCGTTTTTGGATTGCTCATCATGTGTCATTTGTCGAGGATGTTCCCTATTTTTCTTCTCCACCCACAAAACCCACTCCTCCTCCCCTCCTGTGCCTTCTCCTGTTCAGTCTCTCCTCCTTTGTCTTCTCCTGTTCAGGCCTCTCCTTTTGTGCCTTCTCCTGTTCAGACCTCCCCTATTGAGTCTCTACCTCTTCTCAGGTCATCTGTTGTGCTTGAGTCCACTCCTAGTTCTACTCTCTCTGAGCCTCCTCTTAGCACTCCTGCAGCCAACTCCTCTGGTTCTCCTAGTTCTCCTCCTATTGTGTCTCCTCTTGCTTCTCCCACAGATGACTCCGCTGGTACTCCGCCTTCCACGACTGATGCACCTCCCTCTGATGTGGATCCTCGTCCTTCGACTCGCTACCCTCAGCGTGAGCGTCATCCACCTGCTCGCTTTAGTTTTGACTCTGGACCACCTGACCGATTTGGCTTTGCTTCAGTGAGTACCTATTCTCCACAGTTCCAGGCTTATCTCACCGCTATCCATGTCCATCGTGAGCCCCGATCCTATCGAGAGGCAGTTGAGTACCCTGAGTGGCAGCAGGCCATGAATGAGGAGTTTCAGGCGTTTGAGCAAACACAGACCTGGGATGTTGTTCCACTTCCGGATGGCGTTACACCTATCAGTTGTAAATGGATCTTCAAGATCAAACATCGACCTGATGGATCCATTGAACGACATAAGGCTCGTCTTGTTGCTAGAGGTTTCACACAGGAGTATGGCATTGACTATGAGGAGACCTTCGCTCCCGTTGCTCAGATGACTACTGTCCGCACCCTTCTTGCAGTTGCTGCTGTTCGTCGCTGGCCTCTCTTTCAGATGGACGTGAAGAATGCCTTTCTTCATGGTGATTTATCTGAGGTTGTTTATATGCAACCACCTCCAGGTCTCAGCACTCCTCCTCAGCATGTTTGTCGTCTTCGGCGGGCTATATATGGTCTCAAACAGGCTCCTCGTGCCTGGTTTGAGCGTTTTTGCAGCGTTATTCTGGCAGCTGGTTTTGTTGAGAGCTTTCAGGACCACTCTATGTTTGTGCGATCCTCATCGCAGGGCCGGGTTATCCTTCTTCTATATGTTGATGACATGATTATCACTGGCGATGACTCCGCCGGTATTACTCTGGTCAAGAATCACCTCAGTCGACAGTTTCAGATGAAAGATCTCGGCACTCTTCGCTACTTCCTTGGTCTCGAGATTGCACAGAGTGATCGTGGGATTCTGCTCTCTCAACAGAAGTATACGGCTGACATTCTCGAGCGCGCTGCCCTCTCAGATACTCGCAGTGCAGATACTCCTCTTGAGCTTCATGTGAAGCTTCGTCCTACAGATGGTGAGCTCCTTCCAGACCCAACTCGGTACAGACAGATTGTTGGTCAACTTGTGTATCTTTGCATCACTAGACCTGACATAGCTCATGCCGTCAGTATTGTTAGTCAGTTTGTCTCAGCTCCTCGATCAGTGCATTATGGTGCTCTTATGCGTATTCTCAGATATTTACGCGGTACTATCACCAGATCGATCTATATGTCATCCTCTTCACCTCTGGTTCTCAGGGCCTACACTGATGCTGATTGGGCTGGAGATCCGACCACTAGACGCTCCACCACTGGGTTCTGCATATTTCTTGGAGATTCCATCATTTCTTGGCGCAGCAAGAAACAGGAGGTTGTTTCACTATCCAGCACTGAGGCTGAGTATCGAGCCATGGCCATCACCACCAAGGAGATTGTTCATCTTATACGTCTCTTGGTGGACCTAGAAGTTACTATGACTGGTCCTACTCCTCTTCATTGTGATAACCGCTCTGCTATTCAGATTGCCAGTAATCCGGTTTTTCACGAGAGGACCAAACACATTGAGATCGATTGTCACTTCGTTCGTCAGCACTTTCTTGCAGAGACATTATCGCTTCCGCACATCTCCTCTGCCGAGTAGCTTGCTGATTTCTTTACGAAGTCACATCCAGTTCCTCGATTTCAGTTTCTCCTTCGCAAACTCACTTTGTATGATCCACCGTGAGTTTGAGGGGGGCTGTTAGATTATATGTGTTATCTCATTATGTGTGTAGTGCATTACACGTGTAACTCCTATTCATTTGTCTATATAAAGGGATTTAACCCTAAGTGGAATCTAAGGATTCCCATTATTCCATTCTCTCTTCGTAACATATTTATTATTTTTTTTATTTTTTTTTTGCCATTGTAAAACTTTCAATGAAACTAAAAAAGGGCCCTTAAATTTTTCATGATTGTGATGCCGCGCACCAACAAACAAAATTAAACGAATATGGAATTCCACCACATAATCTAAGGTCGCATTTGGAGATCATTCAAATTCAACTATAGAATAGTGTCCTCGCATGGTTTTAATTTGTCTGCTTCAAGTGGATTGAATTAATGTGTGGTTTTCGATCATCTTATGTCATTGCCATTCTATATAGATTGGTTGGATTTTTCAGTTGGTCCACGGCATCACAATCACTGGGATTTGTATCGTTGCAAGTGTTGATAGCACTTGTGGGCGCCAAATTTTTTACTGCATATATCGGGCCGGGTAGCGAAGCCCATCAGATTCGATACAACTGAATAAAGATCCACCAAGCTCAAGCCACCTCGACAGACCGGTTAATTAGCTCTATCCGATAATACAACGGCCCAACTAACTCTAATTCAAGCGGGTCTAACCTGAAGGCCCATGACCGACCAATTATGGCATATCCAAGTCAATATCTAATCCATCCAATTATTGCATTGATTTACATAAATTTGTCACACTAAATGATAATTATCAGCATCCAACCCTATCAATATCAAATGAGTCACAGAATCAGATCATTATAGACTGTGTCTATAAAATCCCCATCAAATATGGATTTACTTAATTGACCAAATCTAATGATTTTATCTGTCTCCTCATTGATTGCTGAGGAGCTCTCGACCGTTCGATGGGATAGGGGCGATCATAAACCCTAAACATACTTCCCACTCTATAAATAGGAGACAAGAGCAGACACCAGAGGTATGTACAATTTCTTTTTGGTAAACCCTTTTTTTTGCTATTTTACTGACTTGAGCGTCGAAGGATCTTTCACAGGACCTCCACCTCTCGATGTTGAAGATGCTCAGAAGCTACTGACCAGCGCAGAAAGGCGTGTTTGGGCAGAGGAGAACGGGAGAGGTTGAATTCACTTACCCGAATCTGGTAAGGAGAATTTTTGCCCCTCCAGCACTGACTCGGATTGTTGAATTATTGGAAGATGATTATAGGTCTGTGAAGAATGTTTGACATTTCTCTTTTGCTTTTGTTGTTTCGACGGTTTCTTTTTGATGAACAGTCAAAAGCTCCTTATTCCAAACTTGAAAGTTTTTTTAATCTCTTACCCCTATTTGGATTTTGTTTTTATTTCTTTTGTGTTTGTCTTATTAAAATTATTGAGACTTTGTGAGGTTTTATTTTGTTATTTTTTTTAGGATTGAGCTTGTTTTGATGTGGTATGATGAAAATTGGCCGGTGGGTATGCTACTGCCCTTTTTTTTAAAAAAATTCTCTCATTTGGATAGCGACATAAATTGTATTATCATATATAACTATTTTAATACAGATAACTATATCAAAAGAACAAATAATTCATTATTTGGTTACGTTGTGTTTTAGTTATTTTAATTGAAAAATATAATCATATCCTCTTAACAAAAAAAAAAAGAAGAAAAGAATTGAATCCATGACCTTTAGTTCACCTTTAACTAAAGAGAGGGTAAATTTGTCAACCAAACATGTCAAAAGATGGTTGATTTTGTAGACATACCAACTTTAATAGAATATTAATTTAAGCATTCAAGTTTTAATTCAAATATACATTCATATAGCCTCCCATGTCTTTAAGCTGGTGGTGTAAGGACATCGGTGTTCTGTGACACTCAATGGATTAAGGGTGGTAAACAAACCGAATCGCTAGGCTCGGCTCATGCTTCGCTCAACTCCGTTAGAGCTCATTCGAACTTGTTTAATTAGATAAATGAGTTGAGTTTGTACCATTTTTAAATCTTGGTTATAAATGAATTGAGCCGAGCTGAGTCGAGCTCACGAGCCTAAAATGAACTTAGTGTTCATCTTTATTTTAGGGTTTTGTGGAGTTGAACACAAAATTTTAGTCTAAACGAGCCGAGTTCATGAGTCTAAACGAGCATAACCTTGTGTTGATTAGTATTCTAATTTTATAAACAAGCCGAGCCGAGCATCAACCAAGTTTTTTATGTATAACACAAACCAAATATAAAATTAAGCTCGGTCCCAAACCCGAACCGAGCTTAATTATGAACCAGCCGATATTAAATATGCCAAATCTCGACTTATTCGACTCATTTACCACCCCTACCCTGGACCAATATAATTCTCGTCACTGTTGAGAAAAGGAAAAAGCAGCCATGTTGAGCTGGGTTGTATTGGGCTCCGCTCCATTGTTGTTTAAAATTGTTGTGTTGGGCTTAGGCTCACTATTATTACGAAATTTGTGTATGGCCGTATGGGGATATTGTCACCCTTGTCCGGGCCTCTTCGTACAAAAAAAAAAAGAAAAAAAAGAGAGAAGAATTCACTGTCTTACATAAAGCCTAGGCCATTTATAATTTCCTATCATACACCGGCAAGATACACCTAGCACATTTGGAATAATTTTTCAATGAGAAAGTTATCCGACAAGACACCATTGAATTCCTAGCTTGCCAATTAAATTCAATTCCAATTAAAACACGTGAAAGTTAACCGTTTTATTGCTATTCATTTTCATGTTCTCAATTCCCAACACTGTGTGAAGTTTTGGCCACCAGACCCACTCTCACATGAGGTACGTTTGGAAATACAGTTTAAAAAACATCTTTTAGCTTTGAGATACTTTATGTACATTTTTTTAAGGTGTAATGATGATAGCTGCTTCATGAAACATAGATTTTGAGGCATTGTGTTAGAGACAAAATCAAATAATGATAATACATTTAAGTTGACATGTTTAGTAATATATTTTAGTTTTAGCTTATAAAAAAGCTAAAAGCCGCTTTTTTATTTGGTGCCAAACGCACCCTTAATAACAGTAGCATTTCGAGCTTATATATATATATATATATGGATAGTGCGATATAATCCTAACATACATTGACAAGTCTATTACTACTGGACATTGTTATACTCAATTTTTTTACAGTTCTATATATCTCATTATAAATATATTAAAGCATATACATCATTAAAAAAAATTTTGCACTTAGTAAAAATATGTTCATTCAACTCAAAATGAAGCGATGTACATTTTTTATAAAAATATATACCTCATTAAATGATGTTTACTATTTAAAAAAAAAACATTTGTGGTCTAAATTTTGGTTAGTAAAAATGACTAAATCTAACATTTTTACTACTATTAGTATGTGGTCCATAGGTCCAAAATAATTTATGGGTGAATCCCATAATAACCAACCAACAAGGGACAAAATCTTTTTGTTTACCTTGTCTTCAACAAGGTTTAAATTTGGGCGGTATCCTTTACATTACGACCCAAGTTGTTGGGGAAATTTTTTTTTTTTTTTTTTGGTATTATAAAGGCCCACACAGGTAACAGTCCCAACTATTTTACAACTAGAGCACACTAGGACTAAATACACATAGGCCAACAGGGCCTAGAGAGGGCAATGGGTTGAAGCCCAGCAAACCCTGGGAGCCGTAGAAAATAACTTTACAAACACTTGCTCGGCAGGTTTTGATATCCCAACCCCCTCTTAGAGGGGGGCATCCCTATCCGCTGTGCCCACTTGTTGGGGATTTGCATGGTAGATTTTACTTATGCAAAAATTTACTGCTGACAAAGATATAGGACCTACTAAACAGAATGAATAATAACTAAGGTGCAGGGGCAAAACATCTTTACCCGCATATGGATGGGGTTGGATGATTTGCTCTCCTAGCTGCTGCTCTGATAAAAAAATTGTGATCATCCTATGAACGTCTTCCAAGATCCAATCAAGGACGAGATAGTAAAATGTCTTGGCGTGGCTATGAGATTTATTCTCCCAAACAAACGGTTTTGTTTTCCTTATTTCTCTCTAATCTCTCTTATTCCATAGTTATGATTCACCCTAAATGCGATAAAGGTCTTGGCCAAACTATATTTATGCGTGTATTACCCTTATATGTACCTAAGAAAACACTACACTTATGAGAAGGAAAATGTTAAATTCAATCTCATTTTCAACTTTATGTATAGTCGCATTTTTTTTTATTAAATGAGTATAGATGAAAATTATATGAACTATAAAAAATTATGACTCAAAATATGACTGTAAAATAGGTCGAGTGTATCAATATGAGAAAGGAAGTTTCAAAAAAAAAAAACAACATGAGAAAGGAAGGAGTCGGTCACTAATTGACCAACAAAAGGAAGGAAAATAAAAGAGGGCTGTTATTACCACCGCACCATATACTCACCCCACCCCACATAAAACTACTCATTAAAAATATTTTTTGAGCTTTTGAAACTAACCAAACCCACCCCCTCATTGTCCACCCCATTTTAGCCTAACCCACCCAAAACACTACCCACCCCAGCATCACATTTAAAGACAAAACCCACCTCAAACACCAAACCCAAACATAAATGTTATGCTAGCAATACATATGTCGACAACAAACCCGGACCTACTATGGACGATATCGATATTGTAGTTGTCGATATTTAAATGTTTTGCCGACAAGCAAGAGATTAATAGTAATTCTTGATTTTTTGTCCTAGGGATCGACCTTTTCATTATTGTTAATGTCGGTGAATCAATAATACATAATCAACTGGGCTTGTGTTAATCATGTATTGGACTGTTAATCAATATAACGAATGTTGTCATATACGTTCAATATCGATAATGCTAGTGTTGATCATGCAGACTCTAATGTGGTATTTGGATTATATTACTATCAATAGTTTTAATGTCGACAATGTGAATCTAGATCTACCATATCAGTGTCGACACGTACAAATCATTTGTTTGAGCATTTTTTAACAACCCATGTGCCGACTCAGTCAACCACTGTCGACAGCTTCAATGTTGAACCATCCAGTACAGTGACACCAGTCAAGATTCATCCCTTGCAATGTTTTCATTCATTCAACCAGCTATTCAAAACATAATGCATTAGATTTTCAAAAATCATTGAAGAGAAAGAGGATGGAAGGAACATGTTCTCATTAACAAAAATTGCATGAACATTAATGTCATACAATGATGGAGATCATCCACCTGATGTATAACCAATAGCATGCATTGAATCATCAAACAAGAATCAATCAATCAATCAATACTTTGAACCAACCACCATGCATTAAAATTTATATTAATTATCCATCTAAACCATTACGATTTTAGTAATCTTTTAAAATTAATTAATCAATATAAAACAATCAAAACACTAAATCATCCTCTAATATCCCAAATTTCTCCTTCAAACAACCAATCCACTCATTCTATTAACCAATAAACATAATATGTTTTAATAAACCATTTCCAATCAACCATTTCATCAAAATTCTAAAAGTACATGTAAAAAATATTTTAAAAAAACCTAGAATATGGTTTATGTTTGAAAATAAAAATAAAATCTAGGGTTTGAAACCCAACAAAATTATACAAGCAAATGTAACAAATATGTAACCTAAGCAATGAATATAGCATGAAAAAAATAAAAAGGAAAGGACCAAATCTTCTTCTTTGAAAATGGAGAGTGCAACAATGGAGCATGGGTACTGGGAGAAGGGTGGAAAGTGGGAGAGGTCGTGCAGGGGGATGAAGCGAAGATAGCCACTGGGGAGGCCTCTCAACAACGGGACATTGGAGGGAGAGATGAGGGGATGGAGGGGGAGATTGGGGAAGGTGGGAGAGGGGAGAAAGGAAAGAGGAGATGAGATATCTTTGAGGGGTGGGATTGCAACTTTTGATGTGTGGCATATAGGGGTGCAATTTTGGTAGGTTAAACCGAATCCGAACCGATCAAACCAATTTTATCCAGTCCGGATCAATAGTTTTATGGTTTAATTTGGGTATGGATTGAAAAATTAATAAATCGATCTACATTCATTTGGGTTTGGTTTTACTCAATGTTCTAAAAAGCGCTAGTCGCTAGCCCGGTGATTGAAGGGGAACTAGGGATTGATCAGCTAGGTGGAGATTAATCGGCCGGTATAATTTATATATATATATACACACACACACACACATATACATATATATACACACACGCACACACAAAAACATATATATATATATATATATATATATATATATATATATATATGGAAGTTATTACGTGCGATGAACGGCGGGTGTGGCAGCGATCACGAGCCGTCGATCACGGGTCCATCGCATCGGACAGTCGGGTGCGATTCACATCGACCGTCAGATGCGATGGACCCACGATCGAACGGCCCACGTCGCAGCCACACCCGCCATTCGCCGCACGTAATAATTTTCATATATATATATATATAATAAAGGGGGATCTCCGATGGACGCCCACAAAGTTTAAATTGCGGACATCCATCCGGATCATCCGATCGCGTGAGATCGGTCCCAAAAAAAAAATATTAAAAACAAATGCACCACCAATTGAAGCTGAAGATTGTTAGAGTAGTGTCCTAAAAGCCATGACGTATATAATAAACTCTATTATTAAGATGGTCTTAGCATTTTGATGAGAATTATTATTGGTGAATGCTTGCATTATATTGTTTGAAGTATTGTGCTTGTTTTAATTTAATCCTTTAATTTACACTTTAGATAATCTGGTGTGTAGAGTTTGGCTTACACAAAGAAGATCAGATTATCAGTTCTCTGTGAAATATAAGTTGAGGTTCACAACTTTAGATGGATTTGGATAATCCATTGAAGAAAGGTTGTAGTGCAATTCATCTTACGTAGTCTATCTTGACTATAAAAGACCGGTTCATAGGTTTTTGGGTGACTGTGCTAGTACACCTGGTGTGTATTGAACGAACCAAGTTGGGGTAATTATTTTTTTACAGACTAGATAAAATAATTTACATCACATGTTTATTATGATTGCTTATTCTCTTAATCCTGAAATGGTTCTTAAACATGTGTATTTGTTATTTGTCATTTTGATTAATTAAAGAGTGAGATTCTCCTATGGATCAAGAAACTCGGAGAGTTGGGTGACAATAACACTTGTATGGTGAATATTTGCTATTGAGGGAATCCACGTCTCCTATAGAAGATTGATGATACTCTCTGGATGATGCTTATAAGTTTTGGTCATGTCTAACCCGACCGGTGGATTTAACTATTCGTCATGTCAAATAAGTTAAGTGAAAGATCTCAAGGAAAATAAGATGTTATGAAATAATATTGTCAGTGATAATTATTTCATAATGAGTATTGGAATCTTAGTGTGGAAAGATATTAAGCATATAATATAAAGAGCTCGAAATATTATTTTGAGATTAGTATATTTGGAGTGTAGTCATAATTCTTTAGTGTATTGAATTATGACTTATGGGCCTTTGGTTTTAATTTTAGGTTGAGTTATGGTACCTAGGCCCATAGGAGCGAATTATTGATTTCTCCTTTAGGTCCCTGCACTAACTTATAACTATGTTGCTTCCTCTCTCTCTCTCAAGATACATGATTTCCCCCGAAATCAAAACCCTAACCCTAAAAACCCTTTAGGATCTCTGGATCCAAAAAATGTGAGGAAAGAAGAGAAAGAGAGCGAAGAGATTTGCGGCTGCCGTTCGAGGCAAGAAGGAGACCACACTCCGCTGCAAATCTACAACATAGGAAGGACATACGGCAGAAGATTTGAAGGTTCCGATCAAGCGATTCGTCGTCCTCTTTTAGATTAGATCTTCCTTTTCTCCAGAACTCTGATCTCAGTTCTTAAGATAAACCCTAAAACTGCCTTGTAAGATTTGCATGAAAAAAATTTAATAAATTTTTTTTTGTTATCCGATCTATACCTCAATCGACAGATCTTGAAAGTTAGGATTTATTTCCCCAACAATTGGTATCAGAACCATCTCATTGATACTGCGTATAGATGGAATACAACCATGTTGTCCGTTGACATGATGAACGATTAGATTTGTATGCCATATGAATAGTCTACATTGTAGATCTGTGCTAACTTGGTTTTGCAGCGATCTTAATCCGGCTATTATGGTTACTGTTTTGTCTAAGGTTTTATTTTTATCTGAATGGATCCCACGTGGGTTGTGCGTGGTTGTGTTGCATAATTGAAAATTAAACAATATTGTAAACTCCGAGAGTGAGAGTATTATTGTAACTTTTTCTATCTGCACGAGAGAGTTCTAAAGGGGATTTGAGGGATCGGCTCCGACGTGGTACCAGATTGGCATCAAGAAGATCACAGACGGAACCAGATGATACCAGATCAGCACAAGGAGAAGACAATCAATTCTCTTATCCGAACGGTTGTAAATCAAAGGACGGCCAAGAAAGTACAAGCGAATCAGGGCAATCTTCCCTTATTCCAGTTAATGCCTACTTTGAATGAGGCAGGTCAAACAATGAATCACCAGTTGAGCGAGAAGCATGAGGAAGAATCGACTGGAAGTTCTACAACAGGAGGATGGTATACCACTATAATGAAACTTCCATTTGTTTTTTGTATTTGGATAAGTGAGTCGATAAAAGGTTCTAACTAGTTATTGAGTACCATTTTCACATGGTTTGATACACAAATTCCTTTCTATCTCTATTGTTTATTTCACTTCTTTTCTTAGTAACTGATCAAGACAATCCATAAATTAATTTCGTATAGAAAATGTCCGCTGCTCGCATTAGAATTCCAGTCGTAGCGCTTCGTAATTGTTGTGCGACCATAATAGTCAAAATATTAATTTTTTATTTGTTGTATGTTTTTATGCATATGATTAAACTCATGATTGTTATATTGCGTGGATGTTAATAAGTATAACGGACCCACATTATATGGACAACATGGATATTGGCAAACAATGAATATGTTTATAACCCTCAAGAAGCTTTAAAATATTAAGTGGGAGCGGGACATTATTGTATAATTCCCACAGTCTCCACCACCAACTTATAGGTCACACAATTTATCTTGCATGTTTGCTTTAGGCCCTTCTCCCCATCAGATGAGTTAAATTGTAGACATTATCGGTACAAGTTATTTTTAGGAATAGTTTTGGATAATTGTTAGTGTGCACTATCTCCCAATTGGAGGAGTACATTGCGAACAATTGATCTGAAGTTAGGTGGTGGTTTACACTTAACTATAAGTAATAGTACCCTCCTCATCAGAGTCATTGCTATTATTTGTATGACCAAAGTATGTCAATTATTTAATTTCACTTGGTATAAGAGGATACCTAGATAGTAAAATTAATAGGAATTGGCATGTCTGGTCTAAGTTTGAGTGGTATATGTTAAGTTTGTGTCAATTTGGAATTTATAAAATGGGTGTTATTATTATTATTATTATTATTTTGGTGTTTGTTCCTCCTAGTTGAATAATTTATTAGGGTTTTCTTTGGTCTGAAAACTGCCTTGCCATAATTGGGAATGTTTAATTTTTAGGGGTTTTCAGTTCCGATTGGTATCAAGATTTTCATTTATTACTGGTTGGTGGTGGATTACCTATGGATAATTATAAACCCTCTTGGTGTGTTAGGGACACCTTGGGTGAGCTTAAGAAGTCTCACCTCCCCATTGATTATTTTTTTCCTTTTAGTGAATAGTTGGGTAAGCCTAGCTTAAGTTCACCCCCTATCACCTTAACCACTATATTAGCCCTTCTATGTGACTTTATGTCATTCAAGCCTCATTTTCTACCACTCTTTTCTCTCTTTGTGGCTGTCTCAGCTGGTTCTCGTTGGGTGGGTTTGGTAGGTGTGTTTGAGAAATTTTTTGTGGATCTTTGTTGGAGAAATTGTGAGGGTGTTCAGGTATGTAGAATGGCTGGTGTCTGCTTGTAATATGCTATTTACCCTTTCTAACCCTTCCCCCCCTCTCTCTGTTTGCTCTATTTTGTGTGGACCAGCAGAGATTAGGTTGAGGAGAAAGTGTTTATGGTGATAGGAGTCTTAGATATTGCTTAGAGAGGTAAGGCAGATTTCTAGGTTCTTAAAATCTTTGTGATACTAGTATCTAGAGGTATATTTAGATGTTTGGGTCTCATGTTCTATGATCATGCTTATGTCTAGATTCTATGTATGAAATTTGGGGTTAAAATGTTATCTGTGCTGGAAGTTATAAGCCATCTCTAAGGACTATCCAGATTCACGCGTGAAATGACCAGCTTCTGAAACTATTTTATTTTAAGTATTTAGATGCTTAATTACACTTAGATGTCTACATCGATTATGATCCTCACATGTGAATGAATATGTGTTAATTATTTTAGAATTTTTGGAGGTGTACTTGGTGCTGGAGTGATGAAACGTTTAAGGATGTTTGGGGTAGACGAGCCAGTTCTGGCATGTTTGAGTTTTTATACTATTATGCATGTTGTGTGCTTTATCTAGAGTTGGTATCTTAATGAAATATTCTTGTTTATGTGTTAGGAGTTATCATATTTAATTTGTGATTCATTGGTAGTAGGATCTAGAAGTTATCATATTTCTCGCAAGTTTATGCTGTTATGGGAGTGCATCGTGCTCTTTCCACCTCCGCTCTGCTCATTGTCCCACATCGACTCCTCGTGGATTGAGCGAGTGACGATCTGGTATTGGTGAGTGGTCCGACCCATGCGATAGGGATAATATATAGCATGCTTGCTAGGCTATAGCGTATTTTATGCATTGTAGTGGTATTATAGAAATCTTATTTAGCCTATATTGCTAGCATATCATGATGCATGTGTTATGCAAGGTTAAATACCATGTCGTAGGGATTATTTACGCACACTTATTGATATGCTCATGCAAGTTAGTTTAAACTCTTTCCACTACTTGCTCTTTACACCATGTAACATGTTTATCATATATAGTAAGTTGAGCCATGCCATGCCTTGTATAATTCTTACACCATACTTGCATTGTTGGTGGACATTAAATAACTATATCAGTTTTTTGCCTAATTATTTTATGTTCCTAATAATAACATAATATGGCTTGCCTATTTGGGATAGACGTGTGTATAAATCATTTTCGAGGTCATAGTTGACATTAATAAGTGTGGATAGTATTCCCTGCGTCCTCATGATGCACCTGTCGTAGGGATTATCTAAATTGTGTGGTGGTTGACTATTCACTAAGCTTTTAGTTCATCCCTCGTTTTCTTTTATTTCTCTCCAGTGGAGGCAGAGCAGGTCATGAAGGCGGAGCTCCCATGAGGTGTTTCTTGGCTGCCTGTGTTACGTCCATTTTTTGAGAATAGCGAGCGAGGTCGTCAGCAGTCTTGTTATTTTTGTTTGTATTTCTTTTTTGTGCTTGAGCACATGTTCTATGTATTCTCTTTATTGTTTAAATTTGGCTCACACATGACAGTGATTGTATACCCTCTCTCTGTAATGATATGTTTGATTACAGACTTGTTTATATTACGCTTCTGCTTCCCAGCTTAGTCTTTGCTCTACCAGTCCTTATATGTGGATATCTTGTTGGTCTCCTATATGATATTCTGATATTGCTATCATTGTTACAAACTGGGGACAGCCGCTCCGGGACGTAACAAAGTTGATATCAGAGCCTGGTCCTGTCTGAGCCTAAGTCAGGTCGTGTAGTTGAGTCGTAGGATTCCTATTTGAGTATTCTAATCTTAGTGCCTCACTTTATAGGTTGCTGACATGCCTCCTCGCATCAAAGGACGTGGATGTGGTCGCTCAGGGCTTCAGAAGCTTCTGATCCTATTGATAGAACTGGATCAGATGTGGGGTCCTCTACCTTGGGGCCAAGAATTGAGTAGGTGCCTCCTGCCTGGGAACATGCCTACGCTCGCCTCATTGATATATTAGAGACTCAGAGGAGGGCATTGGAGGAGCAGTCCCATGAAATTAGGGCACTGTGTGGCCCGCGAGGCGGCTCCATAGATGCCAGCTGTGCCAAATCCACCGATCGTGTCTGAGGTGCTGAGGGATCATGTGGAAACCTCTGTAGCAGTAGATCAGAGACCCTTGGAGGCGGTGGAGGAGCATCAGGTGGAGGCTCATGACCATAAGTCCGATCTCTCTACTTTTTTGAATCTCCAACCCCCTTCTTTCCATGGTGTGACAGCGGATCCCCTTGCTCTAGAGAGGTGGTTGCGAGAGATAGATAAGATTTTCTTACCATGCGTTGCTCGGATCGCCAGCATATTTCTCTAGCCACGTTCATGCTAAAGGACAATGCAGCAGATTGGTGGGTCACCCGTTTGGTTGATATTCCAGGAGGTGTAGAGCAGTTGGCCTGCATCGGGTTCCGTGATCTATTCTCGATAAGGTTTATCAAAGTTGTTTAGTGTTGATAGGAGAGTATGAGGTTGCAGTAGAGTTAGTAGAGCTTGTTATGTCAGATTTTAACATCATCCTAAGGAAGGATTGACTCTCTGCTTGCCTTGTCAGCACTGAAAGTTTTGTGAAAACAGTAGTGTTCCGCATCCCTGGCCGAAGGACCTTCCAGTTTGTCGACGATCGAGATTGAGCTCCATTGGGGTTTGTGTCCTCTCCCCGAGCATGGAATCTCCTCCAGGGCGGATGCGAAGGTTATTTGGCATATGTATCAGCTGTCGATGCACCCTTGAAGGTAGGTATCAATGAGACTCTAATTGTGGCGGAATATTCTGAGGTCTTTACTGATGATCTTCCAGGACTACCACCGGACCATGAGAATGAGTTTGAGATCAATCTGGTTCCGGATACCGAGCCAATTTCAAAGGCTCCGTATCAGATAGCTCCTGCCGAACTGTTTTGCTCAAGGAGCAATTGACAGAATTACTAGAGAAGGGGTTCGCACGTCCGAGTGTGTCTCCTTGGGGAGCCCCCGTGCTATTCGTGAGGAATAAGGATGATTCGCTGTGTCTTTGTATTGATTATAGGCAGCTGAACCAGTTGACAGTGAAGAACAAGTACCCCCTTCCGTGAATTGATGATCTGTTTGACCAGCGAGCATGTGTCTTCTCCAAGATCGATCTTCGCTTGGGGTACTATCAATTGATGATCCATGAGTTAGATATTTCGAAGATGGCTTTTCGAACCCGCTACGGGCATTGTGAGTTGCTAGTGCTACCGTTCAGGTTGACGAATGCACCGGCGGCCTTCATGGATCTTATGAACCGGGTGTTTGAACCCTTTTTGGACTCCTTCATGGTTGTCTTCATTGATGACATCTTGGTCTACTCGAGGAGCCATGAGGAGCATGCAGCCCACCTTCGCACTATCTTGGAGACTTTGGCTCGACATCAGTTGTACGCCAAGTTCAGTAAGTGCGAGTTTTGGTTGAAACGTGTGGCCTTTTTGGGCCATATAATTTCCGGTGAGGGGATATCCGTGGACCCGGAGAAGATGCTCACTGTGGAGAATTGGCGGCGGCCGTCGAATCCCACAGAGATTCGGAGTTTCTTGGGATTGACAGGTTACTACCAGAGATTTGTGGAGGGTTTCTCCAAGATTGTTGCCCCTGACCCACCTCACGCGAAAGGGTGTTCTGTTTGAGTGGTCCCCATCTTGTGAGGAGAGCTTCCTGGAGTTGAAGCGAAGGCTCACATCAGCCCCAGTCCTTACCATTCCGTGTGGGAGTGGCGGTTCACAGTCTACTCCGATGCGTTGCGGTTGGGATTGGGCTGTGTCCTAATGCAACACGGTAAGATGGTGGCTTACGCATCACGTTAATTGAAGCCCCATGAACAGAATTACCCCACCCATGACTTTGAGCTAGTAGCGATTATCTTCACAGTGAAGATTTGAAGGCATTATCTATATGGTGAGCAGTTTGAACTCTTCACGGACCACAAGAGCGTTACATATTTGCAATCCCAGCCGAAGCTCAATGTGAGTTAGCGACGTTGGATTGAATTCCTGAAGGACTATGACTGCGACATTGCTTACCATCCAGGTAAGGCAAATGTTGTGACCGATGCTCTGAGCAGGCAGTCGTTGGGCTTGATTTCACATCTGGTAGTCCATCATTGGCAACTGTTGGAGGAGGCCATGAATTTGTAGAGTATCAAGGAGAGGAGTACTGACAGTTTGCTGGTTCAACTGGTGGTTCAGCCTGTTCTGCTAGATGAGATCCGCATGGCACAAGGACGAGATTCTCACTTCCTGGTCCTATCAGAGGGCGTCACCCGAGGTGAGCGATCGGACTATCAGATTGGCAGGGTTGACATATTGAGATTCAGGGGTAGAATTTGCATCCCCAATGACACAGAGCTGAAGCAGAAGATCTTGGATGAGGCTCATCGTTCCTGATACATGTTGTATCCTGGTAGCACGAAAATGTATCGGAGCCTCTGTCATGGTTACTGGTGGCATGGTATGAAGGCTGATGTTGGAAGTTTTGTTGCTCGTTGCTTAGTGTGCCAGCAGGTGACGACGGAGCATCAGCGTTTCACTGAAAAGCTGCAGTCCATTGAGATTCCTCAGTGGAAGTAGGAGCACATTACCGTGGAGTTTGTGTCGGGCTTGTCAAAGTCAGTTCTGGTTGTGATACAATCTGGGTGATCGTCGATCGACTGACTAAGTCTGCACACTTCCTTCCCATCCAACTCACCAATTCTCTGGACACCTTGACACGATTATTTATCTTTGAGATTGTTCGTCTGCACAGTACCCCTATCAGTATCATTTTGGATTGAGATACAAGATTCACTTTGAGGTTCTGGCATAGCCTTCAGCACGCCCTGGGTACGACCCAGCATTTTAATATTGCATTCTATCTGCAGATGAATGGCCAGTCAGAGAGGACAATTCTGACCTTAGAGGACATGCTGCGTGCATGCGTCCTTAATTTTGGGGGTAGTTGGGAAGGGCATCTTCCATTGGTGGAGTTTGCCTATAACAACAGCTACCATTTGAGCATTCAGATGACACCATATGAGGCTCTCTATGGTCGCTGCTGCAGATCTTTCTTGTGTTGGGACGAGGTTGGAGAGTGTCAGCTTGAAGGGCCAGAGATTGTCCAACGGACCTCTAAGCAAATCTGATTGATTTGGGAGCACATCCGCACCGCCCAGAGCCGTTAGAGGAGCTATGCTGATTATCGACGTCGTGACCTCACCTTTGAGGTTGGGGATCATGTGTTTCTGAAGGTGTCCCCACCTAAGGGCATCTTCCATTTTGGCGTTAGGGGCAAGTTGAATCCGCGGTTCATTGGTCCATTTTTAGTGCTTGAGCGGATTGGGAAGGTGACCTATAGGGTAGCCTTGCCCCCACAGCTGTTGCACGCTCACGATGTTTTCCATGTATCCCAACTGAGGTGGTACGTCCATGATCCATCGCACATCATTCCGCATGAGCCTCTCATTTTCGGGACATGTTTATCCTTCATTGAGCAACCTATCGAGATCTTAGATCAACGTGGGAAGAGGCTCCACACCAAAACCATGTCATTGGTCCAGGTGCGCTGGCAGCATCGATCAGGTGCCGAGGCCACTTGGGAGCGAGAGGATGTCATGCGTGACTCTTATCCTCATCTTATACCTTCTTAGTCTGTAATTTTGGGGATAAAATTAGAGGGGAGAATGTTAAGTTTGTGTCATTTTGAAATTTATAAAATGGGTGTTATTATTATTTTGGTGTTTGTTCATCCTAGTTGAATAATTTATCAGGGTTTTCTTTGGTCTGATAATTGCCTTGGCGTAATTGGGAATGTTTATTTTTTTGGGGGTTTTCAGTTCCGATTGGTATCAGGATTTTCATTTATTATTGGTTGTTGGTGGATTACCTATGGATAATTATAAACACTCTTGGTGTGTTAGGGACACCTTGGGTGAGCTTAAGAAGTCTTACCTTCCCATTGGTTATTTTTTTCCTTTTAGTGAATAGTTGGGTAAGCTTAGCTTAAGTTCATCCCCCTATCACCTTAATCACTGTATAAGCCCTTCTTTGTGACTTTATTTCATCCAAACCTCATTTTCTACCACTCTGTCTCTATCTCTGTGGTTGTCTCAGCTGGTCCTCGTTGGGTGGATTTGGTAGGTGTGTTTGAGAAATTTTTTGTGGATCTTCGTTGGAGGAATTGTGAGGGTATTCAGGTATGTAGAATGACTGGTGTATGCTTGTAATATGTTATTCACCCTTTCTAACCCTTCCCCCCCTCTTTTTTTGCTTTTTTTGTGTGGCCAGCAAAGATTAGGTTGAGGAGAAAGTGTTTGTGGTGATGGGAGTCTTGGATATTGCTTAGAGAGGTAAGGCAGATTTCTGGGTTCTTAAAATCTAGATGTATATTTAGATGTTTGGGTCTCCATGTTCCATGATCATGCTTATGTTTAGATTCTATGTATGAAATTTGGGGTTAAAATGTTATCTGTGCTGGAAGTTATAAGCCATCTCTAAGAGCTGTCCATATTCGCGCGTGAAATTACCAGCTCTTGAAACTATTTTATTTCAAGCATTTAGAGGCTTAATTAGACTCAGATGTCTGCATGGATTATGATCCTCACATGTGAATGAATATGTGTAAATTATTTTAGAATTTTTGGAGGTGCACATGGTGCTGGAGTGATGAAAAGTGTAAGGATGTTTGGGGTAGACGAGACAGTTCTGGCATGTTTGAGTTTTTATGCTATTATGCATGCTGTGAGCTTTATTTAGAGTTGATATCTTAATGAAATATTCTTGTTTATGTGTCAGGAGTTATCATATTTAATTTGAGCTCCATTGGTTGTAGGATCTAAAACTTATCATATTTCTCACAAGTTTGTGCTGTCGTGGGAGTTCATCGTGCTCTTCCCACCTCCGCTCTGCTCATTGTCCCACATCGACTTCTCGTGGATTGAGCGAGTGATGATCTGATATTGGTGAGTGGTCCGACCCATGCAATAGGGATAATATATAGCATGCTTGTTAGGCTATAGCGTATTTTATGCATTGTATTGGTACTATAGAAATCTTATTTAGCCTATATTGCTAGCATATTATGATGCATGTGTTATGCAAGTTTAATATCATGTTGTAGGGATTAGTTACACACACTTATTGATATGCTCATGGAAGTTAGTTTTAACGCTTTTCACTATTTGATATGCTCTTTACACATCAGCTTTTGGCCTAATTATTTCATGTTCCTAATAATAACTTAATGTGCCTTGCCTATTTGGGATAAACGTGTGTATGACCCATTTTTGAGGTCATACTTGACATTAGTAAGTGTGGATAGTATTCCATGCGTCGTCATGATGCACCTCTGGGGAATTCTGATGGATTCCAAGTAGCTAATTATCGAGTACCAAACACATTGATCAATGTGATCATTTACGAGTGTGGAGTGTATCACCATGGCGCCATCATGTGTTGAAGCTACCTAGCATTGAAGCTACCCTGTGAGGTGCTGTCCCATGACTGGTACCGTTCTGGGCAGGCTGCCAAGGAGAGGGCTACCGGATGACGTGGGTTGATTGTTGGGTATTTGTTGGTGTGAGTGTGGAGTGTATTACCCCAATATCATCGTGCGTTGAAGCTACCCAGCGTCGAAGCTACCCTGTGAGGTGTTGCCCCGTGACAGGTACTGTCCTGGGCAGACTGCCAGGGACAGGGCTACCTGGGAGAGGGCTACTAGATGACGTGGGGTGATTGTGGAGTATCTGTCGAGAACTTGTGTAATTGTTTAAGTATAGGTTATGTATTATCTAAATTGTGTGGTGGTTGACTATTCACTGAGCTTTTAACTCATCCCTCTTTTTCTTTTATTTCTCTCCAGTGTAGGCAGAGCAGGTCCCATGAGGTGTTTCTTGGCTACGTATGTTACGTCCGTCTTTTGAGAATAGTGAGCGAGGTCGTCAGCAGTCTTGTTATTTTTGTTTGTATTTCTTTTTTGTGCTTGGGCATGCTATTCAATAAGAGATCAGGCTATTGACAAATTCTTTTAATATGGTAGAGGGACCATCTTTAAAATGAATTCAAACTTTTTATTTACCATATCATGATTATTTTTTATATTATGTTTGATTCTAAGGATTCAAAATGGTTGCTTTTAATCCACTTGCTGTTATTCTCACAGTGGAAATTGATTGGACCTAATTATATTGACTGGAAAAGAAATCTGGATATTGTGTTGACTTCCTCAGAGTACAAGTTTGTACACACTGTATGTCATCCAAGACCTGGTGAGGGGGCAACCGATGAGAAAACCCAGATTTATCAAAAATGGTTGAGGGCTGATGAGATGGCTAGGTGTTACATTCTGGCATCCATGTCAAATGTTCTACATCATCAGCATTAGTCTATGACCACTGTCCACGACATGATCAGCCTTAAGGAAATATTTGGTGACCAGAGTCGTGCCGCTAGACAAGTGGCCATGAAAGAACCGATGAATACTAGTATGGTGGAGGGGACACCAATAAGGGATCATGTTCTAAAGATGATGGGTCATCTCAATGAACTAGAGATCATAGGAGCTGGAATTGATGGGGAGACCCAGGTCGATATCATACTCTAGTCTCTACATGAATATTTTAAGCAGTTCCGTGTCAACTACACGATGAATAAGCGTGACTACACGTTGATAACACTATTCAAAGAGCTTCAGGTGATAGAGGGTCTCAAAAAGAAGTCGGCTAGTGTTTACATGACTGAGAAAGGTTCTACTTCCAAGGCTAAAGTCAAGAAAAAAGAGAAAGGTTCAGCATGAGGGTATTCAGGCTATGAATAAAATTCAAGGACAGACATAGAAAAAGCTGAAAGGCAAGTGTTTTCAGTGTGGACAATCAGGTCACTAGAAGAATCAATGTCCGGTGTATCTCAACAAACCAAACAACGCAAGTAAATCTTATTCACTAGTAGTTGAAACATGTTTAGCGGTCTGACCTACCAGGACCTGGTGTGTAGACTTGGGAGCCACTAATCATGTATGTAATTCTTTGCAGGGGTTTCAGGAAATTAGAAAACTAAGTGATGGAGAGATTTATCTTCACATGGGGAATGCTACGAAAGTGGCAGCAGTTGCATTTAGATAATAATAGGATTTTAATTTTAAAAGATTGTCTTTATGTACCTTCCATTAGAAGAAACTTAATTTATGTTTCTAGATTGTCTATGAATAGTTATTATGTTTATTTTGATGACTATGTGGTTATCAAGAATAAAACACATTTTATCTATTCTAGTACATTGATGAATGATCTTTACGTTATTAATCCTGAATCTCCTAAACTACATGAATTATATAACACTAACATGTTACCATTAAAGAGAAATGAATCTTCTAAGATGAACCAAAAATGTCTTTGGCACTTACGCCTTCATCATATTAATATAAAAAAGATTCAAAGACTGGCTGGAGATGGACCACTGAGTTCATTGGAAGTGGAGGCACTTCCAATCTGCGAATCTTGCTTAGAAGGAAAGATGACAAAGAGGCAATTCTCGGCCAAGGGCAATAGAGCCGGAGGACCGTTGGAATTGGTTCACTCCGATTTGTATGGTCCCATGACAATCCAGGCGAGAGGTGGTTTTGAGTATTTCATCACATTTATTAATGATTACTCAAGATACGAGTGCATTTACTTGCTTCGTCGAAAGTCTGACGCCTTTGATAAATTCAAAGAATTTAAGGCAGAGATAGAGATGTTAGGCTTGTGTTATTTGGAGGCTTATTTTTTTTTATCGGAGTAGCTAAATTTTAGTTTTAACTACCTGAAGGAGTTAAAGTGCTCTTATTAAAAATCCGATTACATAATTATTCTCCTGGTATTGGCATTGGCCTACCTGTAAATTCGCGTTGCATTCTGACGTCTTTGTAGAAGTTATGCATTCTGATTGGTATTCGAATTTAATTTTATTAATATCTAAGATGAAGAGGTTTAAATATGATTTTATCATGATATGCTTAATTTTGAATTAGCTTTCATACAAAAGTAGAATTAGATCAACTGGATTCATGTAGTAAAAGTTATGGGTATTTTTCTAAGTATATCCTGGGGATGAGGAAATCCTGGCGACAGCCATGTTTGATGTTTAGCTCATATTTTAAAATAGTTGAATGAATTATTTGATCTGAGCACAAACATAAAAAGTTATAGATAATCTTCTTGGCTTTCCAATGGTTTTTGAATTATGCAATTCGAAACTATATTGTGGAAGTTATGGCTGTTCTAGTGAAGTCTGTCCAGAATTTCAAGCCAGGGACGTTTTGGTCGTTTGGGCCCCTCTTTTGGCTATATAATGCCCCAAATCTCCTCTCTTTCCCTCTGGTCCAGCCCTTTGTATGCATGTTTTGGTGGAGAAGATGATGGAGAAGTGCTTGGAGGAGCAAAGAAGAGAACGTGTGTGCCATTGTTGTTGTCTCTTCCCTCTCCTCCTCCTCTAACTCCCCCACTTGAATTTCATGGACCCCCCTCCCCTCTAGTTCAGCAAGAAGAAGAGAAGTGAAGGCTGAGATGGTGGTATTGGTGGTGGCGGTTGAGGTAGTCATGGGCGTGCTTGCCAGCCCTCACACCTCCCCCTTCCCTCCCCTCCTCTTGGTAAGAATTTTCCTCTTCTTTTTCTAGTTTTTTTAAGCACATTTGGTATGTTGGGAGGTGGTGCATGCCATGTATTTGTAATTATGTTTGTATGGTGTGTGTATGTGCTTGGTTACTTGGGTGTAGGGGTGTTGGCGTGCCCGCGTGCGTGTTGCCCTGTGTGTGCGGTCTGTGTCCAGCAGGCCCTGCCTGTGCCCTGCCAGCACCAGAAAATGTGCCCTGCTAGCACCAGCATTTTTACCCAGCAGGCCTTGCCTATGCCTTGTAAGCACCTGCACCTATGCCCTGCTAGTGCCAACATCTGTACCCAGCATGCCCTGCGTTTGTGCCCAGCATGCCTTGCACATGTGCCCTGTCAGCGCCTGTGCCCTGCCAGCACCAGCTTCTGTATCCAGCATGCCCTCTGCTTGTGCCCAGCATGCCGTGCGCCTGTGCCCTGCCAGCCCAGCGCTTGTGCCCAGTGTGCTCAGCACTTGTTGTTAGGCCTGTGTCATTTATAGTTCTAATTTCGATCGGAGTCGCTAAAATTTTAATTTTTAGCTACCTGCTGAAGTTTGAGGACTCTGATGAAAATATAACTGCATATTATGGGTCCTGATACCGTTTAGTAATGCCCATAAAATTTTCATTTAATTCCGATAACGTTTTTGGAATTATGCAGTTTTGATTTGGTATTCGGATTTGATTTTGTTAAAATCCAAGATGAAGAGGTAAAAATCCAAAATTATCATGAAAAATTCAATTTTGAGCTAGCTTCCATACAGAAGTAGAATTAGATCGACTGGATTCATGTATCAAAAGTTATAGATATTTTTCCAATTATACCCCGATAATGAGAAATCCATGTAGCGGCTCTGTTTGATGTTTAGCCTAGATTTCGGAATAGCTGAAAAACATGAAAGTGGAAGATAATCTGCTTAGCTTTCCAATGGCATTGGAATCGTGCAATTTGGAGCTGTATTGAGGAAGTTATGGTCGTTTAAGTGAAGGTTGTTCAGAGTTTTAAGTCCGAGGACAACTTGATCATTCACCACCTTTGCCTATTTATATCCCCCAAAGTGCATGACCTGGGGCTCTCTCTTTTCCCTCTTTTTGATCTGGTCCAATCCCTTGTGTTGTTTTGGGTGGAGGAGGTGTAGGTGATGGAGAAGAAGGAGTCCAACAAGGTGAGTTGTTGTTGTTGTTGTTGATCCTTTCTCTCTTCCCCCATCTTTTGCTCTCTTCCTTCCCCTCTCTAACCAGTCCCCCCATGTTTTTGTGTTTATGTCACAATGAAGAAAAAGAAGCAAGGGAAGCAAGATGGAGGTGGTGCTAGCGGTGGTGGCGGTCGAGGTGGTCAATGGTGCGCTTGCGAGCCCCTACATCTCCCCCTACGCTCCCCCCCTCATTTGGGTGAGTTTTTCCTCTTCTTTAATTGGTTTTTATGCATGGTTGGGAGCTTGGGAGGTCATGCATGTGAGATGTTTGGGTTTGGGTGCATGTGGGGGGCATGGGAGGGGGTTTGGAGGCCTGGGCAGACGGGTCTGCACGTAGGCGCGCGCGCGCGGGCATACGCGCGGGTGCAAGCGCCCGGGTACGCGTGGACGCACATCAGGGAACGCAGAGCGCGCACCGGGGGTGCGCGGGAGCTCGCACGGGGCTGCCCAGGTGCGTGCACGTCTGCGCCCGGGTGCGTGCACGTCTGCGCGCGTGTCTACGCGCGGCGGGCGTGCGGGGTTGCCCTGGAGCACGTGAGGGGCGCTCAAGGTTGTGCTCGGAGCTCCCCGGTGTGTGTGTGGGGCTGCCCAAGACCTGTTCGGGTGTGCCGAGGGTCGGCACGCTTGGGTGCAGGTCCGAGGGGTTCGAGCTCATGTATTATATTTGGCTAGACTTGGCTCTCACAGGACAGTGATTGTGTATTCGGGTCTGTAATAATGTTTTTGATTTACAGACATATTGATATTTTTGTGCTTCCGCATTTCAATTAAGTTATCAGTTGTCATTGCTTCATTAGCCTTGTGTATTATTTATTGGAGTCATTTGTTGACCTCTTGTATGATAGCTGATGCTTATATATTTGCCACGTCTCGGGGACGCCTGGGGCGTGACACTTGTTCTCAACGTGCCTTGCTGCGTGCCTAGCGCCTGTTTCCACCGTGCTCGACAGCGTGCCTAGCGGCATGCCCAGCACACCCTGCCCTGCCTACGCATCCCGGTTGCTGCCTACCCTGCATGTGCGCTGTCCTGCTTGCCCCACATGCGTGTCGTCCCGTGTGCGTGTTGCCCCGCTTGCCCTGCACCCATGCAGCTTCATGCGCCCTGTTGTCATCTTGTTAGCTCGACGCACAACAACCCGGGTATCGGTGAGTGGTTCGATCCAACCATTCGAGAATCGTTCGATGCACGTAGTCATGCATCGCGCATCCATGGGGCTTACTTGCACCCTAAATATACTAGATACCTTGCATGCTAGGTTGTATAGCTCGTATACTACGTAGAACCACCTTTTCTATCGTATACTTGCCTATGTATCAAATTCATGTGTGAATTATTATGTTTGCATGCGCCCTTCTTGTATGGGCATGTGTGATGTGTGTTTATATGAATGTATAGAATATGCATGTCCTAGGTAATCCCTATTTATAATACTACCTCCCTATGTTAGTAATATCTATCATGTTTAAGCCTGAGTTAATAACCAGGTGCATAACTACTTTTCCCTAATCATAAGACTGGAGGACGTGGTAAAGTTGTTGCACTCATTTGTTAGGGCAAAGCTATGACCATCTTCCGGAGAGGATGAGACTTTCCCTCTCTCTCGCCCTCCCTCTTTGCGTAAACTGAGTAAGTAAATGTGGTTCCTACTAGACTAAGGATTGTTTGGAAATATTGACATGCACCTACCTGTTAGTGCACGAGATCGCGCATAACCCTTCCCTCTTAAGTTGGTGATATCCAACGCATGTTAGGATATATTTTGTATAATTGTATGACTAATGGTTTTGTATGCATGTTTAAGTAGGTCATACCTTGTATGCATGTTGTATGATTCGTTGTTTATGATGTAAATCCATGTTAGGGAGAACCCCTATAGTTAATCATATGTTATTTTGCATGTGGATCATGTATATAACTATGATGGGATTCTCTTGTAATATATATGCACATGCTAAAACTAATCGGGCCTATCTGTAATAGGCATGGGTATAACCCGCTATCGGGTTTTACCTTATTAGTTAGAGCACTATCGATGAGATCGCCCCCTTGCATCCGAATGATGCATTCAATGGAATTCAGGAGAATTCATCGTTGTATCGGTTTTGTTAAACCGATGGCTATGGCATTAAGCTAGGCTTACCCGCGCTAGGCGTGCGTATAAATCGCCTGTTGGGTTATGCCCTTGGCTTATTTTCTACCCGAGTGTAGAGTTAACTCCTCGCGTCCAAGCGATGCATTTACATGGGAGTTCAAGGGTATTTGATATCATCGGTGTAAGACTATCGAGAATAGTTGACTTTTCCATCGGGTTCGCTTTGCGAACATGGGGTGCTTCCTCCCGACATCATCGTGCTTTGAAGCTGTCCTGACAAAGGGCTCCCACCCGTAGGTACTACCAATGCGTTCGGCAGATGTACTGATCATGGGAGCATACCAGGTAGAGACTACCTGGGAGAGGGCTACCGAGTAATATTGCAAGCGTGAAATCGTTCTCCCCTTCATCAGATCCGCGTTGAAGCTGCCCGGCGTTGAAGCTGTCCTGACAGAGGGCTCCCACCCGTAGGTACTACTGATGCGTTCGACAGATGTACTAATCATGGGAGTATACCAGATAGAGGCTACCCGGGAGAAGGCTATCGGATGATGAAGGGTGTAGAGCAATAGAGTTTATCCCACAAGTCCCTAGGGCACCCCTCCGGAGGATAGGATGAGGATTAGTTGAAGTCACGTTGCTACGTGACCCATTCGTGTGTTCGTTCGTTCCCATAATTGTTGAGTCCGGTTAGGTGTTGATGTTGAGAGACATTAATGGACAGTTATCTCTATGAGATAATCCAATAGTGTTGTGTGGACCAGTAATTCCGCGTCCCTTTGACAAACGGTTTGGTCTCTCCCCAAGAGTCCCAAGAGTCTCCCTCCGGGAGTGAGGGTGACAGCGAGGTCGGTCGTGCCGCCGCATGGCCTTGTTATCCATTGGGTTTCCATCCATGTATTTTTCCTTGAAAGGAAATTGCCTTAATATCAGATTGTTGTAATGGTGTTTGGTTTCCAGCTACTCACTGAGCTAGTAGCTCACCCCTCGCGTACTGTTTCTTTTACAGGAGCGTTGTTGGGCGTGGACCTGGAGCTTCCCTGTGGCGTGGTCTTGCGTGCGTGGAGCGTTCCGTCCGACGGTTTGCGAGTGCGAGGCTGTAAGCAGTCCTAGAATCATGTATTTGTAAATCGTGCATGTTGCACATGAGATATTTTATTTGGACTAGACTTGGCTCTCACAGGATAATGATTGTGTATTCGAGTGTAATAATATTTTGAGTTACAGGCACTGTTGATATTTTTATGCTTCCACTTTTTAGTTGAGTTATTAGTTATCATTGTTTTGTCAGCTTGTGTGTTATTTATTGGAGTCATTGTTGACCTCTTTAACTTGATAGCTGATATTATATATTTTTCACGTCTCGGGGACGGCCGCCCTGGGGCGTGACAAGAGAAGCAGACGGGTAAATCCCTAAAGTCACTACAATCTAATCGTGGTGGTGAATACCTCTTGGGAGAGTTTAGGGAATACTTATTGGAGTACTGGATTACATCTCAGTTGACTGCAGCAGGGACACCCCAGCAAATGGTCTAGTAGAGAGAAGAAATATGACACTTTTGGAGATGGTAAGGTCCACGATGAATTATTCTAGTTTACCTGTTTCTTTTTGGGGAAACGCATTAGAAACAGCTGCTTATCTATTGAACTTGGTTCCAACTAAGGCAGTATCCTCTACTCCTACATAATTGTGGACTGGGCGCAAACCTAGTCTGTGGCATATTCGGATTTGATATAGTCAAGCACATATGCTGAGAAAGGATCCTAGTAAGGTAGAATCAAGAACAGAATTACGTTTCTTTGTAGGGTATCCGAGAGGAACTAAAGGTGGTGTATTTTATAGTACTAAGGACCAGAAGGTCATTGTAAGCATTAATGCCCGGTAGAAGAAGACTATATCCTAAATCACAAACCCATGAGTAAAGTTGTTCTAGAGGAATTGAGAAAAGAGGCACAAGCAGAAAATTCTTCAATACCATCAACGTTTGAACCAGTTAACGGTGATACTATTAACACGTTAGGCTCAACAACAGAACAACGTGTAGATGATAGCACATCGGGTTCAGAAATGACACGACATGTTGTTGGTAGCACACTCCTGTAGTACCTCATCGTAGTGGGAGGGTTATCCAACAACCTGACAGGTATATGTTCTTGGGAATCTTATGACAAGGTCCATGAGGAACATAATGTTGAACCCTGTAATTACAATGAAACACTACAAGATAAGGATGCAAAGCTTTGATAAAAGACTATGATGTCTGAAATAGAGTCTATGTACTCGAATCATGTTTGAGAGCTTGTGGATCCACTCGAAGGGATAAAACCCATTGGGTGCAAGTGGATCTATAAGAAGAAAAGAGATCAGACGGTATGGTTGAGACTTACAAAGCAAGGCTCGTGGAGAAGAATTTTACTCAGAAAGAGGGAATCGATATGAGGAAACATTTTCACCAGTAGCCATGATGAAGTCTATCCGGATTCTCTTGTCCATTGCAGCTCATTTCGATTGTGAAATTTGACAAATGGACGTCAAGACAGCTTTCCTCAATGGAAGTCTTGATGAGTGCATCTTGGTGCAACCAGACGATTTCCATAGCAAAGGGTCAGGAGCATAAGTTATGCAAGCTCAAGAAATCTATTTATGGACTCAAGCAGACATCAAGATCTTGAAACATCCGTTTTGATCAGGCTATCAAATCTTTTGTTTTTGATCAATGCCCGGATGAACCTTGTGTGTATAAGAAGCACAATGGAAATGTGGTGTTGTTTAATACTTTATGTGCATGACATCTTAATCATCAGAAACGATATTGGGGTATTATCTTCAGTTAAAGTATGGTTATCCAGCCAATTTGATATGAAGGACTTGGGAGAAGCCAGTCACATCCTTGGGATCAAGGTCATACGAGATCGCAGGAATATGATGTTGGGCTTATCATAAGCTACTTATATTGACTCAGCTCTTACTAGATTTGGCATGCATGATTCCAAGAAAAGTTTTCTACCCTTTAGACATAGAATTACTCTATCTAGGGAGCAATGTCCAACTTTTCCAAAGGAGATACAGAAGATGAAGGCAGTTCCTTATGTTTCGGTTGTAGGAAGCCTCATGTATGCAATGCTTTGTACTAGACTAGACAATTGCTTTGCAGTTGGCATAGTTAGCAGATATCCGTCTAACCCTAGACAAGAACAGTGGACTGCGGTAAAACATATTCTCAAGTACCTGAAAAGGACTAAGGATTATATATTGGTTTACCAAGCAAAGAGTCTGACACCCATATGGTACACAGACTCGGACTTCATGTTAGATAAGGATTCCAGAAAGTCAATATCAGAAAATGTGTTTACTTTGGGAGATGGAGCCAAGTTGAAGGAGTATCAAGCAATCATGCATTGTTGACTCCAATATGGAAGCCGAGTATGTGGCGGCCTTTGAGGCAGCAAAAGAGGCAATTTGGCTCATGAACTTCCTCATGGATCTAAATGTGGTATCTATAATAGAATAGTCTATTGTAGTTTATTGTGATAATAGCAGAGCTGTTGCAAATTCAAAGGAACCACGGACCCATAAAAAAGCAAAATACATTGAGCTAAGTATCATTTGATAAGAAAGATAGTACAGCGAGGCGATGTCATTGTGACCAAGATTGCATCAAAAAATAACCTGGCAGACCCTTTTACAAATATCTTGACGGCCAAGTCATTTGATCGTCACGTAGAAGGAATGGGAGTTAGATGTATGGCTTCATGGCTTTAAGTCCAAGTGGGAGATTGCTAGAGTAGTGCCCTAAAAGCCATGACTTATGTAATAAACTCTATTATTAGGATGATCTTAGCATTTTGATGAGAATTATTATTGGTGAATGCTTGCATTATATTGTTCGAAGTATTATTCTTGTTTTAATTTAATCCTTTAATTTACACTGTAGATAATTTGGTATGTAGAGTTCAGCTTACACACAGAAGATCAGATTATCGATTTTCTCTGAATTATAATTGAGGTTCACAACTTGAGATGGACTTGGATAATCCATTGGATAAAGGTTGTAGTGCAATTCATCTTACGTAGTCTATCTTGACTATAAAAGACCGTTTCATAAGCTTTTGGGTGACTGTGCTAGTACACCTTGTGTGTATTGAATGGACCATGTTAGGATAATTATTTTTGTACTGATTAGATAAAATAATTTGCACCCCATGTTTATTATGATGGCTTATGCTCTTAATCCTAAAATGGTTCTTAAACATGTGCATTTGTTATTTATCATTTTGATTTATTAAAAATGAGATTCTTCTACGGATCAACAAACTCGGTGAGTTGGGTGATAATAACACTTGTATGATGAATATTTGCTATTGATAGAATCCACGTCTCCTATAGGAGATTGATGATACTCTCTTGAGGATGCTTATAAGTTTTGGTCATGTCTAACCCGGCTGGTGGATTTAACTATCTAACATGTCAAATAAGTTAAGTGTAAGATCTCAAGGAAAATAAGATGTTGTGAAATAATATTGTCAGTAATAATTATTTCATAACGAGTACTGGAATCTTAGCGTGAGGTGATATTAAGCATATAATATAAGAAGCTCAAAATATTATTTTGAATTTAGTATATTTAGAGTGCAGTCATAATTCTTTAGTGGATTGAATTATGACTTATGGGCCTTTGGTTTTTAATTTTGGGTTGAGTTATAGTACCCAGGCCCATAGGAGCCAATTACTGATTTCTCCTTTAGGTCCCTGCCCTAGCTTATAAATATGTGGCTTTCTCGCTCTCTCAAGATAGATGATTTCCACCGAAATCAAAACCCTAACCCTATAAACCCTTTAGGATCTTTGGATCCAAAAAAGGTGAGGAAATGAGATAAAGAGAGCAAAGGAGACCACACTCTACCGCGAGTCTACAACATAGGAAGGACATACGGCAGATGATCTGAAGGTTCTGATCGAGCGATCCATCGTCCTCTTTTAGAACCGATCTTTCTCTTCGGTAGAACTCTGATATGAATTCTAAAGGTAAACCCTAATTTCACTTTTTCTCTCCCGACTCTCTCTCTCTCTCCCTCTCTCTGTGTCCTCTACTCTACTCTCTCTGAAAAGAAACCCTAGATCCCCAAAATACTCACCCCACCCGACAAATATCATCTAGAGTTTGTGATGATTGATGGTTTTTCATTTAGGGTTTGTGATGCTTGGGGTTTTTTCATCTAAGATTTGTGATGTTGGAGTTTTTTTTAGTTGTTGATATAGTCTTCAAAGGCTGAACTTTTTAAAGCTTTCTGACCATGAAGAATGTGAAAAAAAATTGCATATGCATTATTATTGCAGATATTTGTCTGATATCCATTTATTTTTTGCACTGATTGTATTGGACTGTCATTGCTTTGGGCAATGGAGGTTTTTTATTTTGGGGTTCCATTGTTGAGTTGTGGACATGCTTAAATCTATGAAGCCATGGATTCATATGCATTAATATATCATTCTGTCACTAATAGTATGTGGGTCATGTATTCATATGCATTAATCTGTCATTTTGTCAATAATAGTATTTGGGTCATGGATTCATATGCATTATTATTAACAAAGCAGGCTCTCATAGCTTTCATTGAATTGATAAAAAATAGTATGTTCTTCTCTTGTAAAAAAAAATAGTATCATGATTTTTTTTTTATCTAAATCAATTTTTTTTGCTATGTCAGATATGGAGAATTTCGATACTGAAATAGGCAGTGTAGTAACTGAACAAGTTGAAGCCATTGATTCAAATCTTTGGAGGCTATTCAATCATATGTTCGGCATTCATTTCTTTGTTGTTTGGTCTGCTTTGAATTTTTTTGAAGGATGTTCATTGTAAATAGTAATTATTTTGACGGTTTGGGGAAGTTATAGTTTGAGCTCTGGTCAAATTGTGCATTATAGTTTGGGTTTGGTTTTGTTCCTTATTTGTTAATGAAATGCTGCAAAGGGTCAAAACTTGATTTGGGTTTTGGTGAATTTGCAAAAAAAATTTATCAAAAACATGAGGGCCAAAAACTTGAACACTTTAACATTTCAACTCTTGAAACACTTCAAAATTTCAACACTTACCTCAACAATTTCAACCCGTTTGAGATAAGCTGTCGAGCCAATAAATTTGGGTTGGCTAAGTTCAGTAAATGTGACAATCTATGACAATGGATTTTCCTTTGTTTCAAGTGTTCTCAGGTGTTCTCAAAGGATCATGCATTCAAACCAAGCCTTTTAGTCACCACCTTGCTTTGCTACAACCCATGATAAAAACCCCCAATCAAGATGCACCCTAGATGAAAAGCCCTTATCATCACAAAACCTAGATGAAATTCCTCCAATCATGATAAACCCTAGATGAAAAACTCCAAATCATCACAAACCCTAAATGAAAAACCTCCATTCATCACAAACCATAGATTATAAAACCCTGGTCATCACAAACCCACTGAACAAATGCATTGCGTGTTATCATATGATATAATGAAACCAAAATCTTTTAAGGGCCCGTTTGGGGTGTGACATAAGGTTATTTGCCCTTGATAGCTATACTGGGATAGATAACAATCCATGCTGAATAGGTAAATTTTTGTTTGGTTGTCTTTTCTGTTATTCTCATTGGGAAACGTAAAATTGATCTTTTTGTTGTTTGATTCACCTTGAATAAAATAAGGATAAGTGGTAGATAAGAGATGGATAAGAGTTTATGACTTTTTAAATGACAATTATACCCCTGCATAAATTATTTGTGTCTGGGAATAAGTATAAGAGATGTGAGTGTGATATGATAGATGTGACAGGTTTTGGAATGTGTGCAGAGAGTGTTAGGTGAGATAAATATTTTAAAATGACAGAGAAGGGTATTTTTATCCATTGGCATAGATAAGCCCTGATAAGCAATTCTACCATTTTCTTAGAATAGTTATATGGCCTTATCCTAGCTTATCCAGACATAACTATCAAGGTTTATTCTTGTCAAACAAACAGCTGTTTGGAGCTTATTCTACTGTATTCTCCCCTATCCAGCCTTTATTCTTCACCCCAAACGGGGGGTTATAAAATGAGAAAGACAGGGTAAATGAAAACCAAATACATCATTCTCATCATCAACCAAACAACATGAGATCATGAAATTAAAAACCCTTATTTTACCGGATCAAAAATAAAAAACACAAATCATAGAGAGAGAGAGAGGAGAACCTGGAACCGGGGTTGCCATCAGTCACCGGTGGGAGTGAATCGTCAATGACCGGTCAGTCACCGGTCAGACTCCGTATCAACAACAAAAAAAAAACCACAACATCATAAACCCTAGATGAAAAAACCCCAAACATCAAAAACCTTAAATGAAAAACCACCAATCGTCACAAACCTTAGATGATAAAGCCCTAATCATCATAAAACCTAGATAAAAACCCAAATAGAGAGAGATAGGGGAACCTGAATCGTGGTCGCCGATGGTTGCCGGAGGCCACGAGTGGTCACCGGGGATGAATGTGGTCGATGGGGGGTCACGGTGATCACTTGGGCTCGCCTGGGGAGGTAGAAGGTCTCATGGAGAGATTTGGTTTTCTTTTCAGAGAGAGGAGAGGAGAGGAGAGAGAGAGAGGAGAGAGAAAATGTTTTGTTTGGGGTCTTCATGGGATTTTTTAAATTTTTGTTTTTTTTTACTGTCCAATCTCACAAGATCGGACAGACGAGATTTGATAACTCTGGCTTCAATTGGTGGTGCATTTGTTTATAAGTTTTTTTATTTTTTTGGGACCGTCCAATCTCATGCGATCGGACGGTCCGAACGAACGCTTGCAATTTAAACTTTGCGGGTGTCCGTTGGAGATCCCATAATACCTAAATGTTGAAAAAAATAAAATAAATACAATATAGTAAGGAAAATAAATGATCTAACACAGAGATATTTATGAAGAGAAAATGTGTAAGTTCATCTATGACATAGATAATACTTGACTAATAGGTGTAACTATCACATAATACATAGATAATAAATAGAAAGTGTCAGCAACTAAATTACCCAAAAAAATCTTGATTTTTATATGCAACCAATTTTTTTTTATTTTAGAGGCCGACTAGTCCCTGTCTAGATCCGCCTAGGCGATCGACCGCCTAGACAGTGCGATTATGCCATAATCTAAGCAATGTGGGAAGGCCCCGCCTATACTTAGGCGGTTGACTAGTTCTTGCCTAAGGCCGCTTTTTAGAACACCAATTTTGCTTAAAAATCTGAATGAATCGAATCAAATCGAATTAAATTTAAATATACATGAATATTCATAATCAATATTGATTTACATCATGTTTTTTATATTAAGAATATATTATTGTTATATCATTAATATTCATAAAAAAATGAATATACTAATTTATATCATCATTCCCAACATTTTGATATTTATGTAAAGTTGTAGGCCAACCCCTCAGAAAACTCTAACAAACCCAAATTGATAAGAAAAAATAATAATAATTTGGTATATATGATTATCTTTAATAAATTCAATTCGGTTGAGTTCAGGTTATCTAAACAAAAATCGGTTCAGTTCAATTATGAGTTTTTGTCTTGATTTTGGTTCGGTTTGATTTTTGGGTTACACATACATTTTGGTTCACCTTGGGTTTGCAACAAACCGAACTAAAGTGACCGAATTGCATAGGTTGGTTTGGTTTTCATAACATCTGGAACGGGTAGGTTAATTAACAAGGTGGGATCTCAGAATAGGGGGTGGTAATAACCGCCTCCAGCATAAAAAAAAGAAAAGGAAAGGATAGATGTTATTCTTCTCTCGCTTGAATTCAGTGAAAAAGTAACTCACACTCTCTCGTGGAAGGAAATCCATCAAAACAAGGGGCAACAGGAGAGAGAAGGTCTCTTCAACAAAATTTAATTTTTTTTGTTTGTTGTGATGTTGATTTGAATCTATTGTGTGGAAGATCCTGTTTTATATTTATCTTCAAATCAGGGGTTTGAAGTTGAGATTTTGATGGAAACCCTATTTTATGTTTGGCTTGGTTCATTGAAACTCTAAATCAAATCTATGTTTGTATCTTTTGGCCTCAGATTTTGGGGCGTTTTGACGACCTTTCATTCGTGGTTCTTTAAATCATGATTTTGGTTAATATTTTAATGCTTTAATGTGATTATTTCATTACTTTATTACTTTTATCCCTAAATTGATATGTTAATGCTGTGGGTGTACAAATGCGAGGCATAATAATTCAGTATCTCATTTCTTGGTTTTTTTAAAAAAAGTGTGATCTGTAACATTTATCTTGTGTTAAAGGTCTATTGTTTAATTTAAGTAATTTTGGATCCACTTTGATATTATATTATGTGTATTGGCTGAATGTAGCATTCATTTTTATGCATGCTTGCCAATAATGTTTAGTATTGGGACCCGTTTATTTGTACAAGAGGCCTAATTGTTGATGATGCATGATCCATATTTTGTATCTCTGTAGATATGCCTTCTTAATTATTTTTGTTGATGGTATAATTGTTATAAATATGCATGTTGGCCAAATTCATAAATAATAGGTCAAAGTTCAAAATTTTGATTTTTAATGGCTGTGGGACGCCATAGTGACCCCTTTCAAAGGTTTTTAAGATTTTAAGAAAAGAAACATCAATATTATGTATTTCTAAATAATTATGACCTGGTTCTTGAGCCTTCATTGTTGGTTTGATGTTCTTTTGAAATGTTTGGATCAAATCCTTATTCCAAGGCTTCCCTTTTTTTTTTTTTTTTGATATCGGAGGGACCCCCTATGACTGACCTTACGGTCGAGTTGGGAAAGCTACCTCTGCCTGTTTGCCAAACTTTTATTCTTTGTTAACATGGGTTCATTGAAATGTTGCTTCTTAGACAGCTTTTTTGACATTAGATAAGAATATCATAACACCTCAAATGTCTTGGAGGAACCTGAGTGCCATGCTGTCTACTATAGTCTTTTTTATCTTTATTCTTAAGTTGTTGATGTCAATTATATTCACCTGTTAAATAGTCATCATATGAGTGTTATTGAAAAGTTGCTTCTATTGATGGATTGTGCACTAGCCCAATTCGTTGCTTCTACTCCCGAGTCCAATGCTGTCTGCTATAGTATTTAGAAAAATAAATTAAGTTGTTGATGTCCATTATATTCACCTGTTAAATTGTTATCATACAAGTGTTATAGAAAAGTTGCTTCTATTGATGGATTGTACACCAGCCCAATTCATTGCGTTTACTAAATTGTGTGAGTTTGTAGTAGTATTTTGTATGCTAGCCTTTGTAATTACATATTTCTGAAAGTCTTCTTCAAATATAAATTATTTGGGGTTTCGTGCAGCCAGCCCAATCTGTTGTTTCAACCATTACTTATTTTGTACGAGTTTGTAGTGGTATTTTGTATGATAGTTTTTGTAATCCCATATTTGTTTAACTATTCTTCTTCAAATAGGAGTATTTGGAGTTTTGCAAGCAAGTACATGATATGGACGTAATCTCTCAGCTACAAGAACAAGTCAATACAATTGCAGCTCTTGCGTTCAACAGTTTTGGAACACTACAAAGAGATGCCCCAGCAGTCCAGCTTTCTCCCAACTATCCAGAACCAGTTGCTAAGCCAACAGAGGATGTAATCAATGTTACAGAGCATCCCAAGACTATGAGTGCCGCTCTAGTTAAGGCTGCAAAACAGGTAGGCAGTCTCCCTCTTTGTTTAACACATGAATATGTGGTATTTCTAAATTACCAATCATATGTACACTGACAGAAGTACATTGAATGAATAGTCAATGCCTCAAATTGCTTTCTAATATCTTCGGAAAACTACTTTGACACGTGGAAAATTTAGTGAATTTCTGTCTATGAAATATTATAACCAATGCTTATGTGTTGTTCCATATATTGTTTTCTTCTTTAAGGCCTCCACATTAGATATTTGAATCAACAAAGTGTTCATGACTAGCTACCATGCTGGTCCACCTATAGACAATACTGCAGATTGGAAGGCTGTAATCTTCATGTTGCTTTCTAACCGCTATGTAGATGTGCTTCATTTGGATGGGACGTTTCTTTTATGCCTCAAGTAGTTATTCTGTCAAATTCTGCATAGACTTGCTGCAGTAATCATGTGAGGATTGTCTATTTTTGCAGTTTGACCTCCTTGTTTCAGCATTGCCATTGTCAGAGGGAGGTGAAGAAACCCAACTAAAACAAATAGCTGAGCTCCAGGTGTGGGTCGATTGTAAATTGCAATGTATCCTTAATTTGTTATTGTTTATTTTTCATTTGTACATACATATCATTTTATTTCACATTTATAAACTCTAGGTTGCTAATTTTTTTTATTTATTTAGGCCAAAAATGAAGCAGTGGGACAAGAGTTGCAGAAGCAATTGGAGGATGCAGGTAGTTCTTTTTTGTTTCCCTGCCCGGTTTGTTCAGTTACTTCAACATTAGATGTTTGTACCTTGAACATTATTTGTACATCAGAGACTTATTTGAACTTAATTTTGATGAAAAACAATAAGCCTTGGATTTAATTATTTAATTGAGGGAAAACATGGTTTATCATTTATTTTCCTATCTTTTAGTTACTGATGTTGAATGGTGGTTGTGGTGGTGTTCCCAGAAGAAGAGTTGAGACGAGTTCGAGAACTGTTCAACCAAGCGGTGGATAACTGTTTGAACTTGGAGAAACCTGATTGAATTTGCAAGGACGGAAGTATCCCAGATGGCCAGATCCTTTATAATACTGTAGTAAAATGTTGAACTTTGTCACTACTGCAATCACTTTTGCAGGGTTTTTTTTTTTAAATATATATTTGTCTAATGAATTACATGCTTATACAAACCTTGAATGAATTGAATGCATATATTGTTGCATTTTTTATAATAGAGTATACTGACATATTAAAGTATTTATTTTATTAGTGATTTCTAATATTGAGTTAGATTAGTTGACGTGGTGTCTGCAGGTGTCTCTGAGTGTACCAGTACCCTAATTTCATATATCTACCTGTTGTATAATTTCCCAATATAAACATTACTACATCATTACTTAATGTGAGGAAATAATCCAACGATGAAAGTTCATGTTTCATATACTGCATGTGCAGGGCCTTCTTAAGTCATAGACACTGAAGTTCTATTACGAGTGAACAATAAGATATGGAACAGCATTGAAGTGGTAATAATGTTTGGTTTGCCATTAGGTAGCTCTTCTTTCTTCCCTGTTTGTCATTGATTGCTGAATTCACCTTTAATTTGTGCCTGAATTCTCTACACAATTTATGATCTTGGAGATTAATTGCCCATAAATTTTATGTGATGAATGTGTCGAACTTTTGAGTTACATGATTGCGGTTTTGAGGGAAGTACTCTGCCATGCAAGTGGGGACTAGTTTCATGATAAAACATCTTTGTTAGGATTCAAATGTACATGGAATTTCTTTTCATCAAGGGTGTGTTTGTGCATAAATTTGAATAGAAAAATGATAAAAAGTGAGAGAATTTAGGTCGAAACGAAAGTGATAGAAAATAAAATCTCTTTGATCAATGTTTTATGGTGTTTGTGTATGTGGTGGAAAAAAATTTCAACATTAGATTTTTGAATGTCAAAGAAATTTTTTTCACTTTCTATCACTTTTCCTTTAACAGAAACAAATGGATATTATTTTTGCAACGATTATTTCCTTCCCTCCAATTCATTCACCCGACCCCATTAACAAAATTCATTTTTTGCGGTAGAGAAGAAAGAAAAGGGGAAAAAAGAGGGAGAGAGGAAGAGAGAAGGGTGGTGGACAGTGGTGATGGGTGGAGGAAGTGCTGGTCAACAAAGGGGGAAGAGAGACAAAATACTGGTTGGGAAGAGAAAGGCAGTGGTGGGTATGGGAGAGAAAAAGAGAAGAGAGGTTATTAGTGGCAGGGAGGAGGGAGGGGCAGCAGTGGTGGTTGAGGGGGGGGGGGGGGGGGAGAGGGTGTTGGAATATTTTCAAAATAATGTGGTAGCTAGACCACTTAATTGATGCGTGTAACAAGAGACATTATTAGTTTGTGCACCTCTTGAGTGAGTAACTAAATGGTAGTTATACCATTTAATGGGTAGTTTGTGCATCTCTTGAGTGAGTAACTAAATGGTAGTTATACCATTTAATGAGTGCTACCAAAGGGTGCTTATAGAACTATAAACAGGGGTGGATTCTAAATCCTTTTGGATCAACAAACTTCCGGGAAGATAAGGGTGTAGGAAGAAGAAGATAAACAATCTCTTTTCTTTCCCTTGTTCTTTCAATCCAACAACCTTCGTCACAAATTTCTTGCTTTTAAGTCAAGATTTTCCTGCATCAAATACTTGCAGTATACTGTTGTTCTGCAGAACAGTATATTGTCTTCTTGGCAGACTTGCAACATTTCGGAGATATTCGGTCTGCTTTCGTCAGGCAGGCAGACAGTATTGCTTCATTGTATCCTGGAGGCGTATTTTGGAACCTTGGTGCATCACTCTATTTGGTGGAGGAAAATAACATCTTAAGGAAAGTGATATTGTAACGCGCCTTGAAGCAACCTTTGAGTTTCTTTTGTATAACAGGTGTTCCAACTTCATTCAAGTTCTCCAATCTTTCGAACATCATTCAAGTTCTCCAATCTTTCGAACAATCTTAAGACGTTATCTTCATCAATGGGACCCATGTCTTCTCTATGACAATTCACCATTGATTTCGTCAAGTTGGAGCGCTTTGATGGCGGCAATTTCTTACGTTGGCAAAAGAAATTGCATTTTTTGTTGGCAAGTCTGAACGTGATTTATGTTCTTACTATACCAAAGCCACAAGAACATGAGGACGAGACTCTGGCGGAAACAAGAGCGCGTCAAAAGTGGGATCAAGATGATTATGTGTGCAAAGGACACATTTGCAACGCCATGTCTGATGCTCTCTTCGATCAATACCATAACAAAGGTTCAGCCAAAGAAATATGGGATTCTCTAGAAGCCAAATATATTTGGTGGAGGATGCAACAAGTAAGAAATTTCTGGCTTCTAAATTTTTTAGTTACAAAATGGTTGAGAATAGGCATGTGGTAGAACAATTTCATGAAATTCTACATATTCTCAACCAATTTAATCAACATGGCATGCATATGGATGAGTCTATTGTTGTATCCTCTATTATTGATAACTCCCTACCTCCTGGAAAGACTACAAGAGAAGTCTTAAACACAAGAAAGAGGACATTACTCTTGATGAGTTGGGCCAACATCTTCGCATTGAAGAAGAATACAGACTTAATAGTCTTGATGAACAGACCATTGTGTCCTCTAAAGTGAATGTGGTGGAGGAAGGGAAAGACCAAAAGTCACCCCAAAGACAAAGACAACAAAAGGAGAAAGTTTGACTCCAAGAAGAAGCAAGATTCTAAGAAAAAGAAGGGCTCGTGTCACCATTGTGGAAAACCTGGCCATTATAAGAGAGAATGTCGTCTCTTAAAGAAACAAAAGGAAGAATCTACTTCAAATTTGTGGCCATGATATCCGAGATTAATATTCTTGAAGATGATGATGCATGGTGGATAGATTCAGGAGCCACCAAACATGTGTGCAACGATCGAAGCCTTTTCAAAACCTATGAACCAATGGGTGATGGAAATGTCCTTTACATGGGGAATTCATCCACTGCGATCGTCAAAGGAAAAGGCAAGGTGCAAATCGAGTTTACTTCTGGGAAGACTCTCACTCTTAATGATGTGTGTCATGTTCCAGAAGTTAGAAAGAATCTTGTATCAGGTAGCCTACTTAATAAGTATGGCTTTAAACTTGTATTTGAGTCTAATAAATTTGTATTATCTAAGGGTGGGGTCTTTGTAGGGAAAGGCTATATGTATGAGGGTATGTTCAAACTCAACATTAATAAAATAAATATTTCTTCTGCTTACATGATTGATTCATTATCTTTATGGCATAATCGTTTGGGGCATGTGAATAATAAACGTCTAAATGACATGTCTAATTTAAATTTAATTCCTAAATGTAATCATGACATGTATGATAAGTGTAAAGTTTGTGCTCAAACAAAAATAACAAGAACTCCTTTTCCAAAAATTGAAGGAACATCTTCTCTTTTGCAACTTATACACATTGACGTATGTGACATGCATAGTACTCCTACTAGAGGAGGTAAAAAATATTTTGTCACTTTTATAGATGATTTTTCAAAGTATTGTTATGTGTATTTGTTGCACTCTAAAGACAAAGTTTTAGATAAATTTAAAATTTTTAAAACAGAAGTTGAAAACATGTGTGATGCAAAAATTAAATGCCTTAGAAGTGATAGAGGGGGTGAATATCATTTTCTTGAATTTTGTGAATCTGTTGGTACTATGCATGAAACATCTACTGCATATACACCACAACAAAATGGAGTAGTAGAAAGAAAAAATAGGACATTCACTGAAATGATAAATGCTATGATGTGTAATTCTGGTCTTAGTAAGGGGTTTTGGGGTGAAGCTCTATTGACTGCATGTCATATTTTGAATAGAGTACCCAATAAAAGGATGAAAACTACTTCATATGAACTATGGAAAAAGAGAAAATCAAATTTATCATATTTGAAAGTTTGGGGTTGTAGAGCTATTGTGAGATTACCTGAGCCTAAAATTAAGAAATTAGGTGAAAAGAGTATTGAATGCATTTTTTTGGGTTCTGTTGAGCATAGCAAGTGTTATAAGTTTCTTGTAACAGAACCAAATAGCTCTATTGAAGTCAATACTGTAGTGGAGTCAAGAGATGCAATATTCTATGAGAATAGATTCTCCACTATACCAAAAAGTATTGACTCAGGAAAGCCTTTAGAAACAATTAAAAAATGAAGTGCCATGAACGAAACCCCTGAACTCAGAAGTCAGAAGGAGTAAAAGAATAAGGTCTGAAAAGTCCTTTGGACCAGACTTTGTTGTGTATCTAGTAGAAGGTACTAGGGATGCACATAGTAAACAAACCATGGTTTCACTTGAGATTGAGACTGACCCTCTTACTTTTGAAGAGGCGATGAAGTCTCAAGATGCTTCTTTCTGGAAAGAAGCAATTAATGATGAGATGGAGTCCATTGTGGGAAATAAGACATGGAAACTAGTTGATCATCCACCTAGCTCTAAACCCATTGGATGTAAGTGGATCTTCAAAAAGAAGATGAAAATTGATGGAACAGTTGAAAAATTCAAAGCAAGATTAGTAGCAAAGGGCTTTACTCAAAAAGAAGGCCTAGATTATTTTGATACATATGCTCCCGTTGCTAGAATTGCTACTATTCGAACCGTAGCTGCTTTGACATCAATTTATCATCTTGAAATACATCAAATGGATGTAAAAGCAACTTTTCTTAATGGAGAGTTGGATGAAGAGATTTATATGGAGCAACCGGAAGGGTTTGTTATGAGGACATGAACATAAGGTTTGTAAACTAGTTAAGTCTTTGTATGGTTTGAAACAAGCTCCAAAACAGTGGCACGAAAAGTTTGATAAAGTAATTGTTTCTAATGGTTTTCGAATTCATGATTCTGATAAATGTGTGTGTAGCAGATTTAAAGGAAATAAAGGTGTGATAATTTGTCTATATGTAGATGACATGTTGATCTTTGGCACTGATAGTGATAATATTAATGTCACTAAAACATTATTGTCATCTAATTTTGATATGAAGACTTGGGGCTTACTGATGTAATATTGGGTATCAAAATTATTAGAAAAAATAATGGCTTAGTACTTACCCAATCACATTATGTGGATAAGATATTAAAGAAATTTAATCACTCTGAATGTAAGCCTGTGTCTACACCTTTTGATTCTAACATAAGATTGTACCCTAACACTGGAAGAGCAGTATCTCAATTGGAATATGCTCGTGTTATTGGGTGTCTTATGTATGCAATGACTTGTACTAGGCCTGATATTGCTTATGCTGTTGGGAGGCTAAGCAGGTATACCAGTAATCCTAGTCAGATACATTGGCAAGCAGTGTATAGAATTCTCAAGTATTTAAAACATACTTTGGATTATGGTATTCATTATATTGGTTATCCTTCAGTTTTGGAAGGGTTTACAGATGTCAGTTGGATCACTGATAGAGATGATCACTCATCCACTAGTGGATGGATTTTTAATCTTGGTGGAGGAGCAATTTCTTGGGGCTCTAAAAAGCAAACATGTATAGCAGACTTGACCATGGTTGCAGAATTTATTGATTTGGCTTCATGCACCAAGGAAGCTGAATGGTTGAGGAACTTATTGATTGAAATTCCTATTTGGCCCAAACCAATGCCTCCAGTATCTATACATTGTGATAGTGCGGCAACTCTATCTAGGGCATACAATCAAATATATAATGGCAAGTCTAGGCATATTGGCTTAAGACATAGCTATGTGAGACAATTACTCAGTGATAGAGTAATTACAATTGACTTCGTTAGGTCATGTCAAAACCTAGCGGACCCTTTGACGAAAGGCCTTGCAAGGGATTTAGTATGGAAAACGTCAAAGGGGATGGGACTGAAGCCAACATCTAATGATCATCAATGATGGAAACTCAACCCAACACTTGAAACATCAAGATCTTGGGTTCAATGAGTAAAGTACATCATATGTAATGATTGCAAGTACTAAAATTATGATGTGTCCCAAAGGTAAAGTGCTTGGGACCTGTGATGTGTTAAGGAAGGATAAGCTACTATGCTTTTAATAGACTTATAACATATTTTTGTTGAAATGTTTAGTCATAGGAACATTTTTAATAAGTCTACCTATATGAGTGTCGGAAGTGTGCCGCTTCCTATGTACCTTGGCTAGTTACTAGAGCGTTCATGAAAAACAGGATATAAGACACAAGGCCAATCCACGTGTCAACGTTGTGAATATCAGAGAAATAGAAACTTTATGTGCGATAAATGTCCGGTTAGTTGAATAAGGTCACTGGTTCAAAGCTTGCCTACCATGTCACCTTGGCTAACTTTGATATATTGTCACTAAGTGAAGGTTCAAGTCCAAAAGACACCTTTATTTATGCATAAGATTTCCAAGTCTGTGCAAGGAATTTTTCAAAACCTCATTCATTTTGAAAATGGTGGAGTATTGTTGGAATATTTTCAAAATAATGTGGCAGCTAGACCACTTAATTGATGCGTGTAACAAGAGACACTATTAGTTTGTGCACCTCTTGAGTGAGTAACTAAATGGTAGTTATACCATTTAATGGGTAGTTTGTGCATCTCTTGAGTGAGTAACTAAATGGTAGTTATACCATTTAATGAGTGCTACCAAAGGGTGCTTATAGAACTATAAACAGGGGTGGATTCTGAATCCTTTTGGATCAACAAACTTCTGGGAAGATAAGGGTGTAGGAAGAAGAAGATAAACAATCTCTTTTCTTTCCCTTGTTCTTTCAATCCAACAACATTCGTCACAAATTTCTTGCTTTCAAGTCAAGATTTTCCTGCATCAAATACTTGCAGTATACTGTTGTTCTGCAGAACAGTATATTGTCTTCTTGCCAGACTTGCAACATTTCGAAGATATTCGGTCTGCTTTCGTCAGTGCACACCGCAGACAGACGGTATTGCTTCATTGTATTCTGGAGGCGTATTTTGGAACCTCGGTGCATCACTCTATTTGGTGGAGGAAAATAACGTCTTTAAGGAAAGCGACATTGTAACGCGCCTTGAAGCAACCTTTGTATTTTCAGTTTCTTTTGTATAACAGGTGTTCCAACTTCATTCAAGTTCTCCAATCTTTCGAACAGAGGGTTGTTTGGTAGGGTTGGTTGTGGAAAGGAGGGAAGGGTAGTGTTGGTGGCTTTGATTGTCGTTAAAATCTCGTCTTCGCCAACAAAATATAAAACCCTTACTTATTATTGGTAGAAAGTGGAAGCAAGGGGTCGAATCCACAGGGAGGCTATTGAAGTAAACATATAAAAGTACAAAGGCATAAACAGATTTAAAAAAAAGTTTTGAAGGGTTGATATGAGAAAACTAAAATAAAAATATTGGGTTGGACAAATTATGAAAAAGACCATCAAGGATTGGAAATCCACCCCACGTGTATCGTGATAATTCTTCCTTTTGCATTTAACGAAAACAAATTATTTTAAAAGCACTTCACTTCTACTCGATTTAAAATTAGGGTTTATAAAGCATCAACCGTATCCCATCTAAGTAGAACGACGGAAGATCTAAAAATACCCATAATCAAAAGAAATCTGAATTGAAGAAACTATATAAACATGAAGAACAAATCGGAAAACATCAATGCACAAAGAAAAGAATCAATCACTCAAACGCATGGGGTGGAATCCTCTCCTTGATGGAAGGATTTTCTAGCCTACCATGGTTGATGAAATTCTAAAATAAAAATAAAAATAATTCATGCAAATAAAATAAAGAGACACTTCTATTGAAATCACAATGGAATCTATGTCTATAATATCAAAGAAATTAAAAAAAAAAAAACTAAAACTAAAAACAAAAACTAAAAACAGAAAAGAAAGGACAATAGCTGAAAATAAATTCCTTCTTGACTGAATGAAGAACTTCCTCCTTGGCTGAATTGAATTCCCTTTCCTCTCTCTCTGTAGTGCCCTTTTTATAGGGGTTTTGAGGGTTGAATTAGTTGTAAATGCTGATTTGCTTGAGTTGTTAATGTTGATTTGCAAAATATGTTGGAAATATAATTGCAAAATATGTTGAAAATCTTCTTGATTTGTTGGAGATGTCAAAGCTGATTTGATTGAAGATTCTATTGATTTGGTGAATCAGATTTAGAAGCTTTGATGAATATTTGAATGCTAATTTCTTCTCCAATTTATAACCTGCCAAATTTAGATTTCTGAATTTAAAATATGGCTCCATATGAAAAATATGATAATACATATTAATTGTATAAATATTATCAATTTGTGCAAAATATGTTTTGAATATAAATAATAGAAACTTCCCTAATATGCATATATAAATTAATAATTGCATAGGGAGATGTTCTAAAACAACTCTTAAAGCATATGAAAATATGTTCTTTTGAATTTCTAACAAATACCCCCAAACCGCCTTTTTGCTAGTCCTCGAGCAAAACTAAAAAAAGAAGAAAATCCTAACTCCCTTTCGCAGGAATCGCGGTTACACTTAGCATGTGCAACAAGCCTTTAATCCCCTAGGTCACCCCTAGTGGACGAGTTGTGTCTCGTGAGGGTTTGCGGCGAATATACCCACAAAATTCTTTTTTTTTTTTTTTTTTTTGAAAATCTGAGAAAAGTGACATCTTAGGGAGCTTGATAAAAATCTACTAAAGATGAGAATTCTATCCACACGTTAGAAGTTTTCACTCATAATCAAGTCCTGAAATGTGTGTGTGCATAGCCAACAAGGATGTAGCTTTCTTTTTCCAAGTAAAACTTAATTTTGATCACCTTCAGAATGGATTTCGCCTTGACTTCAAAAACTCACTGGATATTACACTCAACAAGTAAATCACTCAGAAATGGGCTCATTTCTCTCAACTTATATGTGGCAAGGAATCAAAATTCAAATCATCCACATATAAGATTTTATAGAAGGACGGACCATATCAAAGAAAAAAGAAAATTAATTTGATATCAGGAACGGAATATCATTAACTCAAGAACATTGGATTAAACACCATAAGTCCTCATCATCTATTCTCCACATTTTAACCACATTACATTTAAGATCAAGTAGGTCTTTTCAATAGGTTGTAATGGGGCTAGGGTTATTGTTGATAACTGGACAAGGTTCATTCAAAAATGCTTTGAGAATTTGTATACTTTCCGATGAATATCAACTCTTTTTTTCTTTTTCTTTTCCTCTTTTTTTTTCTTTTCTTTTTGTTTTATTTTTTTCTTTTCTCTAGAATCATGATAGTAATAACCCTTCAATGGAATTTCATAGTAATTGATTGTCTTTTTTTCTTTTTCTTTCCTTGTTTCCAAAGCAAAATGTAAGATTACACTCATTGAGTGAAGTATATGTTGAAAAAATAGGTTGAACAAAGGCAGGTTTATATGGCTCAAAGGGTTTGACTAGTGGATAAGTATAAGAATAGGTCGGCTGAATATGATAGATGGGTTAGCAAAAATAGCCTAAATCATTTCCTAAGTTTCATATGGTTATTATATGCCTTGAAAAGATTTCAGAGGAGTTTCTGGTGTAGTAATCCAATTTTTATGGTATTCATGAGTCTTTGATCAAAACAAGAATAAAGAGATCAAGCAAACAACATTTAAGCGAAAACAAGAAAATTTGAGTTAACTTGTAACTCAGAATTATGTAAAAAACCTCCAAGAATAGAATGGCTCAAATCTCTCATGGGTTAAGTCTCCACTAATGATTCTTCTAGTTCTCTCCGTTAAATTTCACTTTTCCATTTAGGCTACATACATGTGGCTATAAGTGCTGATTTTTTTTTCAAGACTTGAAATTTGTGAAAAACATTTTAGACACTGGATAGAATTAACAACTAAAGTGAAAATTGATCTGGCAAGCCAAATGCATCCCAATGATTAAATTTTTCCCAAAATTTCATTTCATTTTTTTTTCTTTTTTTTCTCTTTTTTTTATTTTTTTATTTTTTGAAATATCACATCAAAATTTGTTGATTACACCCCCAAACCTAAATCTAACATTGTCCTCAATGTGAATGACAACTACAAGATGATGCATGTGATGCTCAAAAATGAAAAGGACAATAGAAATAAGTAAAGAAGGTAGAGTCTGCATACCTCATCTGATGTGAATTCTTATAATTTATCCTGTGACAAAATAGCTTAGTGAATTCGCACAGAAACATAGAAATGACAAATATGTACACAAAGTCAAAGCATAATAATTGAAAAATGTCCTAACCCTAAACTGAAAAATCTAATAGAATGTACAAAGTGATCAATCCTGATACACAGGATCTTTCAAAAGTGTGTCCTCAACTTCTGGGCTCGGACACTCAAGGTATGGTTTCAAACGATGTCCATTGACCTGAAAAGTACTACCATCCTTGGCATTATGAATTTCAATCGCCCCATGGGGATGAACTTTCTCAACCGTGTATGGCCAGTCCAGCGAGACATCAATTTCCCAGGAATAGATGTAGTCTAGAATTGTACAAAAGGACCTTCTGACCGGGAAAAAATTCCTTACGAAGGATAATCTTATCATGCATGGTCTTCATGCGGTCCTTATACCTTGCGGCACAGTTATAAGCATCATTTCTAATTTCTTCTAACTCATCGAGTTGCAGTTTCCTATGTTCCCCTGCCTTGTCAAGATCAAAATTGAGGCATTTGATTGCCCAATATGCTTTGTGTTCCAATTCGACAGGTAAATGACAAGCCTTGCCATAAACAATTCTATATGGAGACATTCCTATGGGAGTTTTATAGGCTGTACGGTATGCCCATAATGCATCTGGTAACCTAGTGGACCAATCCTTTCTAGAAGTGTTGACAGTTTTCTCAAGGATTGTCTTGATTTCCCTATTAGAGATCTCAACTTGTCCACTGGTCTGTGGATGATAAGGTGTGGCAACTTTATGCGTGATGACGTACTTCCTCATTAAGGCTTCAAAGACCTTATTGCAAAAGTGTTTCCCCCCATCACTAATGATAGCACGAGGGGTGCCAAAACGAGCGAAGACATACTCCTTAAGGAACTGGACCACAACCTTGTGATCATTAGTTTTACATGGAATAGCTTCAATCCATTTGGACACATAATCAACGGCTACAAGAATGTACTGGTACCCAAAGGACATAGGGAAGGGACCCATAAAATCAATGCCCCAGACATCAAAGAGTTCCACAATCAAAATTGGGTTTAAGGGCATCTCATTTCTTCTTGAGATCTTTCCCAATCTCTGACATCGATCACATGATTTACAATACTTGTGTGCATCACGGAACAGGGTAGGCCAATAGAATCCACACTGCAAAACCTTTGCAGCAGTCTTTTTCCCACCGAAATGACCCCCACAGGCTTGATCATGGCAGGACGAAAGGATCTTCCTTTGATCGTGCTCAGGGATGCACCGTCTAATGATTTGATCTGGACAATATTTGAACAAGTATGGTTCATCCCAAAAATACCATTTTGCCTGAGCTAGAAAACGAAATCGCTCTTGCTTAGTCCAAGAGCTGGGCAATTGTTCTGTGACAAGGTAGTTGACAATGTCAGCATACCATGGAATATCAGTATGGGAGATCATCATTAGTTGCTCATCAGGAAAGGTCTCTAATATAGGTAAAGACTCAGTGGAGGGCTCAACAATTAATCTTGACAAGTGGTCCGCCACCACATTTTTAGATCCCTTCTTATCTCGAATCTCTAGATCAAACTCTTGGAGCAATAGGATCCATCGGATTAGCCGGGCTTTAGCATCTTTCTTTGTGAGAAGATACTTAAGTGCAGCATGATCAGAAAAAATAAGCACCTTAGATCCTATCAGGTAGGGACGAAATTTATCTAGAGCAAACACAACGGCCAACAACTCTTTCTCAGTGGTGGAGTAATTGAGTTGTGCATCATTAAGAGTTTTGCTTGCGTATTGAATAACATGGGGAAGCTTTCCTATTCGTTGTCCTAACACGGCACCTATGGCATAATCTGAGGCATCACACATCACCTCAAAAGGAACACTCCAATTAGGAGATCGGATGATAGGTGCAGAGGTTAACTCAGATTGAGTCTTTCAAAGGCAGCTAGACAAGCAGAGGAAAAATTGAAGGGAGCATCCTTAGCTAATAAATCACACAAGGGTTTTGAAATCTTACTGAAATCCTTTATAAAACGGCGATAAAAACCGGCATGTCCTAGAAAAGACCTCACCTCTCTAACAGTTTTGGGAGGAGGCAACTTAGCAATCAAATCGACCTTGGCTTTATCTACTTCTATTCCTCTATTTGACACAATGTGGCCCAAAACAATCCCAGATTCCACCATGAAATGACACTTTTCCCAATTAAGAACCAAGTTCTTTTCCTTGCAACGTTCCACAACAAGTGTTAGATGGTGCAAACATTCATCAAAGCTAGAACCGAAAACTGAGAAGTCATCCATGAAGACTTCCAAAATTTTTTCCACCATGTCCGAAAAAATACTCATCATACAACGCTGAAAAGTGGCTGGTGCATTGCATAATCCAAATGGCATACGACGATAGGCAAAAGTTCCATAGGGACAGGTGAAAGTAGTCTTTTCCTGATCTTCACGGGAAATAGGGACTTGATTATATCCAGAATAACCATCAAGAAAACAATAATGAGAATGACCTGCTAGACGTTCCAACATTTGGTCAATGAAGGGTAGAGGAAAATGATCCTTCCTAGTTACGGCGTTCAGCTTCCTATAGTCAATACACACTCGCCACCCAGTTTGGATTCGAGTGGGAACCAACTCATTGTGATCATTTTTTACTACCGTGACACCAGATTTCTTGGGTACAACTTGCACTGGACTCACCCACTGACTATCAGAGATGGGGTATATAATACCAGCATCTAGGAGCTTGATAACCTCAGCTCGGACTACATCCTTCATGACTGGGTTTAATCGCCTTTGTGATTCTCTAGAGGTTTTTGCATCCTCCGCTAGATGGATCCTATGTTGAACCACAGATGGACTAATCCCTTTGATGTCAGCTATTGACCAACCGATGGCTTCTTGATTCTTCCTCAAGACACTTAACAATTTTTCCTCCTGATCTTCCTTTAGATTTGAAGCAATTATAACAGGTAGGGTCTTGTTGTCACCCAGATATGAATATTTCAAAGTCTCAGGAAGATCCTTAAGCTCTAATTGGGGTGGCTTGACACTAGATGGTACTAGTTGAGATTCAGAAATGGGCAATGATTCAAATCGAGTGGCCCATTTGCTCGTATCCATGATTGGAGGGGAATCTAAAAGTGCATTCACTTCCCTAATCAAACTTTCTTCATCAAAATCTTTGCCAAAATGGGCCAAACATCTTTCTAATGGGTCAGAATAACTTGATTCTTCAAAAGCGTTGCTAATCATTTCCTCAATCATGCAGACTTCCTCAAGATCATCCATATCAGGTGATTGGTTACTACTATGGAAAACATTGAGTTGGACAGTCATGTTTCCAAAGGCTAGAGTCATTATACCATTCCTACATCTAATAACAGCATCTGAAGTGGCTAGAAATGGTCTGCCTAGGATCACAGGGATATGGCTGCCTGGGTTTTTCACTGGTTCAGTTTCTAGGACTACAAAATCCACAGGGTAATAGAATTCTTTAACCTTGACAATCACATCTTCCACAATTCCCTTTGGATACTTCACAGTTCTATCTGCTAATGAAAGGGTAATGTCTGTGGGTTTTAACTCCCCCAGACCTAACTTTGTACACAGAATAAGGTAGCAAATTCACACTGGCTCCTAAATCTAAGAGGGCTTTTTGGATGACAGTCTCTCCTACTTTGATCGCAATTGTGGGGCAACCAGGGTCCTTGTATTTTGGAGCAATTTGCTGTTGAATGAAAGATGAGGCTTGCGCAGCCATCACAGCATGCCTAGGAACACCCGTTCTCCTTTTCACTGTGGTGAGATCTTTCAGGAATTTTGTATAGGAGGGAATCTGTTTGATGGCATCTAAGAAAGGTATATTGATCTGAACATTCTTAAATATTTTCATGATATCATCAAAATGAGAATTTTTCTTGGGTTCTTGTAACCTAAGAGGATAAGGAGCTTTGGGTTTGTAGACATCTATTGGTTTTGGTGCAATTTCTTGGGCTTCCTTTCCCTTCTCTTGGGCCTCCTGACCCTCTTCTTGGTCAACATTCTTATGGACCGCGATTTCTTCACTGTTGTCCTTGGGGGGTTGGACCTTCTTGTCCACTCGCCTGCCATATGTTAAGGTGGTAATGGCCTGGACTTCATGGGATGGGTTTCCCTCGGTGTTAACTTGATATTGCCCCCTTGGGTCATGACTCTGTTGCCTACTAGGATTAGGCACTGGCTGACTAGGTAATTCACCCTTCTTCCTATCTCCTAGAGAATTGGCTATTTGGCTTAAACTAACTTCAAGTTTTGCAATTGCTTGTGCATGGATTTGATTAGTCTGGGTTTGTGACAAATTGGTTTGTTGTTGCTGATGGATGAATTCTTGTTGTTGCTTCATCATGTTAGCCATCATGGCTTCCAGATGTGAGGGTTGTTGAGGAATGGGAGCAGCATAAGGAGGAGGAGGTGGAACCAAAGGTTGGTTCTGTTGAGGAGCTTGTGATGGGCCTGGCCTGGAAAAATTTCTTTGATACCCTGGTGGACCACCTTGATATTGGATAGGTTCATTCTGCCTATAGGAGAAGTTTGGATGAAACCTATTATCGGGATGGTAGACTGGACCAAAAGAGTTGGGAGTGGGCTTTTTGAAGGCATTATATGAATTAACCACATTTGCCTGCTCAGCCTTGATGGTGGGCAAACTAGGGCAACACTCCACTAGATGCTCTGAACTATCACAAATGAGACATATGCTGTGTGGCGCATGTTCCACATTCATTATGGGGTTTGGATCTCTCTGTGAGTTCCGGTTTGTTGATATCGCAAAAGTATCAAACTTCTTGCTCAATTTGTTCACCCCATCCACTAAGTTGGTCATGACATATTTAAGATCTGGATCTGCTTTTATTTCATAAATACCTGACTTTCTAGATCCTCTATCATCAACTTCATTGTCATAACTACTCCAATTCTGGGCATTCTCAGCTAAATCTACAAGGAACTCATAGGCTTCATCAGGGTCTGATCCATGAACTTACCCTTGTGCATGGACTCAATCATGTTCCTATGTGTGTGAGGTAGTCCCTTATAGAAGAAGTGAACTAGTTGGGCTTTGTCAAGCCCATGGTGTGGGCATTTGATTAACAAATCATGAAATTTTTCCCAAATTTGAGAAAATTCATCTTCAGCTCTCCCCCTAAAAGTTCTAATGGCATCTTTGATTTTCTCAGTTTTTGCCATAGGATAAAATTTTGTCATGAATTTCTTAGAGAGTTGTTCCCATGTTGAAATTGAATTGGTAGAGAGGGAATACAGCCATGCAGCTGCATGATCTTCCAACGTCATGGGGAACAACCTCAATTTGACACCTTCCTCATCTAAGTTCTGATTTTTGAATGTCTGACAAATTGTCAAGAATTTGTTTAGATGGATATAGGGTTGCTCACTCTCGAACCCATGGAATTTTGGAAGCATATTGATGGTTGCCGGCCGAATTTCAAATTGGGTTGCAGTGGTGGCCGGCAGAACTATGCAGGTTGGTGGATCGGAAGATGCAGGAGCATATAGCTCATTCAAGGTTTTGGCACGTTCACCCATTGTGAAGAGTGATGACTGGTTAAGGACTCGCCTATGTAGATGAAAGGTTCTCTCAATCTCAGGGTCTAAAGGTATTAACTCTCCTCTATTGGATCTTCTACCGTGCATGCACCAAAACAAAAATTCTTGAAGTTCTCCTAGATTAGACAGCTCTTAACAGGTTTGAAGAATACACGTAAGCCTCCAATTCGGTCCTATGAAACCAAATTGACCAGGTCAGCCTCCAGGTAGTGGTGGGGTCACAATGGTCCCGCTTAAGTACCACCCTCCTAGAACACAAAGTGTCTCCCTTAGAGGGACAAGGCTTTCCTAGACATCAACATGATCAAAGAGCGCAATTGGTGAAGCTTTTAGTGGTCTCCGCCTTAATTTGCTCAAGAATCCTAGATGTCTAATTGATTTTATAGTGATTGGCTTGGGATACTTATGCAATGTTGGTTGAATTTTTTTTTTTTATGAATTTTGCCTTTAAATTGATTTATGCAAATGAATACGCTAAATGCACAAAGATTAAAGTAAGAGCTTTTTTTCGATGGAAAACTTACCTACGGAGTATGTTTACTCCGGAAATCCAAAAATTTGAAGTGAAATTAAATCAATGAGTCTTCCTCATCCTTCTTTCTTCTTCCTGCAAAACAAATAAAAGATTTTTTTTTATGATTTTTTTTTTAAGAAAAGAAAAAAAAAATTGATACCTTCAACCTTTACCGTTACTTACCTTGCCTCCCCGGCAACGGCGCCAATTTGTTGGTGGCTTTGATTGTCGTTAAAATCTCGTCTTCGCCAACAAAATATAAAACCCTTACTTATTATTGGTAGAAAGTGGAAGCAAGGGGTCGAATCCACAGGAGGCTATTGAAGTAAACATATAAAAGTAAAAGGCATAAACAGATTTAAAAAAAAAGTTTTGAAGGGTTGATATGAGAAAACTAAAATAAAAATATTGGGTTGGACAAATTATGAAAAAGACCATCAAGGATTGGAAATCCACCCCACGTGTTTCGTGATAATTCTTCCTTTTGCATTTAATGAAAACAAATTATTTTAAAAGCAGTTCACTTCTACTCGATTTAAAATTAGGGTTTATAAAGCATCAACCGTATCCCATCTAAGTAGAACGACGGAAGATCTAAAAATACCCATAATCAAAAGAAATCTGAATTGAAGAAACTATATAAACATGAAGAACAAATCGGAAAACATCAATGCACAAAGAAAAGAATCAATCACTCAAACGCATGGGGTGGAATCCTCTCCTTGATGGAAGGATTTTCTAGCCTACCATGGTTGATGAAATTCTAAAATAAAAATAAAAATAATTCATGCAAATAAAATAAAGAGACACTTCTATTGAAATCACAATGGAATCTATGTCTATAATATCAAAGAAATTAAAAAAAAAAAACTAAAACTAAAACAAAAACTAAAAACAGAAAAGAAAGGACAATAGCTGAAAATAAATTCCTTCTTGACTGAATGAAGAACTTCCTCCTTGGCTGAATTGAATTCCCCTTCCTCTCTCTCTGTAGTGCCCTTTTTATAGGGGTTTTGAGGGTTGAATTAGTTGTAAATGCTGATTTGCTTGAGTTGTTAATGCTGATTTGCAAAATATGTTGGAAATATAATTGCAAAATATGTTGGAGATCTTCTTGATTTGTTGGAGATGTCAAAGCTGATTTGATTGAAGATTCTATTGATTTGGTGAATCAGATTTAGAAGCTTTGATGAATATTTGAATGCTAATTTCTTCTCCAATTTATAACCTGCCAAATTTAGATCATGCAAAATTTAAATACTGCCAAATTTAGATTTCTGAATTTAAAATATGGCTCCATATGAAAAATATGATAATACATATTAATTGTATAAATATTATCAATTTGTGCAAAATATGTTTTGAATATAAATAATAGAAACTTCCCTAATATGCATATATAAATTAATAATTGCATAGGGAGATGTTCTAAAACAACTCTTAAAGCATATGAAAATATGTTCTTTTGAATTTCTAACAGGTAGTGAAATGGGGGAAGAGGGTGGGGGCAGAGGTGGTGATAATTGGTGGTTCAAGTAGCGGGTGGTGGTGGTGGTGGCGGTGGGAGGAGGTGGATATGTGTGGTGGTGGGGAGGAGGGAGGGGATACGTGTGTAATTCAGAAGAAGAATGATAAAATTATTATTTAAAGAGGTGTATTAATATTTTTCATGGAAGGAAATCCAAAAGGAACTTGAGTTTTTGGTGTGATCGCTCGGAATTGAGACGTCTTTTTTCTTTCATGATTTCATCAAATTTTTAAAAAGAAAAAAGAAGAAGAAAATTCCCCAGTTTAGAATGTGTAAGATTTTTGGAATTTGAGATAACTTCATGAAATATTCATTGAATATTCTAATTTGGTTAAAGGTTTTAACGCATATATTTAGATTACTTATGTGGAATTCTAAAAAACACATGATATTATATGTATAACACAATTTATAGAGGGGTACGTGGAGACTTTATTTTTTTTATTTTTTTTTTATTTTTTTTTTATTTTTTTTTGTAGAAAGGCCCCTAAGAGCTACAAGTACTTGATTAAACTGGGCATCTTTTTTTTTTTTTTTTTTGGTGATAATTAAACTGGGCATCTTGGCTTATGACACAAGTCCAATTGGGTTGTTACCACTGTTTTTGTCTATCTTGTTGCCCTTAGATTAAAACCTATGCCTCCCCTGTGGGGGAGGATGTCCTCTATCTGGCGAGCTATTGCTCGCAGGACGAGACTTGAATTTTTTTGCTAATTTAAAGGTAAATGTCTCCACTTAAAAAGTATCTTATATCTTAGGACAAGAAATGATAAATAGGACTGCTTCTAGTAGCATCTAACTCTTTCTAATTCTTTTGTGTTGTTTTTTCAAAAATGGTCACTTTTTTATCCGAGTTAGAGAAAACATTCTCGTATAAATGTATATGTTCTCAATCAAAATGTATAACACGGTTTTTAAAATGATTTTTAGCGCTTGATATATCATTTTTCTTTAAATATACACCATCACATGTGCTTAAATTGTTTCTCATGCGATCAAATTATAGGGATTATTAGAATCCAGAATTGCAAAGTCAAAGAAAGGGAGGGAGAATAAACACTAACCCCCCGTTTGTGTAACGGAATAGACGAGTATAAGGGCGCTATAAGGGTGGTATAGGAATGGATAAGAAAAATAGTTGTTTGTTTGAAGGGTATAACTTTGTATTACTAAGCCAGTTTAAACGAGTATAAGAGAGTATAACAATTCTAAGCAACCCTTAGGATAAGCTATACTCACCTTATCTATTCCCATGGGCCCACATGTCAAATCAACTTTTTACACCTCATCACATCAAATCACCTATCAACACCTCTTATACATCAAATGTCAAATCAACTTTTTTACACTTTATTTATATTTTATTATTTATCAAACAAACAACTCAACTTTTATTCTTACGTTTTCCAATGAGAATAAAAAAAATACAACTAAACAGAAAATCTTTTATTCTTGTAGATTTGTTATTTATACTGGCATAATTATCTATCCAGAATAACTCAATTCCGCTATCCAAATGGGGGGGTTAAAAAAAATTTTTTTTTGTGACGGCCCCAAACTGCTGCAATGCTTCCCAAACTGTCCTGAATAGTTTTGTGGTGGTGTTGGCAGGAGGTCGCGTCGAAAAACTGTGACAGTATCCAACCCGCCACAAAAAGGTATTGGTGACGGATTGGGTTATCCTCTGCAAAAGAACTTTAGCGACAGCAACCTATAATATCACAGATGTATTAGTTTATTGCGACGGTCACAATCCGCCGCAAATACTATTTATTTTAACAAAGATTTATTGCTCATATTTCATTTTAATGAACAACCTATAAAAAATTCCTAGAAATAATTAATACCATTCAGATAAAAAAAAATTTCAATTCATTTATAAGATTCAATCAAATCAACAATCAATCATTGAAATCAACATTCATTTAAATTCAATCCCCATTAAAGCATTGAAAGGCATAAAAAAATGAACACAACATCAATTTCCATTTGTAACATGAAGAAATCCCCCTAACAGGTAGTTGTCTCCTACTCAATTTTAGATGGCTGAGAATCACTGATCGGATGGATTCTAGACCTTGAGGAGCAGTCAACCTGTTTGTTATGGTTTTATCCATAGAAGTCCAACACTGCAAAATCAGATCAAAAATTAAAATCAAACCTGCACACCCAAAGTGTCTATAATTTCAAGTACATTCATGATGATCCCACTATAATATTTTCTAATCACTAACATGTGAACTTAAATTTTGAAGGCGATACCTAAAACATAATTCTAGGATAAAATCATGATAAGGGTAGCCTGAATTATGCTGTATCTTAACAAACTTCATGCAATCATGTGGATGTTAAAGCACCAATAATGCAATAGTACATAGATGTAAAATTTACCTATCAGTAAGACATCTAATGAACGGAGGTCCAAAACTCTTTTTGATGCTTCTTGACAGTGATTTATTTCATATAATTAAAAAAAAATACAAACTTCAATAGATAATCAAGCCAATATTGTACTAAAACAGATCAGAAAATAAAACCTAGAATCAACTAAGCACGATTCTAAAAAGATGCTTATGTTGTAATACCTTGATTAGCAGGTCGGATTGAACAATAAAAATGATCAATGATTTTCAGATATGCATATCTGGAAAAAGCAAACCATGAAACCAATAGAAACAACAAAAAATACTCAGTAGAGGCAACAAAAAAAAAAAAAAACAATTTTGAATTGAAAAGAGAGTTTATATACATCATCGACCAATCGTGATTTTCCTCATAGGCCAACAAAGGGGAACCTCCGCTCGGAATCAAGTTTCACAGGCTGGTGTGTTGTCGGAATTATTTTCGTTATTTGACATTTCTATTTTTGTTATTTGACATTTCAAATGGACTTTCTTTTAAAAGCCTCCATTTGGATAAATAATATGACTTATTTATGAGTATACGGTTATTTGAGTATAAATAAGGATAAAATGATTTTGTGTTTGATTGTGTTTTGAATTATTCTAATTAAGAAATGTAATAATGAAATTATTTTGTTGTTTGAATAGAATGTGAATAAAACGTGGATAAAGATTTATGAAATGTGAAAAAATGATAATAGTTAATTTGACAGGTGATTTATAAAAGATCATGACAATTGATTTGAAAATGGACCCAGATATTCTTCGGGTGAAATCACTAGGAATAACTTTAATTTCAGTGGTTGGCTGGAATCCATATACCACTTTATACCAGTTTATCTTAGCATATATTTTTCCTGGTATCTTGGGCATCCAAACAGATTATTTAACATATTTCACCTTATTCCAAATTCTATCCGGGGTTATACTGCATCCAAACAGGGGCTTAGAGATTGAACCGCACCGATTAATGTCCAATCATAATAATTACTGGGTGGCTCTATTTGCGTCCCTCTAAATTGTAAGTAAGCCTCCCCCCCCCCCCCCCCCCCCCCCTTTAATGGACTTTCTAACGAAAGATCCATTTAAATATACAAAATAAGTATGCCCCCAATAAGTAAGCCCACCTAATTTTGAGGAATTTTTTTTAATTCTTTTAATAAGTACGCCCCCATCTTTTAAAATTCTTTTAGAAATTTTTTTTATTAAGTATTTTTCCTTAGCGGGAAAGAAGAAAAAGACAAGAGAAGATTTTTTTATTGTTATAACTAGGCATGAATTCTTCTTCACCAAATAATGAGCTACCAAGTTTATTTAGAGTTTGTACGGTTTGTATAGGTTCTGGATTTTCAAATATTTTTTAGGGTTTGAGATTTCGATGATTTATGTGAATTTGTGCATAAACAATGGATTCCTCGTGTTGCATTTATTGTTAGGGCTGCTAGTGTTTGTTAACACAGTTAACTATCGACCATTTCATTGTCTACAGATTCAGATCCCCTCGATAGTGGTGGTGTCAATACCAGCAGATCATAAGGAATGTATTGAATTTTGTATGTCAACAAGTGTAATGTCGACATAGGAGGCAAGAAATTTATAGTGTCAATTCGAACAGGTCATAAGGTCACACAAAATTGTTCCATCGACAACCTAATTGCTAAATTAAATAAATAGGTCAACCATACAAGTGTCGATACAAGCAGCTATAACACGTACATTAATTTTATTTTTTATAAATTTTTTTAATCGAGAGGTGGAGGTCGCGGGAGTTGGTTCAGTAAGGATGGCTTCAGGTTTAAAGGGGGAGATGGAAGAGGAAACTAGCGAAGTTTATGATGGCTCACCTGGGTGGGACAAGGGCTCGGAGGTGGGGTTCCTTGAGGGTCCTTCGACGTTCAAGGGGAGGTTCAAGGACTTCATGTCTCAAGCCATGTTCGAGGAAGCATTCGGTGAGGGGAGCGCATCGCCTCGGGTTTGAATGCATTTGGGTAGGTGGAGTGGGATGGGGTTCTTGTCGTCGTTTATGTTGAACATCCTCTGTTGGAACATCCGGGGTCTTAACGACCAGCGGAAGTGGGGGGCTATAAGGGAACATATTGTGGGTCAAAAGGTGTCGATTTGCTGTATCCAGGAAACTAAGAAGCAAGAGGTGTCTTTGGCCGACATGCGGGCAATCAGTGGCGGCTCGATGAAAGAGTTTGTGTTCAAACCATCTCGAGGGGTATCAGGGGGCGTGTTATTGTGCTAGGACGGCAGACACAGGGTCCTCGAAGATTCAAGGGTGGGTGAATTCTCGCTTTCAATGATGTTTGAGGATAGGGTTACTTCATGGAGGTGGGTCTGCTTGGTGGTTTACGGGCCCAATGACGACGCGCTTCGTCCAAGGCTGTGGAGGGAACTTAATGCGGTCAGGGCGGATTAGAGTCTGCCATGGTGTGTGCTTGGTGACTTTAATGTAACCCGCTTCGTGGAGGACAGAAATAGACAGGGGAGTATTTCTTCGGCCATGGCATCTTTCTCCGAGTGGATTGCGCAAGAGGGTTTGATCGACATCCCATTGGCGAATCAAGGCTTTACGTGGAGTAGCTTGCGGGATGCTCCGGCTCTTGAAAAGTTGGACTGGGTTCTTGTTGATCGAACTTAGGAGGAGGCACATCCGACGTGTGATCTTAAGGGGTTACCTTGAGTCCTCTTAGACCACTCGCCGTTGCTCTTGTGTGGTGGTAGTAGAGTGCGGCAGTCTCCAAGTTTTAGAAGCTTCGTGGGGAGCACCAGCGGGGGTTCTATCGGGTGCACGGAAGGTTGCATTCAAGTTAAAGCGTCTGAAGATGGTTCTAAAGCATTGGAATAGGGCAGAGCTGCGAGCGAGGAGGGAGCGTAAAGTGGTGTTGGCAGATCAGTTTTACGCATACGAGCAGTGGGAGGAAGCGGGGTTTATTTCAGAGGAGGACCGTATCACATGGGCAGCACTGAAACAGGAATGGTCAAATGTTAGTAGCTTGGAGGAGGCGGCGTGGAGACAAAGATCGAGAGAGATTTGGTTGAAAGAAGGAGATTCTGATACAAATTTTTTTCACGCGGCTGCAAATGGGAAGAGGCGTATTAACAAAATAACACAGCTAAATGTGGAGGGGAAGAGGGTGGAGAACCGGCAAGAGATTGAACAGAGGTTGGTTGAGCATTTCACGAATGCTTTCAAAAGTAGAAGGGGTTGGTCTCCAGTATGGATAGACGAAGATCTAGGTAGAATTCTTGATCACTTGTTGCAACCACTTGAGGCAGATTTCAATGAGGAAGAAGTGAAGGCAGGATTTTCGGGACAGAGGCCGATAAGGCACCCGGTCCAGACGGGTTCGGGCTTCGTTTTTTTCATGAATTCTGGGGGATTGTGATGGATGACTTGATGGACATGTTCCATAACTTCTTTGTATCTTCAAATGGAATCGGTGGTCTAAATGCGACTTTCTTGGTTCTTATTCCAAAGCGGGAAGGAGTGGTTGAAATAGGGGACTTCCGACCTATTAGTCTAGTAAACGGTTGCTATAAAATGTTGTCGAAGGTTTTGGCTAATAGGTTGAAGAAGGTGATTAATTTCCTAGTGGATGAGAACCAATCCGCATTTATCCCGGGTGCCGGTCCAAGAATGTATTTCGGCGTTCCATAGAGAGAAGAAGAAGGGGGTGGTCATCAAGCTTGACTTTGCCAAGGCATATGACAATGTCAACTGGGAATTTATGTTCCATCTTTTGAGTTGTCATGGTTTCGAACCTAACTGGGTCAGGATGCTGAGAGCGTATATTACGATGGCAAAAGCTTCGGTTATGGTGAACGGGGAGCCTTGCGGTTTTTTCAACATAAACAAAGGGCTTCGTCAAGGAGATCCTTTATCGCTATTACTCTTTGTGATCGTATCGAATGTTTTCAGTAGAATGATGAAGCGGGCAGTGGAGAGTGGTTGGGTGAAAGGTTTGTCATGTCGTGAGGGTGGTTCCATCATTTCTGTAACGCCCCACATTTACCTAACCGCTTATCGGACGGTAAATGTGTCGCTACTAAACTTAATCCAAATACAAGACCAAAATTTACAGCCTTTTTTTTTTCTTTTACTTGAAAAAAAACAATACTATATATAAATTAAAAATGATAAAAATAAAAACAATATCCAAAAGTTAGAAACCACTAACGGTCTTACAAAATATCAGAGTCTGACATAAACAAAATACTAGAATGAAAAGACATACTAAACCACCCCTGTGGGAGCCATCTAAACCAAACAAACCTAAATAGTTGATCGCAACTATAATTTATCCTCGAACCGCTACGTCGAAGAAATTTCTGAAAGATGCGAAAATTCCAAACTTCATCTTAATCCTCAGAATACGCAATACCTGGTTATGAAACAACCAGCCCATATCGAATAGGGTGAGCAATTAACTCAGTGAATAAGCCCACTGACAAATTACTTCATATGATAGTTACATATAAAAATAAGGTTTTATGAAAATCAGAATTTCATTTAATAAATATTTTATTTTATTAAATCAATTTAAAATCATAAACTTTAAAAAAATATTTTAATGCACACGTGGCCCAAATCATTGGCCCACATCAGAGAAATCATGAGAGTTAAAAAAAATATCATTATATATATAATATTTATATATATAAAAAATAATTTTCTTTAAAAAAATCAAATTAAATTCATGAGCTTAATAAAATATAGTTTTAATGCAATCACGTGGCCCAATCCTTGGTCCACGTCATAGAAATCATGCAGCTTAAATGATATGACCGGGTAGGGTTCTCAATCGGAAGAACCGTTCCCCAAAACAGGTGTGCCAAGCCCCAAGCGACTAAATCGCTCAAAAAGCTCCCTCGAGGAGACGTCGGATCTAGAAGACGCTGATGGGTCGCCGCTGCCATCACTACGAGAACACCAGCACAGGATGCCCCGGTTGCTGCAGACTCCAAACAAAGGAATCCGCCGCTGCAAGGAATGCTTTACCACACCCCTCACCGATCTTGGGACTCTTCGAGTCCTAGACCTTCCTCCCCAAAGGCGAAATACTACGGGGGGATTTATTCCAGAAAATATGTCATGATATGCATCTTGATAAAATCTCCTAGGACTAGGTTGTCTCCACTAGTCCTAAATTTTTCCAAAACTCTCGAAATGAAAATCTTTAATCCAAATATTATTTCGAAAGCATAAGCATCAGAAAATATATTATGTTAATTCTTGAAACATGAATAGCATAATTCATGCTATTTTAATGACATGATGAATGAATTAAATCATGCAACTTCATTCAACGAAAATGCAATTTGATCAATATGAAGAAAATATCCAAATCATGCAAATTTATCAAAATATAAATGCATGGATGACACATAATATCACACAAATATGATTGGCATATGAAATTCAATGTTATAGAGCAAAAGCTCACACGAAATAAATCGATAGGCCTACTCACCTTCGGTCCACGCAAGCATCAACGATACACACTCGCACGTTGATAACCTAGCATAACAATTATACAATAATAGATCAGAAACAATCAATCACGACCCAAACAACTGACAACCAACTTATAACAGCACTATGCCCAATAATCCCAAAAGCCGATATCTTATAGACCTACAATCAACAACTCACTTCAAAGTCCTAATGAAAATCCCAACTTCGAATAAATATTAGAATACTCATATACTCACAATGATCCGATCCGATAATCAATATCCATTTATTCCATAAGACCCATATGATCGATCAATCCTCGAATAAATATTTGGACAAATCCAATAAGGCTCAACTATAATTCCATGATCGAGTAACTCAAATCCAATCAATTTACATCCAAATAACAACAATATCCAATCAATATTCATTGATCCCACTAAACCAAATTATCGATTTAAGATTCTATTTAAGTTCTCAAGATCAATAAAATCATCAAAACCCGCAAAACAAACTATACTTCATTAAACATCAAATTTGGGATCATCTAAATCTCTAACATTCATCAAACTTGGTCATCAAGCTAAATATTTGAATTTCAATAAACTGCACAGAAATTTTCAAAAACCATAACTTTCTATCCATAACTCCGAATTGGACGATTAATGATTCGTTGGAAAGCTCTTTTCAAAACCTATTTCTGTTTGTCAAATACATTTTTTCCAGAAACGACTCTATCATAGTCAAAAAACGATTTACGTCCAAGCATAAAATCAACCCGAAAATGCCATTAAATCCCCAAAACTAATAAATCTAATTTGATCTTAAGAATTCCTTTGAGATCCATAAAAATCAAATCAAATAATCATTAAATTAAATCAATCAAACCCTAACCCTAATCCATCAAACTTCTTCCCCAAACAATTACTTGACGTAATCATATCCTAACAAAAATAAATTAAATAACAAAATCAATAGGGAATGATATCTCACCTTAGATCCGGTTACACCACCCACCATCTCCATCTAGGGTTAGGTCATCACAACCCTTCATAACTTCTGAGATTTGGATGAAAAACCCTAACCCAAACATGTTATTTAAAGGGGTTTACCGAAATTACAAAACGACCCCTGAAGTGTTTCCAGTTTACAATGACGTCCCTATCCGATTTACAAACAGATCCCTATCCGATTTACAGAAAAGTCCCAGAAGGCTATAAAAATGTATTCTGGATTCGCAACTAGATCCCTAGGCCCAATAACTTGACACTAAGCCTAAAAATCAAATTTTCGAACTCCGAATCTCACCAAATTTCAACCAAAGTATCTTAACACTATAAAGATCTACAGAAAAATATAAAATAATTATTTCAACATCAATTTATAATTATCATAATTATAAATCAAATTGGACCCATTTGGGCCCACCGCCAAATCTGAAAAATGAAATATAAAAAATCAAATTTTAAAATTTCCATTATATATTTAAAATAAATATATAAGGCCGAAAAATACCGAAACGTTACATTCTTCCCCCCTTAAAGGAATTTAGTCCTCTAAATTCAAGGGAGAACACAAAAAGAAAGATATATAACATTCAATAATAACAATCATCCAACCAATAGTTGTAAGAGTAGTCTTACAATTCTAAGTCATAACAACATCAATACAATCATTACACCAGTAGGTTTACACGTCTGTGTAATACCTAACAAGCACAATAATATAGAAAATAGTATAAGAATCCAACTTATACCCCACAAACAATCAAACAAATGTACATCCATACAATAATTGTATAAGTCAGCTTATAGGTCTGACTCATACTCAACAAGCTCAATAATGTGAAAAATGGTATAAGATTCTAACTTATACCCCACAAACAATATTCAATCGAATGCACAAGCAAAACTATCAATGATTTGCATTGAAGTTTCAACAAATATCAATACAGACAACTATCATACAACAAAATAACCATATAAATCAGATCCACAATTCTTCCGCTGCGCCACTCTGATAGTGACCCAAATCACAGGTGGATGAACTTATACATCACCAACAATGACAAAAATCATTTACAAAAATTAAATGTGTAGGTCAAATCCACCCATGTTTCACATCATAGGTGTTATAACTCATACAGCATAAGCAATGACAAATAATACAACGAAAATATACAAGTCACGCTCACCCATGTCCCATACCATGGGTGATTCAGTTTGTACAGAACAAACAAAGACATAACAAGCAACAAATTGCATAAGTCAGCCCACCTACGTCCCATACCATAGGCGGTCCAACTAATACAATGCAAACATTGACAATAACAAAAACAATCACATCAAACAATTTCGTACATAATTGTACAAGTTAGGCTCATCTACGTCCCATACCATAAATGATCCAACTTGTACCATCAACATAAGAGCAATAATAATGACAACAAGATGAAACTAAAGATATTTACAATCTTTAGAATTTACATATATATAAGAAAATCATCTACTGACATGGACATTCACGGATTGATTAAACCATCCGTGATGCTATACAAAACATGAAAAACATCCTAATAAAATTGTGAATACATAGTTACACTTAATAACTTGAAAATATCGGTTGTTAAGGTATGTCTCTCATGTGTGTACGCTATGACGTATATTGAGTATGAACGATCATCCACTATATAGAGCTCTTACATAGAGTAACATCTAATAAGAATTCAAATCCTATATGCATTAATTCTAATTGACTCAACTTATTCTAGGCTTCAAAAAAAAAAAAAAATGACTCTCATACTAGCTTATCTCAAGGCTCAAAAAAAAAAATTTACAATCAACCAAAATAACTAAGCTCTATAAGATAGGGTATCCAAAAAAAATCAGGTGGGATATCTTAAGATCCAATCATGCAATCTAAACTCTTAAAGATATAGATAAATCTATACGCGTTCTAAATGCACGTGAATCTGAATTTACAAGATGCAATTGTAATATCGATATGCATAACATAATGTAGAAAAAGATATTTAACACATTAAAATATTATATATAAAATAAAACCTTCAAGAAAAACAAGTATAAATAATGTACTAAAAGAATTTAAAGCTCATTATATTTAATATATAGCATAATAAATTTGTAAGCCATGTAAAATATATATGGAGTTACATTATAATAAATTAACGTAACAAATATGTAGAGAGTTTAATTAAGAAAGATCTAGTAATGTCATTATTTTTGAATTATTAAGATTTAAATACATCGATATGATTTACGTAAATTTGAATATGAAAATTCAAAATATAATTACAATTTATATAAAACTGATTAAATTTTTTTTTTAAATAAATAAACATGAGTAATAGCTAAATTTATGGCAATATAAAAATGTATATATATATAAAAATATGGGTCACTTCCCCTTTAATAAGAAATTAATAGATTTAGCCTCCAGTATAACAAAAGTAAACAAATAATTTTCTTTATATATAGACTAATATAATCTCCTTAGGATGATCAAACTTAAACCCTAAATTTCATAGGCTAACTAAACTTAGGCTTATAGAAAATCCAGAATAAAATCACTAGAAAACACGATGTCACGATCAGGAGAAGACAATGCAATTAATCTGGAAATATTCAGGAAATCCAAAAGCAATAGGAGTTACACTAACTTAGGCCTTCAAGTCAATAGTAGTATCCACAATAATGGTTAGATATTGTACACACCCCTTAATTAGTAACCTCTAAGCATGAAGGGAAGAGACGAATATGATCAGATATGATCCACTAAAACCCCCAAAGCGGAACAATTATTTGCCAGGAATACAAAAGGACACAACTTTTGAAAAACAATCAATACTTGCACAGAAGGCTAACAACCAATCTATGCCAAAGATTACATCGAAACCAAGAATATCGAGAATGAAGAGATCAATAGGTATCTAATGCCCATTTATCTGGACCAAGCAAGAAAGAAGAGCAAACCTTGGTGATAATTTGTTCACCAACGACAATGGTTATGTGAAGTGTAGACATCGAGATTGTAAACTTCTTTACTAAGAGTTTTGTAATTCCGATGAAGTGAATGAATGTGTGGAACACCAAAAAAGAACATACGCTGAATTACCAGAATAGAGACAATACTATGATCCTTTGCTGTCACAAGAAAAAAAAAGATCCTAAATGAAACAACAAACATCACAAATAATAACACAATTTTTTTTTCTCCTAAACACAAACCCTAACCTAGGCTCCGATAGGATGTGGCTCTGATACCATCTGTAACGCCCCACATTTACCTAACCGCTTATCGGACGGTAAATGTGTCGCTACTAAACTTAATCCAAATACAAGACCAAAATTTACAGCCTTTTTTTTTTCTTTTACTTGAAAAAAAACAATACCAATATAATAAAAATTAAAAGTGATAAAACATAAAAACAATATCCAAAAGTTAGAAACCACTAACGGTCTTACAAAATATCAGAGTCTGACATAAACAAAATAATAGAATGAAAAGACATACTAAACCACCCCTGTGGGAGCTATCTAAACTAAACAAACCTAAATAGTTGATCGCAACTATAATTTATCCTCGAATAAATATTTGGACAAATCCAATAAGGCTCAACTATAATTCCATGATCGAGTAACTCAAATCCAATCAATTTATATCCAAATAACAATATCCAATCAATATTCATTGATCCCACTAAACCAAATTATCGATTTAAGATTCTATTTAAGTTCTCAAGATCAATAAAATCATCAAAACCCGCAAAACAAACTATACTTCATTAAACATCAAATTTGGGATCATCTAAATCTCTAACATTCATCAAACTTGGTCATCAAGCTAAATATTTGAATTTCAATAAACTGCACTTTCAAAAACCATAACTTTCTATCCATAGCTCCGAATTGGACGATTAATGATTCGTTGGAAAGCTCTTTTCAAAACCTATTTCTGTTTGTCAAATACATTTTTTCCAGAAACGACTCTATCATAGTCAAAAACACGATTTACGTCCAAGCATAAAATCAACCCGAAAATGGCCATTAAATCCCTAAAACTAATAAATCTAATTTGATCTTAAGAATTCCTTTGAGATCCATAAAAATCAAATCAAATAATCATTAAATTAAATCAATCAAACCCTAACCCAATCCATCAAACTTCTTCCCCAAACAATTACTTGACGTAATCATATCCTAACAAAAATAAATTAAAAGTAACAAAATCAATAGGGAATGATATCTCACCTTAGATCCGGTTACACCACCCACCATCTCCATCTAGGGTTAGGTCATCACAACCTTTCATAACTTCTGAGATTTGGATGAAAAACCCTAACCCAAACATGTTATTTAAAGGGGTTTACCGAAATTACAAAACGACCCCTGAAGTGTTTCCAGTTTACAATGACGTCCCTATCCGATTTACAAACAGATTCCTATCCGATTTACAGAAAAGTCCCAGAAGGCTATAAAAATGTATTCTGGATTCGCAACTAGATCCCTAGGCCCAATAATTTGACACTAAGCCTAAAAATCAAAATTTTCAAACTCCGAATCTCACCAAATTTCAACCAAAGTATCTTAACACTATAAAGATCTACAGAAAAATATAAAATAATTATTTCAACATCAATTTATAATTATCATAATTATAAATCAAATTGGACCCATTTGGGCCAACTGTCAAATCTGAAAAATGAAATATAAAAAATCAAAATTTAAAATTTTCATTATATATTTAAAATAAATATATAAGGCCGAAAAATACCGAAACGTTACAATTTCCCACGTCCAATACGAAGATGACACAATCGTTTTGAGCAAGGCTAGCATTGATGCCGTGCAGGGGGTGAAGTTAGTATGTTGTTGTTTTGAGTTGGTTTTAGGTCTTCAAGTGAATTTTCAGAAGAGTTCTATCACCGGGATTCACGTGGACAACAATTTCATGGCCCGTCTTGCGCACATCCTGTCGTGCGAGGTGAATCAGTTCCCCTTGTTACATCTTGGCCTCCCTTTGCATGTTGCTAGGATGGGTAAATGCGAATGGGCGCCTCTGGTGAGTCATTTTGAGAGGAGATTAGAGGGTTGGAAGAGCTCCTTTTTAAGTTTGGGAGGGCTACTTACTTTAATTCAAGCAGTTTTAACCAATCTCCCCATTTATTATTTATCGGTATTCAAAATACCGAAAGGGGTTCTTGCCAGGTTAGAGTGTATAAGACGTCGATTTCTGTGGAGCGGGGTGAAGGAGGTTTGAAGGAAGATCCCACTAGTTAAGTGGGAAGTGGTCTGCACAAGTAAGAAACAGTGGGGAACAAGGGTGCTAAATCTGGAGGCCATGAATAGTGCTCTATTGATGAAATGGTTGTGGCGGTGGATCTCCAATCCAGAACTTTTATGGTGCAAGGTAGTGAGGGAGTGTTATGGTTGTGGAGCATTGACGCGCAGGCGCTTCCCTCGGGTGACACGCAAGATGTCATGGCTATGGAAAGGTATTTTGGCAGAGGTGGAAACTTTCTCTCAAGGCATTTTTTGGAGATTGGGTTCGGGGGAAGATATTCGGTTTTGGCAGGATCATTGGATTGGGGACAGGCCTCTAAAGGTGCACTTCCCTTCTATTTACGTTGAAATGCACGAAATTATCATTTCTTTTTGTTTTATCAAACCTCCAACAAAAATTCTTTTTGTTCTCTCTCAAAATCCAAAAAAAAAAAAAAATCAAAATATCGCTTATTCACACCATTACATATTTTGAAAAAATATATATTTATACACATCTGACGGCAGATCGAAAGAAAGATAAAAAAAATTACTTTTGTGTTTTCAAATCAGATCAACCAAGCTGAGAGGACTGTTTGGCAAGGGATCAGCGGAGAGTCGAATGGGTGAGGGTTTGTGAGGGTGAAATGGCTGAGAGAGATAGAGAGAGGGAGGGGGGGTGGGAGTTTGTTCTGATTTGTGAGAGAGGCGTATTTATTATTTGCACATACTATTAATATATAAATTAAGTTAACAAAATGTTAGAGACTTATTAATAAGATGTTTACTTAGGATTTGGAGGGGTGCAAATAGAGACATCATAATTACTTTTTACATAGGTGTGGACGCCAAATTTTCTGACTACGTATAGTTGGCCGAGTAACCAGGCCCATTAGATCCAAACCAATCGAACAACGGTCCACCAGGCCCAAGTCTGACTAGACAAACCGGCTATCCAGGTTCGACCCGACAACACGATAGCCCAGCCGGTCTCGACACGAACGGGTCCGACCCTGAAACCCAAGATTGACCAAGTCAGTATCTAAGCCATTCAGTAATTGTAGTGATCCCTATGAATCTTAAGCAATTATTGGTCATTATTAACATTTAATCTCCATCAATGTTAAATGAATCACAGGATTAGATTATTATTGACTCTGCCCATCAAATCCCCATCAAATATGGATTCTCATGATTGATCATATCTAATAATATCATCTATTGTTCCCTCATTAATGGCTAGTTAAATCTCAGCCGTCCGATGTGATGATAACAATTACAAACCCTAAACCCATTCTCCCAACTATAAATAGGGGGCAATGGCAGACATAACATGTAGACACAATTTTTTTACAAACTCTTTTTATTTGGTCATTTTATAGGACCCCCATCTCTCGGTGTGAACGACGCTTGGAGGTTGCTGACCGGTGGAACGAAGATCATCTTACGTGGAGGAGAATGGGAGAGGTCAAATCCAATTACACGAATCCAATAAGTCAAATTTTGCCCCTCCAGTAGGCTTACTCCGCCGCAAAAAGAATCAAATTTAATCTACGAGTTGGATTTGTGATCGCAAATAATTGCAGTTGCGGTGCTTTTTTTGACCGCCGTAAAAGAATATACCATGAAAGCCCCTTTTTCTTGTAGTGACATGAATTCAATCTCCCCCTTCTTTCAAAACCAATGAAAATTTTGTTCTAATAATTGAACAAAATCTGATGTGTCATTGACCCCTAGTGGCTGTCTGCCCTTTGTAGGCCACTGAACACTTTCATAGAAAACGAAGCCATTGAATTTCGGTCACTTTGATACCCAGAGTCCACAAGTAATCCACAAAGTACCAAAGAAAGATATAAGACAGTAATTCTGTGATTCAGATTACATAAGTTCTACATCTACGTTTGGTAAACTTTGAGAAATTCTTCAATTAAAATGATAAAATGGAGAAATTATCCCCAAAAGAAAAAGTAACTTCACTTTGATTGCCATTGGTCGCCTTTCATTGCCAATGTAATTTCTCATAAACATAAGTTGCTCATCTCCCCTCGGGGTATGGATGGTAGAAACCTTTTCGACGATGTCTATCCTGCCCCGTTGTTTTCTCCGCGGAGGTGTCCTCTCTCCTTACGCATTTTTTTTTGTATGTTTTATTTTCTTTGCACCACTATTCAGATATTATGTATTTTGGATCTTATTTGAAATGAATATATTTACATTTACGCTTAAAGTTATTTTTCTCAATCTCTCTCATAGTTGGTTTGTAAAAGCATAGTGAGTTAGGTCATTAAATATTTTCTTCTTTCATTGGAATCTACATATTTTCTTCCATTTTACTGACCTATAAATATTTTTATCTTTCTTTCCAACTTGATTTCCTCCTATAATATCGGACTTTTCTTTTTGGTTATATAAGCTGCACCATTGCACATTGGAATGGAGGTGGCATTTTAGAACATTTCATATGGATATCTAACATATCCATATGCATCTTGTAAATCGATGTAAAAATATTAAATTAACATTAAGTAGGCTTTATACTCAAACATCAATACTAAGTTTTCAGTATACGTAAATTAATAATAATTTTTGGGCCCCAACTTATAGACCCCATTACAAATCCCATGAGGTAACACACATGTAATTCTATATTTAATCTTAGTTGTTTTTATTTATTTATTTGATAAGTGATTCATTTCCTTCAATGTAGGAGATGGTTATGATATACATTGATCCCTTTGTTCTTTCTTTAAAAAAAAACAACAATCCAATCCATTCGTTGATGTATGTATAACACACAAAACAACTGAATTTCCCAATCGATCTTCTACAAAATTAAACACTAAACAACAAATTGATTTTAGTTATTGAGAGGAGTTTCAGTTTTGTATTTGGATCCGAGCAAATTTTTTGTGGTTTTAATAGTGGTGATCGTTTCAGGTTTGACTCTTTGGATTCTCTTATTTCAAGTATACAGATGTCAATTCTGATATGAAATTAAACATAAAACAACAATCCAACTTTAGTTTTTGAGATGAATTTCAGTTTTGTTTTTGGATCCGAGTGATTGTTTATTGTTTCAATAATGGCGATCTTTTTAGGTTTAACTCATTTGATTTTTTTATTTTAATTATGTAGATTTTAATACTGATACAAATCCCTTTTTTCGCATAATTAATCCTTGCAAAACAATGGATCTATTTAGTATTATTTTCTATCAAGCATGTACAATTGTGTATGATGATATAGATGTTTATAATTATGTGTTTCTTTTTGTTTACAAGCATGTTTTTTTAGTATTATTTAATTTTTTTACAATCGTGAAAACAAACTTTTTTGTTTTGAATTTAGATAAATCCTAAATGTATCTGTATATTACATGCATCTTGTTTTCGAATTTTTTGTTTGTCTTTTTATTTTTCTATTAATGCAAGTTAATGGATGATTAAATAGTTTATGTTAGATACATTTTTTGGTATATGTATCCATAGTCGCAGTTGCCAAGACATATTCATTTAATTCAATGTCTTATCTGCATTTGAATTTATTTAGTTATATTGCAAACATTTGAATATAGATTCTTTCTCAAATATAACTTAATATTACATGCATCTATATTGATTCATGAGTTTTTTTTTTTAATTTGGTTTTGGCTTGTGGTATGTATTTTGACAGTAATGAAGTTATATTAATTGGATTCAGTTACATTTGGTATTGTTGACCTTTGTTTTTTTTATTTTTTACTCTTGAATTGTTTTTTTAGACAGTGATGATGATATCATGAATGATACATATTCTTTGGGAATTGTCAGAGGGACATGATAAGCATTGTGTAGAAGAGTTTGTCCCATTTAGTCTCATCATTTCCCTAAACCTCCTTTGAATGAATGGTATGTTTGTCTTACTTCCATAGATCATTGTTAATGGAATTTCAGATAAATGTATTAATTCAAGTTACATTTCAAAAACCATGTACAGAAGTCAAAAAAATTTCAATTGAAGAACGTCAATCAAAATTTTGTTACCTTTTACTTCTTTATTCCCATATTGAATCCCAAAATTAATTTCAACCGCTTCAGATATGATCTTCAAAGGCTTTCCACCATACAAGAAAGAGTGTAATTTCTTGTCAAATGACTGGATTATGAATAGGACATCAGCATCATTTTTTTGTCGCATTGTAAGAAAGATTTGAAAAGATTCCAAAAAGAAGTATTCTGGAATCTGGATCATTTTCACATGTTTTCTTTTTAATTTCATTGATGCAAACATTAATTTGGAAAATCCTATGCAGTGTTGATCTATATTAGGGATAATAAGTTTTGCTTCTCTTTTGTTCTGGCTTTTTGACATTTTGAGGTCTTGCAATAATTTTAAGGGAAAAATCGATATAACTCCTGGAAAGTTAGGTATATCGGAAAAGATATGTAATGCCCTCGAACCCACGACTCCGTTTTGAAGCGTAAAATCCGGATGTGTTAACCAAAACATTCTCGAATCTCAGAGTTCTATTATTTATTTTTATCTTTATCTAGATATATTATAAAATAATGATAAATAAACTTCATTCTTGAGAATAATAAATCATCAAAGATTCTACAATACTTCAAATTTGATCTGGATATAACTTATACAATAAAAAAGATATACAACTTGATACAAAATGGTTACTAGGAAGACGAGCCAACTACATGCCAAATAAAATTGATTGTCCTTTCACCAAATAAGTCTAACGTACTCGCACCCATAATCTCATTTGCAGCTACACGAGATCCACCGATCTAAAGTCTTTAAATCTGAAAGGTTGGGGAAAAGAGGGGTGATCTACCACGCGCTCAATGAATGGACCTTTGACGCCCCGATAATAAAATATTTTTAAAATAATAATCTTTAATAATATATCATAAGAAAACAATTTGCAAGATACAATAAATATGATATTTGCAAATACAGTAAATTTTCAATAAACCATAACTTAAACAAAGCATCATATCAAAATACATGGTCTCAACAATAACTGTCAATACTCATAATGCTTATGAATGCAACAGACACGCATGCCCGCTTCCACGACACTTAACCACAGAGATTTCACTTTGGAAATCGGGCCACGTAGACGTAGCCACCTAGACTTGGGTCAAAATTTAAACTGCGGCCACCTAGACTGAGCCACCTAGACGATTTAATGCATGTACAATCAAAACTACTTATTCTTTCAAGTATATATACAGCATGTGACAATTTTTCATAAATCTCATAATTTCTAATGCATACGATATATCCAAAATATCAACCTATATGATGATAACATGCTCATATGCTTCATACAAGATAGATTTCATAATCGTAAAATAACATGATGCCAAAATGTATACATATATTATGATTTTCAAATAATATAGAGACATTCACTCACCTCCAGTCCACGCAATACAAACCGATGCATGTGCATGAACGCTACACACTCGCACATGGATAACCTAGCATAACAATTATACAATAATAAATCAGAAACAATCAATCACGACCCAAACAACTAACCAACTTACAAAAGCACTACGCCCAATAATCCCAAAATCCCATATCTTATAGACCTACAATCAACAACTCACTTTAAAGTCTTAATGAAAATCCCAACTTCTAATAAATATTAAAATATTCGTACACTCAAAATGATCTGATAATCAACATCCATTTATTTCATAAGACCCATATAATCGATTGATCCTCGAATAAATATTTAGACAAATCCAATAAGGCTTAACTATAATTCCAATGATTGAAATAACTAAATCCAATCAATTTATATCCCAATAATAGTAATCTCCACTTCATATTCATAAATCCCACTAAACCAAATTATCGATTTAAGATCCAATTTAAGTTGTCAAGATCAATAAAATCATCAAAACCCACAAATCAACTTATACTTCATCAAACATGAATATGGGATATCTTAAATCTCTAAAATTCATCAAACTTGGTCATAAAGCTAAATATTTGAATTCTAATAAACTGCACAGAAATCTCATAACTTTCTATCCGTAACTCCGAATTGGATGATTCATGATTCATTGGAAAGATCTTTTCAAAACCTATTTCTGTTTGTGAAATACAGTTTTTCCAGAAATGACTCTATCATAGAAAAAAATATGATTTAACATTCATACATATAATCAATCCGAAAATAACCCTATAAATCACAAAACCAATAATTCTAGTTTGATCTTAAGAAATCCTTCGAGATCTATTGAAATATAATCGAATAATCAACCAATTAAAATCAATCAAGCCCTAACCCTAATTAATCAACCTTCTTCCCTGTCGGTGTCGAGAAATCCGCGTGTGTGGGGATTCTTCGGAGGGTTCGGATCGGATGCGTGCCCTGGCGGGCTCGGTCGGATCGTCTTCTCGGAAGGGGTGAGGGTGTCGTTCCTGGTCGAGGCGCCCGACAGCGGCTCAAGAGGATTCAAGGGGGTTTTGTGATCGCCACCTGCTTTTTCTAAAAACAGGAAAGGGTTTGGGTCGGATTTGATCGCCTACGTGGGGAGTTTGTGGGGTCTCCGCTCTGAGACACGGATGTACCGTACACAGAGGTGAAAAACAGGTAATCCTATTCTGCTTCCGGGCTTGACTAAAGGAGTTATGGGTCAAAGGGATGTTGATATGGGGTGTGGATAGGGGGCGGCTAGTTGTGGTTAGCCGTCGGCCAGGGGGCGGCTAGCTAGGGTTAGTCGTCCAGGGTCTGGGGGAATTTAGGCAGGGCTTTGGTAGGTAAAGGGTGGGGTCTTGGGCAGAGGCTAAGCTAGGTTTAACCTAGGTTTATGGAGGGTAGGATGAGAGGGTATTTTATGTAGGGAATGGGTGTTTCTCTCACAAAAGGGGCTCTCTCTCTCTCTCTCTCTCTTGGGATTTCTAGTGGTGGAAGGGTTTGAAGATGAATTGGTGGTTGTTGTGGATTTTGTTGGGTGTGTTGGATAGGGGGCGGCTAGTTGTGGTTAGCCGTCGGCCAGGGCGCGGCTAGCTAGGGTTAGCCGTCCAGGGTTTGGGGGAATTTAGGCAGGGCTTTGGTAGGTAAAGGGTGGGGTCTTGGGCAGAGGCTAAGCTAGGTTTAGCCTGGGTTTATGGAGGGTGGGATGAGAGGGTATTTTATTTAGGGAATGGGTGTTTCTCTCACAAAAGGGGCTCTCTCTCTCTCTCTCTCTTGTGATTTCTAGTGGTGGAAGGGTTTGAAGATGAATTGGTGGTTGTTGTGGATTTTGTTGGGTGTGTTGGATGTTGTTGAAGGCTTGGGACCTCCTCTATTTATAGTAAAAGAGAGGTAGGAAAATATCCCGAGGGTAATGGAGTGGGTTGGCTTCGATTGGACCTCTCATTAATGCTCTGGTTCTTCTGCCAGATAACAGGTGAAGGGCGGCTAGTGCTAACTAGCCGCCCGGGATGGGGCGGCTACTTCCTGGTAGCCGCCCCTATCATGACCTGCCAAACGTCCCATCTCTGACAAGCAGTGGCTTGGGTCGGCTATTTGGTTTGATCCGGCCAAGAGAGGGCGGCTAAAGGTCATGACCCGCCGCAATGATCAGCATTTAATATTGCTTTATGTCCCATCCAGGGAACTGGTCCAAAGTCGGCCAGGGGGCGGTTAGGGGGGGCGGCTAGTGTAAACTAGCCGCCCAGTGAGGGGCGGCTAGTTAGGGATAGCCGCCCCTTTCCAGGGGCTTTAGGTTTTTAGGGTTTTGGTTTTTAGGGTAGGCTTAGGTTTAGGTCTGGGTTAGGGTTTGGCATAGGTTTAGGGTTTGGGCTAGGGTTTAGGTTTAGGTTAGGGTTTGGGCTAGGGTTTGGGGTTAGGTCAAGGTTTAGGGTTTCCGGTTTAGGTTTAGGTCACGGCTAGGGTTAGGGTTTGGGGTTAGGTCAAGGTTTAGGGTTTCCGGTTTAGGTTCATGTCACGGCTAGGGTTAGGGTTTAGGTCACGGCTAGGGTTAGGGTTTCCGGTTTACCGAACCTTTGGTTCTCTATTGGTGTCCACTTGTTGGATATTTCCGTGTGTTACTTGAAGTATTTCTGTCTCTCTGGACGGTCAAAATTGGGGTATCTACATTCCCCAAACAATCGATCGACACAATCATATCCTAACCAAAATAAATTAAAACCCTAAACAACAAAATCAATAGGGAATGATATCTCTCACCTTAGATTCGGTTACACAACCCACCATCTTCATCTAGGGTTAGGTCATCACCACCCTTCATACCTTCTGAGATTTGGATGAAAACCCTAACCCAAACATGTTATTTAAAGGGGTTTACCGAAATTACAGAACGTCCCCTTAAGTATTCCCGATTTACAACGAGGTCCCTATCTTATTTACAAATAGATCCCTATCAGATTTACAGAAAGGTCCCTAAAGGCTATTAAAAGGTATTTTGGATTCGCAACTAGATCCCTAGGCCCAATAACTTGACACTTAAGCCTAAAAATCTAATTTTCTGAACTCCGAATCTCACCAAATTTCAACCAAAGTATCTTAACACTATAAAGATCTACAAAAAATATAAAATAATTATTTAAATATTAATTTATAATTATCATAATTATAAATCAAATTGGACCCATTTGGGCCCATCGTCAAATCTGAAAAATGAAATATAAAAAATCAAATTTTAAATTAATATTATATATTTAAAAAGCTCTGCTACACAGGCCCCATTATATAAGCCCCACTCATATGCCCCATGAGTTGTCAAATTTCTATTAGCTGTCTAGTTGTCCTTTATAAAAAGGCAAAAAATCAAAGTACAGAACTATCCTTATTTCTAACCGTTTTTTATAATACATATCCACCACTTAAAAAAACTATTACGGCCAACCTACTCATCATCATTGAACGGCGTCACCACCTTTGGATTCCTTTCATCGTTCTCTATCATATGAGAGGTGGTTCGACTACCTTTTTGGTCCTCCTCCGTATTCCATATTTTTCAACCTTCATATCCACTTTTTATTGAATGTAACTGACTTTTGATAAAAACATTAAGATCATATAAAAAAGTCAGTTACATTTCGTGCATATAAGTTAGTTTCAAAATATATTGCACAAATAGTTCAGTTAACTGAATTTTATTATTTAAGGCATGTAAACATTTGTTATATTTCAAATATATAATTGGCTTACAAAAATAATGCATAAATATTTATATTAGTTTGAAAATGTAACACAACCATATATTAAGATAAAATCAAAACTCTATCACATCTTTCAAAAAACATATTTAACATTAAACACCAGATTCAAAGAAAAAATTAAAACCAAAAGCCATATCAAATGCTACCATATTTAATATGAAACACCAAAATCAAGAAAAATTGTAATAAATGTAAAAAAAAAAAATAATAAGGGTCATACATGAATCAACAGACATTGAAAACGATAGCCAAATCGATTAATTGCACAAAAAATGCTAGTTACATTTGTAAATATAACTAACTTTTACAATATATTCATATAACAAAGTAGTTACATTAATAAATGTAACTATTTATAAAAAGTGTATAAATATACAAATTAGTTTGGAATGTAATTATCTTTAGAAAATTAATATAAGTCCAATAAAATTATGAATATGTAACTGACATTAAATATTAATAATAACATTCCATATTCAAACTTCAACATCGAAACACTAGATCACAAAAACACGTGAAAAAATATCACATGAACTAATGCAATTGGTTTGTCAGATACATTTGAAATGTATCTGAATTTCAAAAAAACGGTGGAGATAGAGGTTGGAGGAGGTGGAGGCTGGAGAAAGGCTTGAAAGGTAGTCAAACCATCTCTCATATGATAGAGGGCGACGATAGAAATCCATAGGTGGTGACATTGGTCACCAGAGATAAACAGACAGACCGGAATGATTTTTTTAAGTAGTAGATGACTTAGGAGGGTATAAAAGGAATGCTACATTTGTCTATCTCATTAATACATTAAATGTTAACCAAATTGAATTTCAAGGATATTATGGGTAATGTTATCAATACCATCTCATGAGACTTATATGTGATCTATATAATGGGGCTTGTGAATCATTTTCCTTAAAATAAATATATAAGTGTAAAAATACAAAAACTTTACAAGATCCCTAAAATCTAGGGCTGCAACTTGGGTTGGGTCCAACCTGAACCCGACGGGTTGAACCCGATTTTTAAGTGGGTTGGGTTAAAAAATTCGGGTTCGGGTTCGGGTTGGTGGGTTCGGGTTGAAGATAAATTCGGGTTGGGTTCGGGTTGGTGTTACAGGCAACCCGACCCAACCCGACCCGGTCACCATATAAATACAATGAATCTACGTCGTTAAATCTGTGTTTCTAATTTCAACCGTTGATTTTACAAACCCCACATCACTCGTAGATAGCAAACCCTAGCCACCCTCATTTTATTACCCTCTCTGTCTTTCTTCCGAAAAAACCAAAAAAATAAAAACCCACCGCAGGATCTTGAAGGACTTCCATAATCCACAAGGTTTCAGTTCTCTCTCTCTCTCTCTCTCTCTCAACTCATTCATCAAAACTCTTTTTCTTTTTCTGATCTATACATCAAAACCCTTTTTTGATCTATATATCAGAGGAGCTCCTTTGTTTGTTTCATCATCCTCCTCTCTAATAAGTTTCTTTGTCTGTTTCGCCTTCCTCTTCTCTCTAATAAGTTTATTCACTTTTTTAATTTTTAATCCATATATCAAATGATCTTATATGTTTATTTCATCTTCCTCTTTGTTGTGCGTGGGTGAGGACTGGAATTGTGAGATCCAACACATTGTCTTCTTCATCTTTGAATTCGGGTTGCTCGGGTTAGAATCGGGTTAGATGTTTTTAGCTCGGGTTGGGTTCGGGATAGGTCTATCGGGTTGAAAATCGGGTTGGGTTGGGTTCGGGTTGAACAATTTCAATCTTGGGTTGGGTTCGGGTTGGAGTCAACCCGAACCCAACCCGCCCGAGTTGCAACCCTACTAAAATCTTAGTCAGTCCTTGTCATATTACTAAAATGTTATTTTAGTGGGACTGTTTGTTACATGAACTAACCTGGCCTAAAGTTACATGTTAAATTACCGTATTATCCTTCTCTTCATTGACCTTTCTCTGATTCTCTTTTTTTTTTTCGTTCACTCCCTCTCAAAACAATTTCACCCTAAAACGAATCCCCCTCCCCAAAGCCTGTCGAAACAACAAAGCTCCCATCTTCGTCTCTCTCTCTCTCTCTCTCTCTCTCTCTCTCTCTCAATGTCTGGGTTGCTTCTTTCCCCACCCCAACGAGCGAAGAAGAAGAAGTCGTCCCGTCCATTGATCCCAAATCAGACGGTCCACAAATGATGGACCTCCCCGAAGAGAGCCACCACCACCGCCGAAACCCTAATGGCAACGACCTTTACAAGCTCCTCATGAACGACCCCGACTCAGCCTTCTTGGAGATCCGCCTCTTCTACCTCCGCCTCTACCCTATGGCCCGGACTCCGTCCCCGCCCACCTCGCCCTCACTCTCCTCCTCTGCCAGTCCGGTGCGCCGTCCCCCTCGAAATCGATGGTCGCCGCTAAAAATGGATGCTCTTCAATCGGATCTGAGTGGGTGGGATTGAATGGGTGCTGGCTGTCAGCAGTGGGGATGGAAGATTAGAGTTGCCTATAAAAATTTCAGCCTGTTGGAGGAGACGAGGGCAAGTCTGAAAATTTTCAATGTCACAGGGGCATTTTAGCCATAGAAAAGTACTTATTTTGATTTTTTCAACTTTCCAGGGACTTAACTTTCTAGGGACTTGTTCGACTGTGAGTTTCACAAATTTCGTTAACCAGACGGAATATTCCGAGTATATACTTTTTTTTTTTTTACGGACTTTTAAGCGGAGGACTAAAACTACAGCAAAATATAGACTTACGACGATTTCAGGATTTTGCAGGGACCTTTTTTTATTTATTTAACCTTTCAGGGAATTATATCGATTTTTTTCAATTTTTATTTGAATGATAAACAATTGTATTATGTTTCTTTTTAGAATCTTATCAAACTAGTTTAGAGTAAAATTTTATGACTCAGATACATTCATATACATTGCATATAAAGCAATTACAATCCATCACATTCAAATGTTACAAACATAATCCTACACTCTTACAATCCTTGACAGTCAACATTTACAATGCTACATATTTAACATATTAAATTTAGATACATATTACGTCCCGATAATACTTCACATCCAGATACAATCAATATTTGAATCATACATATTGTTATTCATTTACAATCCAACACATTTAGATACATTTTGCTTCACGCAAATGTAATAATACACCTTTACAAACCTATGAAATCTACACATTTGCTGGCCACATATCAATTTTATTTCCATCAGACATTATATAGGATTCAAATACATTCATAATATTCAGATACATTTACAATCCATTTAAAATAACATATTCCGTATCTATACATTTAATATTACTTAGTAAAACAGATGAAAAATCAAATTTTTTTCTTTACTCTTTACGGATTTAGATGCATCGCTACAAATCGTTTTTTTTCAAATATACCATATTCTATGAGTAAGAGATACATCTAATGTTGGTTATTAAAAAGTTGAAGTCATATTCTTACATATTTTTTAGTGTTCAGGAAAAAATGAAACCTAACTATCTTAAAAAGTTTGTTTCATGATCGTTGTCTTCAAATTCAAAATCAATTCAAGGCGGATCCTAGGATGAAGAAGTCTAGATGGGGCCCCAGGTCACTCATAAAATGGAACCCCTGTATATTTATACTAAACCATTTGAGTGATTTTTTTTATCATAATAGTCATAATAAATCAAGACTAAAACAAAAAATACAAAAAAAAAAAAAAAAAATTAAAAAAAAAAATATAACAAAAAAACTCATTGAATTTTTCTTTCTAAAAGAAAGAAGCCATAAAAAATTTCTTAAATCAAGGAATTTGTTTTATTTATTAATTTATTAATGATGATATCATTTCTTCTATAAAAATAATAATAAATCTCTATAAAATGGGATAGGATAAAAATATAACAAATAAAATCAAAAGAGATAAAGATAGAGTAATATTTTTAAAAATCGGAGTGGAAAGATAAATTTAAGTTTGAAAAAAAGTAAATTTTAATCTTAATATAAATTTTTTTTTCTTGTATTTAGGGCCTTCTATGGGGAGGGGACCCTAAGCTGCTACCTACACGATCTACACGCGGGGCCATCCATGTTCGGATGTTATTTGTGTAGTTTCTATGGCTCAAAGTTGAAGTCATGGTGGAAATATATTTAGAGATTGCGAAATATGTATCTAAGATTCTTGAGATTGCTAAATTTGTTTATTTTTTTAAGTTGTTTGTTTCCTCTATATATGTTTTTGATGAAAACAAAATAAATGTAATGCATATAGACAATTTTTCTCAATAAAAATCATCATAGCCACCCATGGATGTGGCAATTTGTCGAACGACGCAACTTCCTTGTCTTTTGTGTGATTGTTTGATTTATTTCGCGTTCTCTCTAAACCCTCAAACCTAGATCTATTTAGGAAAGTTTTTTACAACAATTTGGACTATGTTTGGATGTTTTATCATATGTTTCATAATTTTTATATGAAAAATATAATCCGATTTTACTTTGGACCATGTTGTTATTCTAGAGGTTTGGAGAATGCGTTTTCCACAAGTTTAACTCATTCAATTATGTGGGTTGTACTACATATATACTACGAGATTTTAAGCTCTTATGGTAAATAAGGAAAATGGGGATGATCATAAAAACAATAGGTTATATTATGTGTTTGAATTTGAATTATAGCTGGGGCTGAATTTGAATTCTAGCTGGGGTTGGCAAGTGTCCATAGGGGTAAGCACTTAACCCTCATTTGGGTGTTATACATAGTTACTTGTCCCTAATAACTATATCAGGATAAATAACAATTCATGCATAATAAATAAATTTTTGTTTGATTAATTTTTTTTTTATTCTCATTTGAAAACATAAGAGTGACTTTTTTTATTGTTTGATTGCCCATTGATAAACTGATAATAAGTGATTATAAAATATGGATATATAAGAATTTATGACTTTTAAATTAGACAACTATAACCCTCATAAATTTTTTGAGTTTGAGAATAAGAGTGAAAACTGCTTGTATGACGGGTTTTTGGGATGTGTGTGAAAGTGTTAGGTGAAATAATTTTTTTTAAAATGACATGAAAGGATATTTTGTTTATTGACATAGATAAGTTCTGATAAAATAGTTATCAAATCAATTTCTAACTTACCTACGTATAGTTATAGTTATCGAAGTTTATTCTCTCAAAATAAATAGCTTTTCTTCTATTATTTCCCTCTGTTACTCCTTATTCACCCCAATTGGGGATAGAAGAAAATCATACTACTAAAAATTACACCATTTCATATGAAGTTTTGCCAAACAAAGGAAATAAATCCCTAAACAAGCCCACATGAAAATTAAAGTGCTTATCCCTATCCATTGCTGGCTCGACCTCTAGAATTCAAATTCAAACACACAATATGTTCTCTTGTTCAATTATTACAATTCAAATGGAAAAAAAAAACAAGCAACTGTGTGAATTTCCAAGTATCTTCTTAAGAGAACTAAAAAGTCTTGTAGTCTCTAATGTAGCCCACATTGTTGAATGAGGAAAAACTTAAGTACTACTAGAGTACCATTTTCATGTACTGGGGGAGCAAGTTTCCCCTAGTCATGAATACTGAATTACTACTATATAAGTAGACATCTCAAGCATATCAAATTGTGTATCAAATTCGTCGACATGGAAGCGTGCATGGGGATGAGAAGTAGACCTAAACCTGCAATCTATGAGCCATTGGTGAGCCCGAGAGTTCGAACTCCTAAAGGTTACGTCCCGCTCATCTTCGGGAGGTGGGGTGATGATGAAGGAGGGACTGTGTTCATGGTGCGCACCAGGCTCATCAACCACCCCCTTGTGGTGGGGCTGCTTGAAATGGCCGCCGGAAAGTTTGGTTACGAGCATCAAGGGATGATCCGAGTGCCTTGCGACGTCGAACAGTTCCGTCGCGCAGTTGATCTGGTTGTTGAGGATTGATTGAAATTCTGTATGGAATGATCTTTCAATGGTGTTGTTTAGTTGGTGTTTTCTGCTCTATAGAAAGTTTACTGTGGCCTTCTTGTGTAATAATGTGGATGAGGAGGTGTTTTATGAACTCTCAAATTAGTTTTGGACTTAGAGAGTAGTTGAATATATTTTTTCAAAGAAATCATTGTGGTGTTAATACAATCAATTGTTTTAATTTGCACCGCCTTTCATTGTTGCCACATCACTAATTAAATATATAAAATCGGCTTATTAAGGTAGTATATAATTAATGGTATTAATATATGTACTCGTATTATAATTAAAATAAAAATATATTAATTCAATTGATGAGTATGTGAACTTCATTTCTTTATAAAATAATCTATTTCATTAGTTAGTCAAGTACATAAAAACAAAAAATATGTGTTGGGACTGTAAAAAAAAAAATCAAGTGTGACATAAAAAAAAATGATTTCATCTTTTACGCGTGTGTATCATAGACAGTAACTGAGAGCATTTGGAAAAATTCAGCAATTGGATATCTATTGCACCTATCAGCCAAACATATTTATGTTCGTTGAATATAATTATGCATTTAACATCTTCAAATTCCTAGTTTCCAATTAATTTGTAAATATTTTTTATGTATTATTCATAATAAAAAAAACTAACCCTATTTATCATCACTGCTTTCACACCAATCGTTACAATACTAATTATCATAATATATTTGAAAAAACATTTAAATATATCTGTATTTCCATGATACTCATCGCTTATGATAAACGAATACACTTACAATGTGGAATGTAACCCTAGTGATTGTTGTGGGAGTATTATGTATAGAAAAGCAATAGTCTTGTAGTCTTATTTGTAGCCCAATCGTAATGTTAATTATTGCGTAAGATATATATAATCCAATGTAATAAAACATTGAAATATATAGTTGTGGCTATTCCTATTGTATTGCTTAACTTATATAAAATTACATAGCTTACATAAAATGATAATAGTTTTTTTTTCTTTCTGAAAAAAAATATATTCATTGCACAAGATTGTAGAAGAGTTGTATAAGATTCATACGAGTTCATTACATGTGATGTGTACAATTGACATGTCTATCCATAAACAAAGGAAAATGAGTGACAAGCCCCATTTCATAGGCGCCCCATGACATGGCAGTGATGTGATTACCTAAAATGCCCCTTGAGTGTGATTGTTAATGTTCACAGTAATTAATGGAACAGTTTGTTAATGAGACGGTAATTCATTTCTAGAATCACGTGTCTAGGTATTCATATATGTTTTTTTTTTCTTTTTTGAATTTCAACATTTGATTCGTCCATACATTTTTCATTATGAAATTTGAATTTTTTTTTCTGTTCAGGCTGTTCAAAATAAGATCTAAGCTTTTTATCTAATCGTGTAAATATCATTGTATTCTTTTGGATACCATTTGAAATGTTTTCCGGTTCAAGTTTGGTGAATGTTTATTGTATGTTTTTTCAATTATTTCATTTTTTTTCAATTTTATACATTAATTATGGTTGTTTTTATGTGAAATGTGGTTTTGAACATGGCACATCAATTGTTTAACATTTGAATGTCAGTTACATATTTATTTCTTTTATTTGACTTTTTTTGCGGTTATTTTTTATTTGCTACATGTTTGAAAATGTAGCTAACTTTTTAAATGTTTTTGTAAATAATACTAGTTACACTTACAAATGTAACCAATTTAGAGCAATGTAATTGTGAAACAAGTTTCATTTCAAAATATCAATGACTCTTAATATGATCTTAGTGGAACTATGAGTCATATTATTCCATTTTTAGTTTTTTTATGTTTATCTGATTTTTAATGATTATAATAGTACATTAGTTTTATTTGTTATTTTTTGCATTTGAATGTAGGAATACAGTGAACTCAGTTACATTTCAAATGAAGTTACCTTCAGCATAGCAGTAACATGAAACAAACTGTAAATACATTTTTAATTTAAAAGGCGCATACAAAGAAATTCACATTAACATAATATACTTACTATGAAGAGATGCTAGCTACATTGTGCATATTAGTAAAAAAAAAAAAACATATATTGATAAAGAAACATAAATCATAACATGCACACATACAAAAACTACATTGAATGAAAGTTGATTACATTCTTAAAAAAGTTACATTCAGCAATACATTGCAATAGTTAGTTACATTTGCTGATCACTTATATATACCATAATCAACTTATAGTTAAGTACATTTCATACATGATTACATTGCTCATAGTAGTGATATTAAGTAAAATAAAAAATACATGTAACTGAAATCTGGTTTACATTCATCTGATTGTTAGCTACATTTTTATAACAAACATAAATAGAATTTAATCATACATTTCAAATTTATGTAAAAAAAAAGTCAGTTACTTTTTGTAACTTTTTGGAAAAAAAAACCCTAGAAAAAGAAATCATTTCCATGTAAAGTAAGATCTTAAAAAATAACAAAGAGGTTTTCCAGAAATGTCAAAAAAAGGTTTGCAAACACATTTTTTGGCTGTTGTTGAAATCTCTGGAAGAACACGTTTTTTTTTCAAATCAATTCTTCAAAGAAATATTTAGTTTTCTTCGTCAATTTAGACAAAAAGGGGTTTCTGTTTTGCTTTGATTTCGATTCACATTTGAGTTCTTAGAAACCCTAAATTTTTTCGAATGGGTTTGAATCGCCGAGAGGGATAGACATGAGTGGGGGAAAAAAGCGGAAAAAGAGGGTAATCTCGGAAATGGAGTGGGTTTTAATTAGGGGTATTTTAGTATTTAGTTTTCTTGCCCTTTTGTAAAAAGAGTTATGCTACACACAATTACAAACCCATTTCAAATCTCAGACCCCACGTCAGCCAATCCACGTTCATTTTTTTTATTCCACGTCAGCATCCAAAAAGGGCTGCCAAAATTTTTTCCCCAAAAGTTTCCGCCCATCTTTTTGAGCTGCCACCCTGTTTTGTATCCATTTTTCTTTTCCCTCTTTTTGCTACTTTTCATTACTGTTTCTCATTCTCTCTCGCTCTCTCCTTGGCGGCAACCACCACAAAAGCAACTCCACGAAGACGATAACCACCACCACCCTCCGCCGCCACAGATGGGGAGACGGAGGAGAGGATTTGGTGTAGGGAAATAAAAAAAGGCACTAAATAGGGTGATGGAGAGATACCACAAGGAGCTCGACCCTACCGTCCCCACTGCCGTCCGTTTTTATGCTTGCCGACATGAGATCTCATATCCCCTCCACCCCGATGTCTGATCCAACGGTGTTGAGCGTCATCAGATTATCCATCGATGAGCTCTTGTTGCAGGTGGTGATTACAACCTGTTCGATGAAATGCATGAGTGGAATTGTCAGTGCTAATGATGCGTTTGTTTGTTGTAGGTGGATGCGCAGGCGGCGGTGATTGGGGAGATGGAAAACCTGTGTGACATGGCAGAGACATTAGTGGCAGAGAAGGAGGAGAGGGTGACACGGCCTCTATTGGATCTCCCCGTCTAGGGGTCTCTGAGGGACCTTGTTGCTGCTCTAGCTAATGGTGGTGATGACGATGATTCAGATTGATTGAGGTTGTGATGGGTCTTTTGTAGATGTGTTGCTATTTTTTTGACAAGTAAAGTTAAATATTTTTACATGTGATTGTGATAAGTGTTTGCCATTTTTTTGTGGGTTGGCCTTCTTGCTGGTTGAATTTGCATGTGATGCGTATGTTTTGTCATTCCACTAGATCTTTTCTATTATTAAAGGATAATAAAAATTAATGAAATATATACCTCATTTAAGGAGGTATATACTCATATTAGGAGGTATATAACTTTTGGATGGCAAACAAAGTACATGAGACTTGGAACTATAAAAAGAATTCTATGTAAAATCATCATGCCTTGGGTAAAAGAATATGCTTGGATTTGATATTAACGTAAATATCAAGGATAGTCTTGTGTGTAATGCCGAGGTGCTCTCTTAGGCATTCGAATGCGGTCTATTGCTGACGATAGATGACAACATATTCAACCATGTTCACCACCATGGACAACTTTTTCTTTTTCGTTTTGGAATGTGTATGTACATATCTTTATTTCGTATATACTTACTTAAATATCGCTGGTAAATCTCAAATAGTTTATCGAAGAAGATTCACTCCCGATGGTGACTTAGTTAGCTTGTATTGGGATGCTGACATGAGATCAAAATTACAAAGTTCACAATATAGTTTTTAGATGGGATCACAACCACACCAGCTAGACGAGGAATTTGACATATAGATGACATTCACAAATGTAGTCTGAAATAATTTTGTTATTTTTAAGAAGTTAACCTTTTGTTTCTAGCACGGCGTTCACATCACCTAATCGCATTACTTATCTAATCCATACTAACGTAGCTACCTTGACACATACATAAGGTAACAAAGCATATACTTTATCCTCCAAAGCATATAACACAATCACCAAACTCAACGCACAAAAATTGTGTCAATCACAGAAGGCATATTTTACAACAAAATAATCACACTACACAACCAAAAATCATAACCAAAGTTCTTAGCCAAACAATACCATTTATATGATAGTCAAAACATGACAAAATATACATCAATTAAAATAGTATCATTTACTTGTTCAAACTTTACAAAATTCATCATCGATAAATCTAGCGGTAATCATAGCATGCATATAAGTCATATCATCCTTGGTGTTAAAATAACAACGAATATCAAACATCATTCAAGCAATCCAATGCTAGACGAGGACATTACAGTCTTGTCCACCGGACTGCTGCGAAGTAGGGACATCAAGAATGAAGGGCCACCTCGCAGCTTCCTCTAGCACCGTCTTCTGCAATAACTTGACAGCACTATGCTCCTTCTTGCAGAGGGAGTCGTATAGAAAGAACCATTTTTTAGTTGATGATGTTGCAACTGTAGTCTGCTTCTTGTTGTGATCCTCTGGTCTCCCCATTGTCAGACATTGGTTTTGGTAGTGCACCAACTTTCAGGAATGAATTAATTTTATTACATATCCAATCAGATCAAATATTGTATGTACGTCGTCAAATGAGACATATACCAATCCATAGAACGTATATACCTCGATAACAATTTCATGAACACTAAACTAATATGTTCATATTAGAAACATATACATGCGGAATATGTGAGAAGTATTCGTGATCGAAAGCTGATGAAGGAGATTTGCTTTCGTCCACCAAAGGTGTCCCGCATGCCAAAAGACAAAAATGACCGCCACACCTGACGAGGTGAACTAAAGTTCCCTCCCATTGATGATGAATTTCTTCCGCACGGGGTTCCAGGACGATAAAATTGTCTCCAACAAGCACTTCTCTATTCTAAACAGAGGGATGTCGAGGAAACCCTTAAATGGAGTAGATTTAAAGCTCTGCTATGAATGTGCAAATGCCTCTCATTGAGCTTCATATCCTTCATGAAATCAACTCTTCATGTGATTATACACCTTGTGTTCATCGGCTTCAAAGAAGACTTCACCTAGTTCAGAGACACATATAACAACAAAAACTTGTTCTATTAAATGATAAAGAAGCACATCAATAGTGTATGAACGGTCAATATATATTCTTGACAATAATTCTAGTTACCAAGATGGCCAAATCGGTGAAAGATGAAGGTTGAAAATGATGAGTGGATTAGGGTTTCTAAGGAACGAAAAACCTTTGTGGAGTTCTTTGATTTTTTATTACAAGTTTTGAAACAGGAAAAAATTTGATTTAAAATTAAAAGCATTGAAATAAGAATGAAATATTTGATTGATGAGACCATATGCTAAAAAATAATAAAAACATGGAAGAGAGTGTGTGGTGGTGCAGATATCCAGTTTTCTTCATTATCCAGTCTCCTCTAGAGAGCTGCAAAAATGGTGAAAGTCGACGGTGAGAGTGGTGACGTAGATAAGAGATGGTGAGGGTGTGAGGGAAGGGAAGGGAAGAGACATTCACCAGTGAGGCGGAGAGGGAAGGTTAGAGAGAGTGTGTTTTCGTTTTGTGGAAGACGAAATGTTTTTAGTTGAAGAAAGAGAGAAAGTGTTTCGTGGAAAAAGAATGGGGAGAGAGAAAAGTTGTATTGGAACTCGAAACAAATAAGTGCATACAGAAAAATTGATGGAACATGGTGTAGATACCCCAATTTTGATCGTCCAGAGAGACAGAAATACTTCAAGTAACACCCGGAAATATCCCACAGTTGGACATCAAGTAGAAAACTGAAGTTCAGGAAACCGGAAACCCTAGCCCTGACCTAAACCGGAAACCCTAACCCTATCCCTAAACCCTAACCCTAGCCCTGACCTAAACTAGAAACCCTAACCCTAGCCCTAAACCCTAACCCTAGCCCTGACCTAAACCGGAAAACCCTAACCCTAGCCCTAACCTAAACCGAAAACCCTAACCCTAGCCCTAAACCCTAACCTAAACCGGAAACCCTAACCCTAGCCCTAAACCCTAACCCTAGCCCTGATCTAAACCTAAACCCTAAACCCTACCCCAAACCAGACCCTGGCCCCAAACCAGAACCCCACCTAAGAAAAACCCGAAAACCCTGAGTCCCTAACAAGGGGCGGCTAGACCTAACTAGCCGTCCCATACCAGGCGGCTAGTTAGCACTAGCCGCCCCCCTGGCCGACTTTTTAACCAGTCCCCTGGATGGGACATAAAACAGTATTAAATGCTAATCATTGCGGCGGGTGATGACCTTTAGCCGCCTTAACTCGGCCGGATCAACCCAAGTAGCCGCCCCATCCTGGGCGGCTAGTTAGCACTAGCCGCCCTTCACCTGGTCTTGACAGAAGGACCAAAGAATTAATGAGGGGTCTAATCGAAGCCAACCCACTCCATTACCCCCTGGATATTCCCCTGCCTCTCTTTTACTATAAATAGAGGGGGTCCCAAGCCCAAATACAACATCCACAACATCAACAAACCAATCAACGACCCACAAACACAACCCACAATTCACATTCCCTTTTCCCACTAGAAATCCCAAGAGAGAGAGAGAGAGAGAGAGAGAGAGAGAGAGAGAGCCCCTTTTGTGAGAGAAATACCCATTTCCCTACATAAAATACCCTCTCATTCCACCCTCCAGAAACCCGGGCTAAACCTAGCTTAGCCTCTATCCAAAAACCAAACCCATTTCCTACCGAATTTCTGCCCAAACCAGACCAGGCCCCGGACGGCTAAACCCTATTAGCTGCCCCTGACCAGACGGCTTGATCCCACTAGCCGCCCCCTACACACACCCCATTTGCATCCCTATGTCCCAAGACTCCTTTAGTCAAGCCCTGGGAGCAGAATAGGATTATCTGTTTTTCACCTCTGTGTACGGTATATCCGTGTCTAAAAGCGGAGACCCCACAAACTCCCCACGTAGGCGATCAAATCCAACCCAACCTTTTCCTGCTTTTAGAAATAGCAGGTGGCGATCACACAAACCCTGGAATCCTCTTGAGCCGCTGTCGGGCGCCTCAACCAGGAACGACACCTCACCCTTCCGAGAAGACGATTCGACCGAGCCCGCCAGGGCACGCATCCAATCCGAATCCCCGAAGAACCCCCACACACGCACGCGCACGCCGCGCACCGCCGAGATCCTTTCCGACAGCACCAACACGCCACATCGGATCCTTTCCGACGATACCGACAAATCTGGCGATCAAGGTGGGACCTCCCTCGTGAAAAACAACAAAAGGTAATCCTCGTCTGCCCCCTTTTACACGCTTGACTAGAATGCTATCAACCCTCTAGGAAGGTTAGAGTTTTCCACCCCTCAAATTAGATCCTCCTCTACTTCGCATCACTGCATCATTTACTGCTTTGTAAGCCGCACACCACGGCGCAATCCTTTACTGCTTTGTAAGCCGCACACCACGGCGCAATCCTTTACTGCTTTGTAAGCCGCACACCGCTGCGCAATCCTTTACTGCTTTGTAAGCCGCACACAGCTGCGCAATCCTTTACTGCTTTGTAAGCCGCACACCGCTGCGCAATCCTTTACCGCTTTATTTACTGCTTCATATCTGCATTCGTTCCCTTAAATCATTTCACACGCATCATGGAATCCCGCATAGAGGAGGAGATACTAGAGGAAAGAATCCACCAAGAGGGTCAGGCCACGCAATTCCTGATCCATCTAGAGGAAAAGATGGCCAGTCTAGGATACCAATCCGTAGAGGACATGTTTCATGACCTCGCCGACTACTGCCAAGTCAAAACCCTAAGACAGGAGGCCCCTGTCGAAACCCCTAAGGCCGTTCCCAAAACCCCGTTCACACCCAGTCACTCGGTCAATCCGAGCCTTTTTTCGTTCACCCCCCTTTCCCCCGCGAATCCAATAATCCTAGCCGTTTCGACCCAGGCCCTTATCAGGCCACCCCAAACCCGAGACCGCTAGGCAGTCCTCCCAGGGGAGAAACACTGGATGAAACCATCCGGAGAATCCTCTACGAGACTGGTCCCTCAGCCCCCAAACACATGTCTCTACATAACCTGAGACAAATCCCGTCAGTTCACCTACCGGAGGGATTCAAAATCCCCAAATTCCGCGGGTATAACGGTCGTGGAGACCCAGACATTCATTTAACTGCCTTTTATCTAGACGCACGCCCGTTTCTAGATAATCAACCTCTGCTAGTCTTCCTCTTCCAGAAATCATTGGAAGGAGAAGCACTACAATGGTTCTCCACCCTCCCTATAGATCACAATGGTTCTAAAAATTCTTGGGCCGCTATGATTACCAGAGGATTAGAACCCCCTCTATTTCAGATTTAACCGTAGAGAGAATGAGGCCTAGGGAGGAATTCGAACAATACGTGTCTCGGTGGCGCACGCTTGTCCACCGAACCGGCCTACAACTCACAGAATGTCAAGAGATTGACATGATGTTACAGAGCCTGAGTCCAGAGCTTCGTACGAGCCTTTCGTATGGAGACTGTACTACGTATCAACTTCTAATTGACGCCACAACAGGATTTCCCGTTGTGCAGCCCCAGTAGTCCAAACCCAGTCCCCACCTATCAGCCATACTCGGAGGGAGGGAATTCCGGCACATTCTCATCGATACAAGAGCGGAAACTAATGTTCTTACATATTCCGCCTACCAGAAGCTAGAAGGCAGGGTTCCCAGATTGGAACCCTCGGGCGAATACATTTATGCCTTCGACAGCACGCACAAGAACGCTTGCGGACTGGTCACGCTCCCACTAAAGATTGGCCCGGTCTCCACCATCGTCAACTGCATGGTAATGAACATTCAATCGCCCCACCCTCTGATTGTTGGGAGGACATGGCTCAATAGCATTGAAGCCGTCTCATCCACCCGACACCAATGTCTTCGCTTCCCGTACCGCGGGAAGTTAATATCCATATGGGGAGAAGCACGCTTTAATGAGACACGGGCCCGGAATTGGAGCGTCTGTGCCATGCGCATCCGGCTAGAGGTGCTCGCATGTTGGCAGCCAGGCTCCACCGACGAAGAACTGCTCCATCAACGAAGGCCCATGAAAATACTCAGGGAAGAAGAGTTCGGGAATAAGGGACCCCCACCGTACATCAGCCGGCCGACCAAGCGAAGCTGACTCGAGGAAGCAATACGAATCCAAGAACCAGGTACTGATTATGTTTACAGCCTTTTCCAAAAACCAAAATTAAAAATATTTGTTTACCAGTTTTCGTTTTCATCACCTTATACATATTTGTTTACCTGCTTTCCTAAAAGAAACCAAAATCCAAAAATATATGCTAATCGGCTTTCATTCCCCAACTCTGTACATACTTGTTTCCAGCTTTATTTCCACTCTTCTTTAAAAAAAAATGTTTTCTAAAAACATGTTTTCCACATTCTCCTACAAAACCGTATTTCTATACTTCCAAACCAAAATAAAAGCACTTTCCCAAACTTTCTTTACCTGTTTACCAAAACAACAAAAATATTTGCAAAACTACATTTCCACACTCTTCTTCACGACGAAAATGTTTTCCAAATATGCGCTTCCACACCTTTTCTTCAAAGCAAAATGTTTTACAAAGCCGTACTTCCATGATTTCCACCAAAAACATTTTACAAACTATCTTTCCATACTTTCCTCCTAAAAACAAAATTGTTTTTCAAACTTTATCTCCATTCCTTTTTCAAAAAAAAAAAGTATATCTATTCGCCAAACACAGGCCTTTTGAAAACCATAAATATGCATCTGTCTCCACACTTTTGAAAACAAAAATACCAAAAAAAAAAAGAGAACTACTAGACGAGAAAAGATTAAGAGTGGCAGACCATGCCCAGGCCTACCAAAGAAGGGTGGCAAGGGCATTTGAAAAGAAAGTAATTAAAAGAAAATTTGAAATCGGGGAACTAGTACTTAAGCAAATCATGCCATAAAAACAGCCTCACCCAAGAGGGAAGTTGCAACCCACATGGGAGGGACCCTATGTGATCACCCATGCCTATTCCGGGAATGCCTACCGCTTGGTAGATGCCGAAGGAGTCGAGGTTTCAGGTTCGTGGAATGCACTTTATCTAAAGAAATTCCATGCATGAATAGCTTTCAATACTTGAGAATTATTATTCTTTCTTCCTGCAATTTCCAGCGTCTTGATGATAGAATTATAAGACTCTCAAAGATAAACTCGTATCTATTTGAACACATCTCCGCCAAATCATGCCACTTCATTCACACACGTATAACTGGACGATCGATTTACCTGATGGAAGAGAAATTGCCTACCCCGTAGACTGGGACAATTTAAAACCCCCAAAGCAAAACCTCCCTTATTTCCGCCCCACTCGTATTAACCCTAGGTCAAAATGAGGAGTTACCTAGACCTGACATATGTCCCAAAACTGGCTCTGGCACTATACAAACACTTCTAGAGGGGAAGCACGAAAATAATCTGGGTGAAAAACAGAAGAGCCCCCCTCTCAAATCAAATAAAAAAATCAGGCAATGAGAGGCCAACAAAAGAAAAATAACACCCAAGTGAACGGGTTAAACTCTCTATTTTAGCAGGCTTTCACGCCTTTACGCATGGTATACGCTAGACAACGGCTATACCAGTACAGATCGAAACAATGGACTGTACTTTCCACCCAAAATAAAGAAGTGGCAAAAAGAAGAAAGCCAGAGGGACCTAGAAAGTAGGACATATGCTAGACTGAGACGATTCTAAAATATTGCCCGAAAGGAAGATATTACTCTTACCCCATTCCCCCCCCCTTTTTATTTTCGCAATGGGATTCAAAATTGAACCATGTCTACCGGGAAAGGCAAAATTTCGACCAAAGGTAGATCATTTCTAGATTTACAACCACACACACTCACATGAGTTCACTTAGAAACTTGCCTATCCAAAGGAAGCTTATTTAACTTGACTCTTGGTACACTCATAGATTTTTCTACATGTTTAGAATAATACGATCAAGCATTTGAGAACCATGAACCTAGGAAAACCGGCACCTAAGGCTTATACCTTTCAAATACAACCCTTGTTTGGACATAGGTGACCACAAGGGCTCCTCCACGGGGACTTGATGATATCTTTTACTTCAGAAAATCGAGAACATTGCCCTCTCACGTAAGAAACCATTGAAGAATTAAAATGCCCACTTACGTCACCATACTTACGCATAAGTTCGCATTTTCCTTTTCCAAAGCACCTAGGCATCCGATTTTCTTGGAATATTAAAGTTAAACCCCCGTATCTAAATATTAAAATTGTCCCCACTCATTTCATGCCCTTCCGCACATGCTTCCGAAGAAATTATCCCATTTTCACACATACTTAAAAGTTTTCTTCACTCACGCACTTGGAATCCCTTCCTTGCATACTAAAGCATGGTCTCCCGCACTTTACTTTCTCACATTATCTCTCCATTTCACCTTAAGATGGATTGTAGCCCTTGACAATTCAAGCAAGAAAGAGCTCGAAAGTCAGTGCAGGGGCACAATCTGGACAGATTTAACACTTGGTCCATGAAAGGAATGTTTTTATAGGTCTCGGAGGTTGAAACAGTGACAAAGGCTCTAAGCAACAGCAGACAAGAAGCAAAACCAGAAGAATTGTTCCAGACAGGGGGCGGCTAAACCCGACTAGCCGCCCCTCACTGGGCGGCTAGTTTACACTAGCCACCCCTGCCCTTTGTTTCAGGAAAGTATGCCCCAGGCAGAGGGCGGCTAAACACAACTAGCCGCCCCTCACTGGGTGGCTAGTTTACACTAGCCGCCCCCTGCCTGCTATCCTGAAACCTGCTGTCAGCCCAATTTTTATCAAGTCTTCGTGTCTCCAATACCTATCAAGAACATTTCTTTCCAAAATTGCATACACACATTTCATACACATATACGTTCATAAAACCAATACGTATACACTCTGAAAAACAACCCTCTCTCAAAATCACATGTCCATCCATGAATCAAGCCTATAAAAGCCAAGATTCACCTACACGCACATACGTATCCATAAAAATCCATGCTAAACTACTCTAAACCATGCATACAAAATGAGAAATTAAATTGTCCCACAAAAACCATAAACATAGATTGTGCTATACTTCACTGAAATAATCACCTGAGTCAAAAAGAAAAGAAGAAAACATGAAATCCTTGCATATGTACCATTCTTCTACCTAAAACCAAGACGCAAAGAAGCTATACCTCGGCGTATCGTCATCCGCTGGAGGCTGAGTAGGAGGAACATCCTGGCTTGGCTAAGAAGGGAGCGGTGGCTGAGGAGAGGACTGAACCTCTGGAGCATCAGGAGCGGCAGGATTCTCTCGAACCGAAGACGCGGCCCTCGCATATATCCCACGGCTCTGAGACGCCGAAGGACAAGAAGTACGGCTGAAGGTGGCCCCAGTGGCCAAGGAAGCCGAGAGAGAATGGTCAGGCTCAAGCGGAAGAAGGTCATGGTCCGCCTCGGTCATGGAGCCCCCTCCAACCAATTTCCCCCTCATAGTCGCCTCCCAGAGATGGACCTGATGCATGTCTCTGTCCCTCCTCTCCAATCTCTGTCGGAGGCGACTCTCTGTCCCCTTGGCCCGATCCTCGACAGCCCTCAACCTCTCCTCCAAATCCCGTGCCCTCGCCTCTGATGCCCTGAGCGCCTCCCGATCCCTATCCCCGGCCGCCTGGAGAGAACGAACCAAGTCCCCCATCAAACCTCCAGGAACACCCGCCGAAGCCTCCAACTCCGACACCCTCATCTGGAGGGAGTTCCTCTCACGGCCTAGGGTGATGAACCCCTCCTCTCTCAAAGCCATCATGGACCTCAGCCGTTCCGTCTCCTCCACAGCTCTAGAAGCCCTACCCCTCGCCTGGCCCAGCTCCATCCGTGTGGCCGTCAACTCGCTCCGGGCCGCATCTAACTCCCTCGTCAGCTCGAGCTCTCGCTCTCGACAGAGCCCTCGCTCTCGATAGAGCATCCACCTGAGCCTCAAGGACCCGGACCTGGTCCTGCAAGCGCCTCCGGTGCATCCGCAACGCCTCTATCTGCTTGGCCCGCGCTTGGAGGTGCTCATTGGCGCTCTTGAGCCTTTTCTCCATCTCATTCAACTCAACCTACAAAACAAATACCATTCAGAAAATATCCAAGCAAGGGAGAACGAGGAAAGGAAAAAGGATTTTTTAACTTACATAAGCGTCCGGGATCTCCTCCTCCATCGTCCCGAGGATACCCACATACTCCTGACGATACCAAGCCAGGTATTCGTCACTCGAACTCACCTCAGGACGACGCTCCACCAAGACGCCTCGGCCCATCCATGCCGCCACATATGTAGCATAATTCCTCGGGAGGTTCATGTCCCAAGGAATCCCAGCCACCGGAATCGAGGGGCGCCGCGGCAGAGGATTGGGCACCCACTGATGATACCCAAGCTGGCGGACGACCCGGCTGATCGCATGGAGCACGACCTCATTGAAATAGATCAACCAGACATCTCGCGCCAAGGCCTCGGGAACCTCCTCCGGATAAGGCCTCCACGTCATCTACAAAGCATCGAAAGATAGGAAGAGCACTTAGTCAAAAGGAAACCAAATACAAGCCAAAGAAATTCGGAGAAAACTTATACATCTTCCTCTGACAAGGCACGGAAGGCCTCCCGGAATTGGACGAGGCGGTGCAAGCGAGAAGATCCCCGGGGTTCCCATCTCATGGCCCGAGGGAGGGCATGATCAAACGGAGCCAAAGTCGGGCGATCGATGGCGAAGTGCTCGTACCCGAAGATCTAGCAAAGCAAGAGGGAAATTATCATGATCAAAGTGAGCTAAACCAAGAAAAAGGCATTTACCACTTACACATACCTGAAGAAATGGCGCGAAGCCACCAAGGTTCTTTCCCCCGGCCCTCTTGACCTTCTTCGGGAGCTCCGCAAAGAGATGGGCGAGCATCGCCGCTCCCCAGGCGTAGCGTCTTATGCCCTCCAAGTCCCGCATCAGCAAAAGAGAGTGAGAAGAAACCTTGTCAGAGGCCATCGAGAAGAGGACCCGGCCGAAGAAGTAAAGAAACCTCTGTGGGCACGCGGCCGCCTCTCTCGCCTCGATCATCGCCCGCCTCCTCTCGAAGCTAGCTACAGCTTCGCCCTTCTGACGCTCCGTAAAAGAACCGAGGCCATATTGCCCCGAAAGCCTCCCCAAAGGGATCCGGTTCAGCGTCCGCTCCCGCTCCACGAACTCCCATTCTCCAATCAACTACCGAAACAGCCCCCTATAATCCGCAAGGGTGGCCGCAATCACCGCTTCCCCCAAGACCGGAAGGCCGGTGATCCGATGGACGTCCTCGAGCGTCGGCACAACGGCGCCAGTAGGGAGGATGAACGTACAACTCTCCGGGTCCCATCTCTCCGCCAATGCCTCCACATATGGGCGATGGACGTGGAACGGCTCGATCAAAAAGGAGAGGAAGCCCGCCCCATCCACTAAGCTCCTCTCCTCCTGCCCCAAGGCATCATACCACCTCTTCGTTCCGTGCCATAAAGCTCGGATACGATTCGGCCGCTGCAAACAAACGAAGAAAAGATGGGTTAGTTAAAAAAGAGCAACAGAGAGGTAAGAATCCAAAAAAATCATTTAGAGATCATGCTTAGAAAAGTAAAATTCTCATATCAAACACAAAAGCATTCACGTAAAGGTTCACCTCCCATTATTCACTACACTCCTCATATGACCACGCATATATATCAAACATCCCACCATGGTCACCATTCACACTCTTTTCTTGCATCGCGGCCTATCATTCTCATCTACTTTCCCTAAACACACCTGAGCATATGAAGAACACTTGGACCCGTGAAATGCATGCATACACTCCCTCATGCCCTACCACGACCAAACACATACGAAGTCACACACACGAAGAAAAAGTGTCGCATGCAAGCATATTAGCTATATCATTTCTCTCTCCTTTATATGCATATAACAAACATGGATATATATATAGAAATTGCCCCCTCCCTATAAAAACAAACCCATATCAGCATGCTTACACATCCCACCGTGATTAACTTATACACAAAGCATGCCTATTTAAAACACACATATACGAGTATAATACACATATACAACCTGTTCATACCAACCAAAACACATGCATATACACCAAAATAAAAAGGCTAAGACTAAAAGGTTAGGAGCATACCACGGCCCGTGTGGACCCAGGAGCGTCCACCTCGGCCTTGTCGGGATCGTCCATCCCGTCGTCGTCCTCCTCCTCCTCATCCTCCTCGAACACGGCCTCCTCGGCCTCAGCCCCAACACCAACACCGGCCTCTGCAGCCCTGGTGCCCATACCCTCGGCCTCCCCGGCCTCATCCCTATGCCCTCGTTGGATGCCCCCATAGCCCTACTTTCCTTCTCCTCAGCCCTGGCCTCTGTGGCCTCCCTATCCAACATCCCAACGAGGGCATCCAACGACGCCCTCACATCCTCACTAACCCCCTCAGCCCCTGCCCTCTCAATGACACCCTCAACCGATCCCCCGACCCCCGAAACCACCTCCTCAACCACCGCCGGTCGATCCCCACGCCTCCTCTTGCGTGTATACCCTATCATGCTACTCCCAACCTCCGGGGCAGCCCCCAAAGGCAAGTCCCCAACCTAACCCGCGCCGATGCCCACCGGCGGCACCTCCGTCGTACCCATACCCTCCCCCACGGCCTCGACCTCCGGCCTATCGCTCTCCGACGATGAAGAGCTCAGGCTACGCTCTCCACGAGCCACCCGTGGTCGTTTCCCCCTCGAAGCAATCGCCTTCGACCTTGTCATCCTCCTCGGATTGAAAAGGAAAAGGAGAACCCAAACTAGGGTTTTCGAAGTCAAGAGAAGGAGAAAGGATTGAGGTCGAAATGTAGGAAGAAAAGGCAAAAGGAATCAAGGTTTTCGGTTTAAAATGAAGAAGAAGAAGAGAGGAGGGAAGAGTAACCGTTTTGAAACGTATGGAGAGAGAGAGAGGGTCCCTTTTCGGTTATAAGGGACCCAGTCAGGAGGCGGGCTACTCACGAGTAGCCGCCCCCCCTCGGGCGGCTAGTTAGAACTAGCCGCCCCTCCTAGTTTTTTCTACTTCCATTTAAAACCCCTTTCCAATCTCTTTTCAGCCCTAAATTTCAAGGTTTTCCATACCAAACAGCCATGTATTGGCTTATTTCCAGACACTACTTGATCAAACACGACTTTCCCGAAGTTTTGCCACACTTTCAGTACCGTTCAAATTCGAATTTCTTCAGTTCTGGTTCTTTTCCAGAGTTCTTATCCTTTGGATGATCCAATTCACCAAATCAACATTTACTTGCTTTCTGTCGGCGATATCCCCTCCTTGCTGAGTTTTCCCAAGCACGGGAACGGTAGGCACGAGGAAACTGACGCTGGGCTGCTCCGCGCATGATAGCTAAGAACCCCGACTGCGGGTTGGATCACTCACCATTTACTTTTCCCCACCTTCCATTTGGATCATCCTTTCGGCTAAAAATTCTAAGTCAAGACCAAGCCTCTGACAGTCTAAATCAACTCCCCGAATAGTACTATTCGTATTGGCACAACTTCTTGAAGGTCGGGCCGGCCAAAATAGGGGTCTCTTTCCTTATCATCAGTCGAAGTCTTTCCTGCTTCGCACAAAGACTCCGTCCGATGAGGGACAATTGTAGATACCCCAATTTTGACCGTCCAGAGAGACAGAAATACTTCAAGTAACACCCGGAAATATCCCACAGTTGGACATCAAGTAGAAAACCGAAGTTCAGGAAACCGGAAACCCTAGCCCTGACCTAAACCGGAAACCCTAACCCTAGCCCTAAACCCTAACCCTAGCCCTGACCTAAACCGGAAACCCTAACCCTAGCCCTAAACCCTAACCCTAGCCCTGACCTAAACCGAAAAACCCTAACCCTAGCCCTAACCTAAACCGAAAACCCTAACCCTAGCCCTAAACCCTAACCTAAACCGGAAACCCTAACCCTAGCCCTGACCTAAACCTAAACCCTAAACCCTACCCCAAACCAGACCCTGGCCCCAAACCAGAACCCCACCTAAGAAAAACCCAAAAAACATGAATCCCTAGCAAGGGGCGGCTAGACCTAACTAGCCGCCCCATACCAGGCGGCTAGTTAGCACTAGCCGCCCCCTGGCCGACTTTGGACCAGTCCCCTAGATGGGACATAAAGCAGTATTAAATGCTGATCATTGCGGCGGGTGATGACCTTTAGCCGGCTTAACTTGGCCGGATCAACCCAAGTAGCCGCCCCATCCTGGGCGGCTAGTTAGCACTAGGCGCCCTTCACCTGGTCCTGACAGAAGGACCAGAGAATTAATGAGGGGTCTAATCGAAGCCAACCCACTCCATTACCCCCTGGATATTCCCCTGCCTCTCTTTTACTATAAATAGAGGGGGTCCCAAGCCCAAATACAACATTCACAGCATCAACAAACCAATCAACGACCCACAAACACAACCCACAATTCACATTCCCTTTTCCCACTAGAAATCCCAAGAGAGAGAGAGAGAGCCCCTTTTGTGAGAGAAATACCCATTTCCCTACATATAATACCCTCTCATTCCACCCTCCAGAAACCTGGGCTAAACCTAGCTTAGCCTCTGTCCAAAGACCAAACCCATTTCCTACCGAAGTTCTGCCCAAACCAGACCAGGCCCCGGACGGCTAAACCCTATTAGCCGCCCCTGACCAGACGGCTTGATCCCACTAGCCGCCCCCTACACACACCCCATTTGCACCCCTATGTCCCAAGACTCCTTTAGTCAAGCCCCGGGAGCAGAATAGGATTATCTGTTTTTCACCTCTGTGTACAGTATATCCGTGTCTCAGAGCGGAGACCCCACAAACTCCCCACGTAGGCGATCAAATCCAACCCAACCTTTTCCTGCTTTTAGAAAAAGCAGGTGGCGATCACACAAACCCTGGAATCCTCTTGAGCCGCTGTCGGGCGCCTCAACCAGGAACGACACCTCACCCTTCCGAGAAGACGATCTGACCGAGCCCGCCAGGGCACGCATCCGATCCGAATCTCCGAAGAACCCCCACACACGCACGCGCATGCCGCGCACCGCCGGGATCCTTTCCGACAGCACCAACACGCCACATCCGATCCTTCCCGACAATACCGACGCATGGTACATACCCCACTAGAAGAGTGCTTGCTTCTTACAAAGGCGCATATATAGGCCACATTTGAACCGTGCTTCGAGAATGGTCAATGGGCCATGTGACTTTTCAAAAACATCAGCTCGACTATTTAATGCATTATTAGATGACCATTTAATGTAGTGACATCGTCAAATCTTGAATTTCAAAATTTAAAACACATCGAGCCCGCCTAGTTTCAGACTGAGAACTAGTCAGAGTGTATCATTTTCCTTGTAAAAAACAACACAACGAATTACATTTTGACAATTCAAGGGACATGTGGGAGGAGTCTATATGTTGGGGTCTGTGTAACAAAGCTTTGAAAACAAAGGTCTCTTGTGTGTCAAAATCAATCTTTATCACTTAATACATCATCCAATCTGAGAAAGGTGTGGCTCTATTTTAATTTTTTTCGGACCCCAAGCTTCCTCGAAGCTTCCTAATTATGATCGATGAAAATAATGCCAACTCTCTAGGCATTACATTATTTTTTTAACAGTACAGTTGGCAGACGCCTTAATAAATTAAAGGATGAGAGTCCAAGGGAAGGTACAAAGCAGAATTAAAAGAAAAAGCCTCATGGAACCAAGGGAGAAGAGAATTCTACCAGCTACAACAAGCAATAGGACACACGCCCCTAACACAAAAAAATCTCTCAGCTTGGAAATTAATTATCCCTGCCCCCACATAGTGACTCCATTAATCTATCAGAAGACCCTTTGTCACAGGGCAGCCGTCCCCGAGACATGGCAAATATATATATATATGATATCAGCAATCCATACACGAGATCAAATAAGGACTCCACAACATCAAAGGCAATAAAGCAATAACCAAGTAACTGGCATCAAATATATACAATAGCGAAAACTCAAACGACTAAGTCTATAATTCAATGACATATTTACATACTAGAGTACACAATCAACTGTCCTGTGAGAGCCAATATACACAACAAAAGACAATCAACAATCCACATACCATGCACAAGTACAAGTGGAATACATACAAGGAAAAGGGAATGCTGATCGCCTCTCACTCGCAAGACATCCAAAGTGAATGCGGGTCCCCTACTCGTACCACGCCAAGGGGAGCTCCTCTCTCGGATCCAACTCAGCGTCAACTGGAGGAAAACATATGCGAGGGGTGAGCCACACGCTCAATGAATGGAACAATCCATGCAACACAACTCATATTAATCATTTCAAGTAATTAGGTTCCAACAGATGGAATTAACTACTTAAGCTGGTGGGTTGAGTATTAACCCGAGTCCACCACTCTCGCACCCTCACCCCCCACAGGGTGACATAGGACTTTAGGGAGCAATACCCTCACCTTCACCCCAACGGGTGACATAGGACTTTTGGGGAAGAGGTCGACTGTTCTACACCGCTCGTCATTTGGTAGTCTTTGCTGGTGTGGCCTCTACTACCTGGTAGCCTCCCATGTCCACTATCTCTGCTGTATGGGCACACCAACAAGCTTCGTGGATAGTACCTAGGAGCACCTCATAGGGTTCTGGCCTCTATCGATTAGCCTCCCATGACTGCTATCTCTACCTTATGGGCGTCCCACTGCGTCATGAAAGCATCTGGGAGCACCCTACCGGACTTTACTACGCTGGGCAGTCTTTACACAGAGCCGACGAAGGGAAGAACACTCGACACACGTGAATATGATCCCTATGGATCTGTCATCATCGGTTATCAAACACCGATAAGCGCAACAAATTCTCATGAATTCCCTCCAGGGCGCATAACTCAGATGCGGGGAAGACATTTCATTCATAGTGACTATGCCATGGTATGACCCTCTAATAGGTCATACACTTGTCCAAACTCATTTAGACAAGATTCATGACTCATACAGGTATAAGATGTTCCCTGCCTGGGGAAAGAACCCCTTGCGAGGGCACCTTGAGGTCCCGATATAGGATACCCCGACAACCAAATAAGGAACACGGAGCACCCTAGCCCGGGTGTCAATGATGACTTTGCAAGGTCCCTTAATCCTGAGTAGCTAAATAGTAATTAAATATAGACTTAAAGAATTAATCATTGAAATAATCATGGAAGCATGTAATAATATAATAACAAGGTACATATTATCTAAGGCATGCTTATACCTATACATATTTATATAGGTTTAATCTAAATTAAACTAGATGGGGACATGCATAAGTCGGGGTTATACTAACATATGACATGTATTTAGGCATGCATGGCTCCTATACATGATACATGGATGTATAAAACCTAGCATACAACATCTAATCATAGCATGGATGCATTCCTAGCTAAACATGCAATATCATGCATATATCTATAGTATATAGCATGTTATACGCAGTTATGGTGCTCCAGGGGGAGGGCAATGCACTCAACGTGCATCAAACACCTCCCACTGGGTTAGATTGACCCACTCACCGCAATTCAGGTCGTTGCGTGACCGTTCGCCAAGATCTGCAAGACAAGGGTATCAAATAGGGTGAGTATAACCACATAAAAACATTTAAAATTTCCTAAATATGCCAAAGGCTTAGACATGCACGCATACGGGCTCGCACGCATGCGAGCACGCGCGTACGCATGCATATCCGAGCTCCCCGACACCTACCCGAGCCCCCAGGCAGCCACACGCGTAGCCCCCGCACACACACGCACATGCACGCACGCGTGCATGTGCTCCCGCACTCGATGGCGCACTGACCCGTGACCATCCGCGCATCCGGACGCGCTGCTTGCGCGCCCAGACCCCCTGCCGCGCGCCCTGACGCGCAGCCCTTGCATGCGCGCATGCTCGCTCGCGCTCGTGCGCGCCCGCGCGCACTGTGCCCTACATACTCCCACGCGCGTACGTGTTCGCGCGACCGCGCGAACGCGCACGCGCGCGTCTGCGTGTTCACCTGCGCCTGCAAGCACCCAGCAGCGCATGCACGCGCGTGGACCCGCCCACGCGCGCACCCAAGCCTCCCCTAACCCCTCCCCTGCCCTCTCACACACCCAAACCCAGATACATAGCTTGCATGACCTCTCCAAAAGCCCCATAAGCAAGAAAACCAAAGAAAAGGGAGGAGGGGAGCTCACCAAAGGAGGGGGAAAGAAAGGGAAGATCCTTCGGGTGCTCTTGGCGCACCGAAACCACCCCAACCGCCTCCACTACCACCACCTCCACAGCCACTCCTCAACCTTCTAATGGCTGAAAACAGGGGGGGAGACATGAGAGAAGAGAAGGAGAAAGAATCAACAACAACACAACTACACATGCACACAAACCTTCTTTGCACTCTCACTTGTGCTTCTTCTTCTTCTTTTCCTTCTTCAACAACACACACACACACACAACAAAGAGGGCTGGAGAGGGATACGTTGAAAGGGAGAGAAAGGAGAGAGAGAGAGCAAAACTCACATTTGGGGGAGGGGTGAACACAAGGGAAAAGAGGGAGGTACCCATAGGCCTAAACTCACCCACTCACATCAAAAATAGCCAAAGCTTACTTAGCCCCTAAGCAAGGGGGAGGTAAACTCACCTAGGGTCACCACATGCACATAAATATCCCAACACTATTCCACCTAACGAATCAGTTTCGAAGAAAACCCGGATACGATTCGGAACTGCATAATTTTCGAAATGTTACCGGAACTCAATGAAATTTTTATGGGTAGTACAGAATAGTACCAGGACCCATAATATGCAGTCAGATTTCAAATCGGAGTACTCAAGCTCACCCAGTTGGCTAAAAGCCAAAATTTTAACGGCTCCGATCGAAAAAAAAGAAAATTAAAAAAATGGCCAGAAATGACCGAAAGGTTACCCATAGACTAAAAAGTGACACATATATAACACCCTTAACCATCTCCCAAATGGACTCCCCAAGTATTGAATTTTTTTTTTTTAAGATTTATTTAATTGGTGGACATCAAATTTTTCTTTTTTGAAAAATGAAAATTTATTAGAGCACATATATACAAGGACTTTGATTGATTGTGTTAGTGCTTAAGTGCCCGTTTTGATAGAGAAATAAGCTATTATGGCGTTTATACCTATTCTAGGTATAGATAACTATACCAATGGAATATGTGATCAATTTTCTATTTGATTGTGTTTTTAGTTGAGAAATGTAATAAGAAAGGTAGGAGTATCTGGTTGAGAAAGAATAAGATGTGGATAAAGCATGGTTGATGGTTTGTACTTTTTCATGATGACTAATTTACTCTCTAAATAAAGTTTTTCATTGGCGTTTTTTTATTGTTAATGAAAATTTATATTTCTATGAAAAGATTTTTACAAATACATAGACATATACATGGTGTAAAATGGGAATGTAAGTGACTAGGGGTGCCACAAACCGGCTATCCCTAGTCCTACTTAATCCCCTGATTCCATAAGGAAACTAATACAAACTGGGTCATTTGCTACCTTGCACTATTCATGAGAGCGCTAGTACAAAATGGGACTTTTACTCCCTTACACATTTAAGACCTTTTCCTTGTCGATCCAGCTCAAGAGCTTCATCTATCTCATTCACGAGCTAATCTGGGTGGAGAACCATTTCCCCCCTCATCGATTGATATGCTAGATGGATATCATCTGAAGAGTTCCTTTCCCCGTGAATATGTGAGGCCCTCCAGTCTTCTAGTTGATAGAGGAAATGATGGGTGTATTGCAGCCCATATAATTTTTCCTCTACCCTTCTGTCAAGCCAATGTTGTTGTTGAGTCAAATTCAATCCACATTTTTGGGCCCGAATGATGTGACTTTGAGTTCCATAAGGTTGATAGTAGGGAAGTCTAGTCTGCATGCTAGGCCAAAAAGAATACATGCATTTGGATTTCGGATCAGGTCCTCATAGCCCCCCCTCTATCATCTGTAAGTGAGCCATCCATGTTGAGTTTCAACAATCTTTCTTTAGGACGCAGCAGTGTGACAGTGGAGATAACCCGCTCCTTCTCAATCATGAGAACACCAAAAGCTTCTGCAATCTTGAAGAGATCTGGAGGAGGATTAATTTTGAATACTCTATGTAGAGTTCCAAGTTTAATGCTTTCCTTAATTCTCCTCATAATAATTTGTTTGCGTGTTTTTTTTCGCAGTGATGACTCTGTTATTTATTTCAGTCCAAAGAAACCAAAAAGAAGTGGAAAAGATTATATAGGCTAGCTCTTTTATAAAATGGATCAGTAATATTCATTGTCATCCAAGATGGAAAGAGATCAAGCCTTTGGGGGTAGTTGGCTACGAATTTAGAGATCGAAAAATCTTGCTCCAAATGAATCTTGAGTAGGAGCACCCTAGAATTAGATGATCTGCATATTATCCTCTATCCCAAACGTGTACAATGAGCAATTTACAGATTGAACAAGTCCTCTTCGTTGTAGTTGAACAAGAGTGGGGAGCTTGTTGAGGAGCACTTGCCATGCACAAAGACAGTGATTTGCAATTTTTATTGTTGCCACAACTACTTTGCCCAAGGAGGGATCTCACCCCTCGTGCACCTTCTCATTGTTTTCTAGGCCTCTTCTAGACTTAGTTTACCTGATTTACTAGGTGTTCAAATTAGCAAATCAACACCAGGATCTCCAATGTCAAGTTGTTGAATGTCTGACCATAACAGATCAAGCTCCATTGAGCACCGGCCTTTCCCATTTTCCATCCTTAATAAATGAAGCCAATGTTTCTTACTTTGGTGGTCCCCAATCATATATTACAGGCCCAAAGTATTGGGCTAAACTGTAACTCCTCACATTTACCTAACCGTTTATCGGACGGTAAACAGGTCGCTACTACACTTAATCCAAATACAAGACTGAAATTTTACAATTTTTTTAAATGATACCAATATAATATAAATATATAATAATCAATATAAATAGCAATACTAATATAATAAAACTGATAATAGTAAAATAAATAATATCTAATGGTTTTACAAAGTATTAGAATTGTGGAGACAAGTTACTAAAAAGAAGATATATAACAAACCACCCCTATGGGAGCCATCTAAAGTAAAATAAATCCAAATAGTCAGTACGACTATTATTTATTCTCCAACACTGCTACCTCGACGAGATCCCCGAAATAGTATGAAAAGTTCAAGCTTTGTCATGGTCCTTAGAAGATGAGCTACCTGGTTATAAAACAACCAGCCATTTAGAATAGGGTGGGCAATTAACTCAGTGAATAGACTCACATATATATTATCCCATAAAACCGTTATATATATATAGATAAAGTTACGTTTCAAAACGAGGATTTTCTTTAATAAATCAATTTAAAATCGTGAACATAAAAATATTTTAATGCAATCACGTGTCCCAATCCTTGGCTCATGTTAAAGAAATCATGCAGCTTAAATGATATGACCGGGTAAGGTTCTCAATCGGAAGAACCGTTCCCCCAAAACAGGTGTGACAAGCCCCAAGCGACTAAATCGCTCAAGAAGCTCCCTCGAGGAGACGTCAAATCTAGAAGACGCTGATGGGTCGCCACTGCCATCACTACGTGAACATCAGCACAGGATGTCCCGGTTGCTGCAGACTCCAAACGAAGGAATCCACCGCTGCAAGAAATGTTTTACCACACCCCTCACCGATCTTAAGACTCTTCAAGTCCTAGACCTTCCTCTCCAAAGGCGAAATACAACGGGGCGATTTATTCATGAAATATGCTATGCATCGGATGAACTCTCTCTCTCTCTCTCTCTCTCTCTCTTATATTCATATTTAAACTAATATAAAATTCTCATTTGATTTCAAATTTAAAAAGTGGTTATTAGAAAGATTTGAAAGGATATGCACTAAAAAAAGAAGAATATATAAATAACCAAAATGACAAATGACAATCAAGGAAATCATAAATTTTATATTTATTATCTCATATATCTAATAATAAAATCAAATCAAATATACACAATAGGATTATGTAAGATATACATATTTTATAACTGAAAAACATTGATTAAGATGAAAATTATCACTGAAACGGGAGGCATGGAAACATTATACAACGACCCCTGGATTGTTTCAGGTTTACAAATAAGTTCCTATCCAAATTACAGATAGGTCCCTGCAGTCTATAATAGAAAGATTTAAGATTCAAAACTAGGTCTCTGAAAATCAATCACAATGAAATATCAAACTTTAATCTTTTGAGCTAAAAAATTTATAAAATTGTAACCATTTAAGATCTTGAAAATCTTCCAAAGAAAATATATAAATTTTTTAACATTATCAAATAGTATTGAAAATTACAAACTGAAATGAGCCCATAAGAATACACTAAATGAGCTAAAACTTAAAAACACACAAAATACACTAATTTTAATTCATTATATATTTAAATTAAATATATAAATAAGAAAAAATGCACAGGTGTTACAGACTTCCCCCCTTTAGGAATTTAGTCCTCTAAATTCTCGGGAGAATACAAAATAAAAGATATATGACATTCAATTATAACAATAATTCAATCAATAGTTGTATGAGTAGTCTTACAATTCCAACTCATAACAACATCAATACAATCATTTTACTAGTAGGGTTACACATATGTGTAATACCTAACAAGCACAATAATATAGAAAATGGTATAAGAATACAACTTATACCCCACAAACAATCAAACAAATGTACATCCATACAATAATTATATAAGTCAGCTTACAGGTCTGACTCATACCCAACAAGCTCAATAATGTGAAAAATGGTATAAGATTCTAACTTATACCCCATAAACAATATTCAATCGAATGCACAAACAAAACTATCAATGCTTTGCATTGAAGTTCCAACAAATATCAATACAAGTGACATACAATCATACAACAAAATAACCATATAAATTAGATCCACAATTCTTTTGTTGTGCCACTCTGCTAATGACCCAAATCACAAGTGGATGAATTTATACATCACAAAAAAAATGACAACAATCATTTACAATAATTAAATGTATAGCTCAAATCCACTCATGATTCACATCATAGGTGTTATAACTCATACATCATAAGCAATGGCAAACAATACAATAAAAATACACAGGTCACGCTCACCCAAGTCCCATACCATGGGTGATTCGATTTGTACAGAATAAACAAAGACATTACAAGCAACCAAATGCATAAGTCAGACCCACCTATGTCCCATACCATAGGTGGTCCAACTAATACAATGTGAACATTGACAATAGCAAAAACAATCACATCAAACAATTTCATACATAATTGTACAAGTTAGGCTCATCTATGTCCCATACCATAAATGATTCAACTTTACCGTCAACATTAGGGAAATAACGATGACAACAAGATGAAACTAAAGATATTTACAATATTTAAATTTATATATATAAGAAAATCATTTTCAGACATTGACATTCATGAATTGATTGAACCATCCGCAGCACTATACAAAACGTGTGTCACGACTCAAAAGCGGCCGTCTTCTAGATCATCATAAGAAAATTGATATACAGAAAATCATAACTCAAAATATGCAATTAGAAGACAAAGAACTCAAAACATGCAACGGAAGAAAAACCTTTATATAAGGCCAAACTGGCCAACGACAACTGTATAGATGTCAAAAGATCCATACAACAACTGTCTATCCTGTGAGAGCCCTATGACTTATTTACACAAGACCCATTTGTCAAAAATGAAATATAAAACATGGACCTGAACAAACTATGGGAACTCCGACTCTGCTCTACTGATGGGACGGCGATGCATGACCCTAAGCTCCTCATGCAATACTGGACTCAGGAACGTCAGCCGGGGTGGTACCTGGACTCAAACATCCAGCCCAAAGAAAAGGGTGAGCATAAAGCCCGGTGAGAGAATTCCCTAACAAGCACAAATATATATGACACAAATATGCTTCTGAACTCATAAACCTCTCTTCCCAACTCTCCTGAATCTATATTAGGCAGCACTCAGTAGGCCTAAGAGTCAACAAAAGCTACACATAGTATATTATGCCACATCATACCTCTTTGGAATCCATATTAGGCGGCACTCAGCGGCCTAATAGTTAATGAAAGTTGCACACAAAGTTCACAATAATCATATCCACACCCACGTTTCATCATCACATACATTACATAGAACCGCAAGTATTTGACTGAACACATTAGTCGGGTAAGGAAAATATGAATCAATTCATGTTGAACCCTTCCCTTCTAATACTAGTTTTATGACCTAAACTGTAATCTCATGATAAAATATATACTTGCCAACACGTGGTAGAAATCCACATATTTATAAACATCATAGCATAAATAGAATTAGAAAGGACATTTAACTTTCACACACCATTTTCTAGAATCACAAATGTATCACCAATTATATATAACCATGGAAAAAAGAACAGTAGCACTTTAAACATAGAGAATAAATGATAATTAGAGAGGCATGGATGCACTCTTTCACTTGACAAGTTGGCCTCCTTTACCTGCTCACCTACTAAGTTACATAACAATTCCTTTAACCAATGTATCAAATATAACCATCACTACTCCAACCTTAACTCGGCCCAAAAGAATTCATTTGACACCACATACACGCACAATAGCAGCAACACATGCAAGGACATCAAGTAGAGAAGACAAATATTCAATAGGACTTCCATTTTCATTTATACTATCACCTCTTTTTCTCAACCCTTAATTATACCACATGAATTAAATTTGAAAACATACACACACATAGCAGAAACATAAGTAAGAACAACAAACAAGGAGACACAAAAAGGGATTGATTCACTCACCTCACAACTTACAATCCAAGCTGGACTCACCCTAATCCAGCTCCAAAATCACGCGGATAGGAACCCACTGATAAAAAATATAATACTCAATCAGATACTAAAGATAACCCCATAAATCAGGCAATACTTAGTTTTCCCAAGACACACATGATATCTCCACTACAACCCTAAACTGATACAATAAAAACAACCTTCAAATTCCTATTCATTCAACCCCAAAAATATATTCATATTTCAACCCCAAATCACAAATTCGATTCCAAATTGAAATAGAAAAACTCATACAAATAATAACGATGAAAAGAACAAGAATCTTTACCCAATGTAGGACGAAAAATACTCCACAAAGCCTTTCCTAATTTTTCCTAATTTTCCCTTTCACTTCTCCACCAAAAATAAGCCTCGGACGACCCCTCTCTCTCTCTCTCTCAATATAACCAGCCACCCCCACCGACTTCACCTACTCTATTAAATGAAATTGAGAATTATAGAAAAATTACCAAATTGCCCTTCATTAAAAATCTGCACAGCCTCAACTCGAACTGCCATAACTTCTCGTTGGAAAGTCCACTTTAGATGATACAACTTCTGTTGAAAACCTAATAAAAATATCTACAACTTCTCTTTTAATGCCAAGATTAGAAGAAGCCTCTAACAATGATAAAAACAACAACGAATAGGAGACCTCGCACTTTCATCTTCTAGGGACAGCAATGGTAAAATAACCATAACTTTTGTTACATGAATCCAGATGATCTAATTCCACTTTTGTATGAAAGATAACTCAAAACTGAATATCTCATGCTAAATCAACTTTAAATCTCTTTATCTTGCTACCAATAAAATTAATTCCGATTATGCAAAATGTGAAACTTATTATATACCCTAAGCATACATAAGTTTAAGACACTCCAAATGCATAGTAACGTGAAAGCATCATAATAAAATTGTGAATACGTAGCCACATTGAACAATTTGAAAATGTCAGTTGTTAAGGCATGCCTCTCATGTGTGCACGCTTGACGTATACTTAATATGAGCGATCATCAACCACAAAGTGCTCTTCATAGAGTAGCAACTAATAAGAATGAAATCCTATATGCATCAATCCTAATCGACTGAACTCATCCTAGGCTTCAAAGGAATGACTTTCACACAGGCTTATCTTGAGGCTCTAAAAATAATAATTTACAATGAACCAAAATAACTAAGCCCCAAAAGATGGGGTATCCAAAAACTCAATCGGGATATCCTAAGATCTAATAATGCAATCTAAACTCTTAAAGATATAGCTAGATTTATACACGTGCAAAATGCACATGAACCTGAATTTACAAGATACAACTGTAATATCGATATGCATAGCATAATGTTAAAAAATATTTAGCATATTAAATATTGTATATATAAAAATAAAACCTTCATGATAAACAAGTATAAATAATGTATTAAAAGAATTTACAACTCATTCCATTTAATATATAACATAATAAATTTGTAAGCCATATAAAATATATATAGAGTTACATTGTAATAAAATTAACGTAACAAATATGTAGAGTTTAATTAAAAAAGATCTAGTAATATCTTTAATTTTGAAGTATTAAGATTTGAATACATCAATATGATTTACTGAAATTTGACTTTGAAAACTCTAAATATAATTACAATTTATATAAATCTGATTTACATATTTCATTTAAATAAATAAATATGAGTAATAGCTAAATTTATGGCAAGACAAAAGCATATATGTACAAAAAAATATATGGGTCACTTCCCCTTTAATAAGAAATTGATAGATTTAAGCTCTAGGGTAACCAAAATAATCAAATAATTTTTTTTTTCTTTATATAGACCAATATAATCTTCTTAGGATGATCAAACTTAAGCTCTGAACTTCACAGGCTAACCAAACTTAGGCTTATAGGAAACCAAGAATAAGATCGAAAGAAAACACGATGTCACGATCAGGAGAAGACATGGCAATTCATTTTAAAATACCTCAAGAAAGGTCACAATTTTTGAAAAACAATCAACACTTGCATGGAAGGCTAATAACCAGTCCATGTCAAAGATAACATCGAATCCAAGAATATCGAGAATGAAGAGATCATTGATCTCAACCAAGCAAGAGGGGAAGAAAATCTCAGTGACAACTTGTTCACCAACGACAATGGTTATGTGAAGTGTAGACATGGAGATTGTACACTTCTTTACTAAGATTTTCGCAAATCCGATGAACTGAATGAATGTGTGAAACCCCAAAAAGAAAGATTATACGCTGAATGTCTAGAATAGAGACCATACTATGATCCTTTGCTGTCAAAACAAAAAATCCTAAATGAAACAGCAAACGTGACAATAATAACACTTTTTCTTTCTAGACTCAAATCCTAACCTAGGCTCTGACAAGACGTGGCTCTGATACCATTTGTAAAGCCCCACATTTACCGGGTTTGATGGGAGATCTGATTCGCTCCCTTTAGGCAGCTAGAGATAGGGACCGAGATGCACTCCAATTGAGCGAGGAGGCTCCGAGCTCTGGAGGCGAGGTCACGGGAGCTCGAGGAGAGGCTACAGGCTATTGAGGATTGATCGAGAGGAGTGGAGGAACGCCTTCGCCAGTGGTTGGAGCGGAGAGACAGGGACATACAATAGGTCTACATCTGGGAGGCAACTATGAGGGGAAAATTGGTTGGTGGAGGAGCCATGACCGAGGCGGATCTCGACCTTCTTCCTCTTGAGCAAGAGTACTCCATGTCTGCTTCCTTGTCCACTGGAGCCACCCTCAGTCGAGCTTCTCATCCTTCGACGACTCGAAGTCATGGGATATATGCAAAGGCTGTATCTTCGGTCCGAGAGACTCCCGCTACTCCGGATGCTTCGGAAGTCCAGTCTTCTCCTCAGCTACCACCTCCTTCAGGCCAGGATGTTCCTCCATCGACCCAGCCTCCCGGGGATGATGACACTTTGAGGTATACATTTTTCGCTTAGCCTTTGATAGAAAACATTGGTGTTTGGGGACAATAGTTTTAAGTTTCTTTTGTTTTGGCCTAGGTGATGATTTCGATGATGCAGAGCTCAAGGCTTCTTTGATGGACCCCTATCTTTCTTTTGTTGGTTTTATTTGTAAAACTTTCTTTTAGTTTTAACTTAGGTCTCTCTTTTGTTTATGAACAATTTATACCTTTCTTTTTGGTGTATGGATGGACATGGGTGGTTTTATATAGGTGGACATGGATGTTTTCTGGTTGGTTTATTAATTCGAAGGTCTTTTTGATTGATTTGAGTTACTAGGTGTATGCGTGGAATGGTCTGTTTGTATGGATTAGGTGTATAAGTGGAGGAATGTTTGGAAGTTAATGTATGGGGGTACAGATTGGTGTATGGTTTTGGTTTTTGTTACTATTTGGTTCATAGGAAATGCATATGTGTAGGGAGTGTGTATGTACAGATTTTGAAAAGAAATGTTTTGGACAAGTCTTAAAAGGGTCAAAGAGTAGTTTGAACTGACTGACAGGAACAGGTGGGAGCAACAAGTGGGGGCAGCTAGTTCAAACTAGCCGTCCAGGGCCAGGCGGCCTGTTTGTTTTAGCTGCCCCCTGCTTGGGAAAATTTTTACCTAGGATAAAAGGGGATAGGGGGCCGGCATGTTGAGAATAGCCGCCTGGGATCAGGCGGCTTGTGGGTAGTAGCCGCCCCCTGCCTGGGAGGATCTCTTGGTTCTGCCACTTGTTTGTTGCTGCTGAAAGTTTATCCAAATGCTTGGTCAACCATAAAAACCTGTAAAAACATTCCTTCCATGAACCAAGTGTTAAATCTATCCAGATTGTGCCCCTACACTGACTTTCGAGCCCCTCTCGCTCGAATTGTCAAGGGCTACAACCTATCTAAGGTAATCAATAAAGGTAATGCAAAGAAAAAGTACGAGAAACCATGCTTGGCATAAAAAAGAGGGAGTCTAAGTGACTCTGAGTGTGAGAATATGTTAGAATAAAAAAGAATCTCAGGTGTGTGTGAGAGTGGGGCAATTTCTTCTCAAGTGTGTGTGGAAGGGCATGAAATGAGCGTAATAAAGACAATTTTGCTGAATATTTTAAGGAAATTGAATGTCTAAGTATCTTGGAAAAAGAAAATACAAGCTTATGCATAAGTGTGAATGACATAAGGGAGCATTTTAATTTTTCAATCGTTCTTTCATGTGAGAGGACAATGTTTTCAATCTTCCTAAGCAAAAGATACCATTAAGTCCCTGAAAAGGGGCCCTTGTGGTCACTCATGTGCAAATCAAGATTGTATTTGAAAGGTATAAACTCTAGGTATCGATTTCTCAGGTTCATGGTTCTCAAATGTTTGATCATATTATTTTAAGCATGCTGAAAAATACATAAACGTACCAGGAATCAAGTCAAATAAGCTTCCTTTAGACAGACAAGTTTTAAAATGAACTCATGTGAGTGTGTGTGGTTGTAAACATAGAAAAGGTTTACCTTTGGTTGAAATTTTGCCTTCCCAAGCAGACATAGTTTAATTCCAAACTCCATTGCGAAAATAAAAGGGGAGGGGGGAATGGGGCAAAAGTAATATCTTTCTTTGGAAAAATATTTACAATTATTCCAGTCTAGCATATATCCTACTTTCTAGGTCCCTCCGGCTTTCTTCTTCTTACCACTTCTTTATTTGGGTAGAGAGTACAGCCCGCCAGGTGTGTGCCCATGTTTTGGGTGGACGCTGTACTAGTATAGCCTTTTGTTTGACATATATTGTGCGTAAAGGCATTTTGACCTGCTAAAGTATAGAGTTTAACCCATTTGCTTGGGTGTTGTTTTTATTTCTGGCCTCTCATTGCTTGATTTTTTTTGTTCTAGGGGGCTTCTTTTGTGTTTTTCACCCCTGTTCTTTTCTACTTCCCCTATAGAAGAGTTTGTATGGTGCCAGAGCCAGTTTTGGGACATATGGTAGGTCTAGATAATTCCTCATTTTGACCTTGGATTGATATGAATAATGGCAGAAAATAAAGGGGAGATGCTTTAGGGTTTTAAAATTGTCCCAGTCTACAGGGTTGACAATTTCTCTACTATCAGGTAAACCGATTCTTAAGTCACACGTGTGTGAATGGAGTGGCATGATTGGTGGATACGAGTTCAAATAAAATGCAAGTTTATCTTTGAGAGTCTTATGATCCTATCATCAGGTGCTAAACACTAAAAATTGCAGGAAGGAAGAATAATATTTCTCAAGTATTGATAGTTCTATGCATGGAATTTCTTTAGATAAAGTGCATTCCACGAACATGAGACCTTGGCTCCTTCGACGTCTACCAAGCGGTAGGCATTCCCAGAGTAGGAATGGGTGATCACATAGGGTCCCTCCCATGTGGGTTGCAACTTGCCTCTTCGGTGGGGATGTCTTGATGGCATGATTTGCTTAAGTACCATCTCCCCGATTTTAATTTTTCTCTCTATTACTTACTTTTCAAATGCCCTTGCCACCCTCCTCTGGTAGGCCTAGGCATGGTCTACAGCTCTTAATCTTTTCTCATCTAGTAGTTCAAGGCATAACAGTAGTGCTTCTCTTCTTTCTTCGACTTGCAAGTCTTCTTCTAACACAATTCTTAAGGATGGGATGAGAATCTCGTAGGGAACTACTACTTCTACTCCGAATGTAAGAGAATATGGGGTCTGGCCGGTGGGTGTTCTGATAGAGGTTCGGTAAGCCCAGAGGGCATCTACCAAATTATCAGGCCAGTCAGTAGCTTTATGGGTTTCTACTGTCTTTTTTATGATCCTGAATAGGGTTTTGTTGGTAGCTTTTGCTTGTCCATTTCCCTGGGGATAATATGGTGTGGAATGATGGAGCTCTATGTGATTTTTATCACACGGGTCTCGGAATTCTTGGGAAATGAATTCGGGGCCATTATTTGTTATGATCATCTTGGGGGTGCCGAACTGTGCAAGGATATGGGTGCGAACGAAATGGGCCAGGGTGGAGCTTTTGATCAGTACATAGATTCGGCTTCGGCCTATTTGGTAAAGTATTCTGTGGCAGTGAGGATAAAGGCTTTTTGGGTGGTATTTTCTACAGTGTCTCGGAATGGCCCTTTCACATCTAGTGCCCACATAGAAAACGGCCACAGTGAAGTCATGGGATGCAGGGAAGATGCTGGTGCATGTATTTTGCTAGCATGAATTGATACTGGATACAGCGTCGAACGTATTTGTTGCAGTCTCATTCGAGCGTGGGCCAATAGTAACCCATTCTCAGCACTTTCTTTGCCAACATCTAGGCATTGACATGTTCTCCGCATACTCCGGAGTGAGCTTCTTCTATGATGGTGTATGCTTCTTCATCATCTAGGCATCTAAGTAATTCTCCATTGAAGGATGCTCGTAAGAGTATTCCTCCTCAGAGGTAGTATTTGGTGGCTATCCTCTTAACTATCTTTTGATCACTGTTGGTAGCGTATTCTAGAAATGAACCGTCTTCGAGATAGTTTTTGATATCAAAGTACCATGGGTTTCCATCATCCATATCTTCTAGATCAAGGGCCAGGATTTTTGGGGTACTAGTGATTCCTTCTGCTCGGTTTTATTGGTTATGGGGGTTTTGAGTTTTACAATCTCGATGTTCAGTGGCAGGTGTTTCCAGTCTCTGAAGGGTTATTGTTTCAGATTTCTTGGATATGGGAAAGGTAAGTGATGAAGCTAATTTGGCTAGAGAATCTGCAAGAATATTGCTTGTGCAAGGTATAAAGATGTGGGTGACCTTACAGAACTGTTTTAATAGGGTTATGGTCAGCTCTCTATATGGTTTTAGTTTTGGACCTCTAGTCTGGCATTTCTTTAGAGTCTGGCGAATCACTAAAAGTGAGTCTCCAATAATGTCTAGATTTTTAACCCCTAGGGCTAGAGCTGCCTTCAAACCTGCTATCAGGGCTTCGTATTCAACAATATTATTGGTAGCGTTGAATGTAAGTTGAAATGCTCGTGGGATAATGACACCTTAGGGGGAGATTAATGCTATTCCTATTCCTCTCCCTTGTTGATCAACTGCTCCGTCGAAGTATAGTGTCTAAGTCTTAGTAATACCAAGTTATACTCTGCAAACCAACAACCATTTTCCTTATCCATTCTTATACCACCCTTATCCTACCCTTAAACCCGCGTATTCCGCTTCCCAAATGGAGCATTAAGTTATTGGGTGGGGCATTTGGGCGGTGGCCCTTGCTTTAGTTGGATCAACTTTAATCCCTCTTTTGCTTACCATTTCTTCAAATTCATTTTGAGTGATAATTCCCTGCATCTTTGTAGTACTTGCCTAAGTATGTTTGCATGCCCTATTCGAGTCCTAGATTTAACTAGGATGTCATCTACGTAAACCTCTACTAGCTTGTGCATCATATCATGAAATATTGAAGTCGTCGCTCTTTGATATGTTGCACCCGTGTTTTTGAGCCCGAAAGACATTACTACATAACAGTAAGTCCCCCAGGGTGTGGTGAAGGAGGTCTTTTCTTGGTCTTTTTCTACCAACCGAATCTGGTTGTATCCATAATAGACATCCATAAAAGAGAGCATTTCATATCATGTCGTGTTATCGATAAGGAGATCAATATGTGGGAGTGGAAAATCATCTTTCGGGCACGCTCGATTCAGGTCCTTGAAGTCGATGCACACCCGGATCTTGTCATCTCTTTTGGATACCGAAACAATATTAGCTACACATTTTAGGTACAAGACTACCCGGATAAATTTAGCCTGGTGGAGTTTATCCACCTCATCTTTAATTTTTAAAGCTACCTCCGGATGAAGGCGCCTCAACTTTTATTTCACCGGTTTTGCGTTAGGCTCTAAAATTAATCGATGCTCGACCAAAGAGGTATCGAGCCCGGGCATGTCTTTATAAGACCATGCGAAGACGTCACTATATTTACGCAGTATCTTAACTAGACTTTCTCTCTCATCGGGTTTTAGCTCCGCACTAATCAGAATGACCTTAGGGCTTCAGTCCCCAGGTTTATTTCTTCCACCTTCTCATCTACTTCTTGATCTGTCTTCTCATCAAATCTCTGGAGGCTACGCTCAAATTCTTCAGAGATGTCTTCTTCTTCCTCGTTGTCTTCATCGCAGATATCGAAGACTCCTAGACCATCATCTAAGTTTTCTATATTATCTAGGTCTGGTTCTTCTATAACTACTATGGACTCAAATTTTTTTAAACCCAAGATAGTCCCACTATGCCTTTTTATGTAGTTAATGATCTGGTCAGGTATCTGACTTCTAGTAGGCTTGACTGTTTTAAATGAGGTATCGAGGCTGGAATTTTTGGTTTGGCTAGCCAGACGCCGTAGTTTATTTAGGAAATTGGAGTCGGCACTGAAGGGGTGCCATGCTGGGGTGAAATCATCCTTGTCAAACAATGACCCTAAAGTTTTGGTTCACATCCTAAAGACTGTGTTTTTTTTAAAAGGAAAAGACAATTAGTATTTACAACTTACTAGATTGGTTCAAGTGTTTCAACCGACTTTCCTCCAACAGCTGGCGCTCCTTTGTAGCGATGCTTGCGAATTGTGAGGAAAGAGGGCTTGGTCAGTTGGAGTTTCATCGACTGGTGGTGTATGTGCGTCTAAGGGTTTATCAGGGTGTGGAAATAACTAATGAAGGGAGCCTGAGAGATAGTCCGGCTCTCTTTCCTGGATAGGGATTAAGGAGCGAGGATATGTGGCTTCTTTAACTCGTTCCCCGGTTGTTTCCTTTATGAAGTGTTCATACAGTCCCCAATTACATTTCCTTTTTAAATCAGTGTGTCGTTTGGATGAGCCAAGGCCCTTCTTATCTAGCCAGGCCGGGAGTTTGATGGGTTCCAAGATCCCACCTTTTAGCCCCAATGTTTTTCCTGGGATGTGACCCATGATTTTCACCATGCGCCATCCAGGAATTTTAGGTTTAGGGTGACTTGTCTTTATTGTACTGGGGAGAGTGTTTTGAGGATTTGGCCAATTTGTTGGGAAGTTTAGGATGTGGATGGTGGCTTCTATGGGCTTTAGGTCAATGATTTTTATGGCGATGGTCTCACTATTGGTGAACCCTGATTTGGGTTCTTTAACTGCTTCCCCCCCCCCCTCCCCATATTTTGATTATTTAATTTTCCATGGGGAACTTCAAACACTGGTGCAGGGGGAAGAGACTCCTTTTATTGAGGCTAGCCATCCCAAGATCATGTTATAGTCTGAGTCCATCTCTAAGATATATGCTTCGATGCTTGTTTCTACGGACCCTACTTTTAACAGGAAGTTTTTAAAGTCAAGAACTGGATGAGCGGTTTTGTCATAAGCAAATATACGGGTGTCCATTTCAAGGAGCGTGTGACGTGCCCGCCAATCTATTTGAAAGTGCGTAGCGACATAAGGTTTACTCCCGCACTGGTATCGACTAGGACCTTATCCACTAGATATCCTTCAATGTCAATTGTGATGCATAGGGTAGAGGTGTGGATGACCTTGTCACAGATTTCTTCTTTAGGCCTAAAGGTTATCATAGGTCCTAGTCCTGCAGAGGCTAAGGCTATTGGCATGTTTAAGGTGGAGATTTGAGGGTCGACTTAGACTCTCTCCAAAAACATCCTCATGGCCTGTTGGTGATGTTCCAAGGTCTCGATCAGCTCCTAGATGGAAATTTTTGCAGGAATTCTTCGGAGCTGGTTGAGGATGTCTATCCTATCTCCGACATTTGCTTCCTTGGTTTCCGCTTCAGGTATGGGACTTCTATAGAAGGGAACAACATTGAAGATTCTTCCTGCCCTAGTGGTATGATGGTTTAAGGTGTCAACCGTGGTTTGGGGATATTGGTTTTTTGGTGGGCTCAGGTTTTTGTTAATTGGTAAGATGGGGGAAAGTTGTGGGGCTGGCTTTATGTGAGAGAGGGGAGGTTTTATGGGGCTTGGGAGAATTGGAGAATGTGCTGGAAGAATTAGGCCACCTGGAATGATCCTGGGTGATTCTTCATGATTTGTGGCCTCTATGGTATAGATGCTTTCGAAACTTAGGTTTTTCGGTTCTTCTATGAGGGCTTGTATGGTTAGTTTTGGGTCTTGTATTTTGATATTGATTATAGGGTTGGGATATTCTGGGGTCTGGCCTTGTTTGGGCAGTGGATTTAACTGGGTTTTCTGTGGTTTTGTAGTTGAGCCGTTATTGAGTCCCTTGATAGTGGCCCAGTCCAGGCGTCTCTCTTCATCAAGGTCATAAACAATGTCTCGGAAGAAGAAACATTGTTCAATGATATTACCATGATATTGATGGTATGGGCAATAACGGGCAGTGTTGGCACCAAGAGGTGAAGGTATGGCTATGGGTAAAGAAATGTTATTAGCTGTCATTAAGGCCCTGAAGATGCTTCCTAGGGTTTCTGGGAGTGGTAAATAGCAATCCCTTCTACTTAACCATCTTGGGCCATAGGAGGGGGGAGGTGTAACCTCGTTGTAGGAGATTTGTGTAGGCTGCCTAAGAGTTAGGTTTTGTGCTCTTGGGGGAGCAAAATAAGTAGGGGGAGTCCTAGTTTGGCCCTGGCTTTGAATTATGGGGCTCTGCACTAAAGGACTTCGGACTACCGGGTTTTGTTGTGTCGGCACGGGGACGGGTACTGATCGAGGAATGAAGTTTTGATTGGCTTGCCGAGGCGGCACATATCCGAATAAACTGGGCGTGTACTGTCTCGGAGCTGATCCTTGATCAGGAACTCGTGCTCCGTTCGGATAGAGTGCCGAAATTTGTGTGATCTCCTCTACCATGGGGGTTTGTGCCTTTCGTGGCGGTTGTCCAACCCTATGGCTGATAGGTGGGGAGTGGGTTTGGACTACTGGGGCTGCACAATGAAAAATCATGTTGTGGCGGTCAATCAGAAGCTGGTACGTAGTACAGTCTCTGTACGAAAGACTCGTACGAAGTTTTGGACTCAGGCTTTGCAACATCATGTCAATTTCTTGACATTCTATGAGTTGCAGGCCGGTTCAGTGGACTAGTGTACGCCACCTGAACACGTACTGTTTGAATTCCTCCCTAGGCCTCATTCTTTCCACGGTTTGGTGTGAAATAGAGGGGGTCCTAATCCTCTGATAACCTGAGAGGGTTGTTTAGCGGTCCTGGGTTGGAGGTGGCCTGGTAAGGGCCTGGGGTAGAAACGGTTGGAAATATTGGATTCGCGGGGAAGGTGGGGCGAATGAAAGATGCTCGGATTGATCGAGAAACTGAGCATTGGTGGGGTTTTGGGAGTGGCCTTGGGGTTTTCGACAGGGGTCTCCTGCCTCAAGGTTGGGTGATAATCAGTGAGGTCATGGAACATGTCCTCTACTAATTGGTACCTTATGTTAGCCATCCTTTCCTCTAGGTTGCTAAGAAACTGTGCAGTTTGACTCTCTCGGTCGTCTTTCTCCTCTACTGTTTTCTTCTAGGTGTAGGTTTCCATAGTGCAAATATGGAAATAACGCAGGTGTAAATGAATGCAGATTTAAAGCAATAAGTAAAGCGGTAAAGGGGTGTGCGGCTGTGTGCGGCTTAAAAGCAGTAAAAGGTGCGCAGCTGTGTGCGACTGAAAGCAGTAAAGGGTGCGTAGCTATGTGAGGCTTAAAGTAGTAAAGATGGTGTGGTTAAAGCAGTAAATGGTGTGCAGCAGTGTGCGGCTTAAAAGCAGTAAAGGATGTGGTGATGCATTGTAGAGGAGAAACTAACTTGGCGGGCTCAGTCAGATCATATCCCGGAAGGGTGGTGGGGGTTTCGTTGTTTGCTGAGGCGTCCGACAGCTACTCAGGAGGATTCAAGGGTATTTGTGATCGCTACATGCTTTTTCAAAAAGTAGAAAAAGTTGGGGTTGGATTTGATCGCCTTCATGGCGGAGTTTTTGGGGTCTCCGCTCTGGGACATGGATATACCGTACGCAGAGGTGAAAATCAAGTATCTTATTCTGCTTCTAGGAACTTGCTAGAGGAGATTTCGAAGTTGAGGTATAGGTGGGGGTCGGCTAGTAGAAATTAGATGTTTGATGGGGGACAGCTGGTTAGGATTAGCTGTCTGGGACATGGCTCAATTTGGGCAGAATCTGGGTAGAAAAATGAGACTGGTTTTACAGAGGTTAAACTGGGTTTAACCTGGGTTTTGGAGAGTGGATTTGTGTAGGGAATGGGTTTCTCTCTCTCTCAAGGATTTTTGAGTGGTAGTATAGGGTGTGGGTTTGGGAATGAAAAGTATGTGTGTGGTGATATTGTAATGGATTGAGAATGTCTTAGAAATGTTTTGGATGCCTCCTATTTATAGTAAAAAGGAGGCAGGTGAGTGTCCACTGGACAATAGATCAAATTGGATAATAGGGTAATTGATTTGACCCCCCATTAATCATCTGATCTTCTGAAAGTGTCCTAGTGAGGAGCGGCTAGTCTTAAGTAGCCATCTCCATCATGACCTGCCAAACATCCCATCTCTGACAAGCGGCGGCTTGGGTCGGTTACTAGGGTTGAACCCTTTAAGATGGGGCGGCTAAAGAGCACAACCCGCCGCAATGATTAGCATTAAATGCTGCTTTATGTCCCATCCAGGGAAGCGATTTAGGGTCGGTCAGGGGGCGGCTAGTTGAAATTAGCCGCCTAGGCTTATATTTTTCTAAGTGTTGGACGAGGATTTCGATTTTGTTTTCCTAAGGATTATAATTAGGGTATCTACAATACCATTTGATTAGGGTATCTACAATACCATTGGATTATAATTCTTGACCGTCAAGAATAACTGACAATCGCCCTTCCTATCAATGTTAAAAAATATGAATGCAACAAATAGAACAAGAAATGATCATTTACCATAACTCGATTCCATACATCCTCTTTATTTTGATATGGGATCTAGTGAAATGGGCATCATTTCTCTATGTGCTAATGTACCAAAGAATTGACTCAAAGCACTACCCTTTGTTTTTCCATCCCTTTCCTTCCTTCAACATTCAAGCCATTTGTACGCTTTACTCTAAAGATATAAATGGACTACAATTTCTTCAAAAAAAAAAAAACACAACCCTCTTCATCAATGGGGTTGCCCTAAATCATTTACAGGTATAGTAACACGATCTCTTGTATGTAAGCCATGCATGCCAAATCATCATGTGGGTCCACAAGTTTTTTGCTGCGTACTTGATGATTCTATCATTTCAAATAACACGTAATAAACATGAAAAATGTGCATCCTTGAAAAAATACTAAGAAAAATGAAGATCATTCACTTCATACATACCTATGTCATCAATATTACTACAATTCTCATGTAAACTAGCCAATTGGATTGTTAAGCCTGTGTGGTAATTGGTTGGGGGTCAATAGACTCTTGGTGTAATGTTCATGAGCCTTCAAAATTCCTCTGACTCGATATCAGTCTTTTTTTTAGTGCCTTGGAACTTGTAAATTTCAAAAAATTAATCAATTGAAGATGATTATAATGCCCCGAATCTACAACCTTTTTTGTTTGTGAGATGGAGCATTGTGAATCGATCCACAAACCTCAAAATACACTATGGGTTTTGTCAATCAATCATTCACCATATCATCTTGAATATAAGCTCAAATTAACAAAATATAAGCATAATAATATCATAACGAAATATATGCCCAAGATCTAATAATTCATCCAGATGATTACACACGGATAATTACTTTAAGCACGACTACTAAGTTTTTACCATTAAGACATAAAAAAGGGCTTCAACTACATGCGCAAAGAAGAAGAAGTCATTTATTTGACCTAAATGTTGCAACACTAAACGAATAGACCTCCAATAAATCGATCTCAAACACAACTCTGACCTGTATCACAAAAGAGGATCAATGACCTTGTATCAAAGGTGTTCACAAGGTCATGCGCTTCATATAACCATCACAAACTCATAACGCAATGAATACACATGTCCATCTTTGGGCGCCAAATTTTCTGGCTGCATAAATCGGGTCGGGTCATGAACCTCATTGGATCCTATCCAACATAACGACGACCCCAAACTCGATCTCACCATGGCGGGCCAGGTTATAAATCCTACCCGATGATACGATAGCCCTAACGGCCCTAATTCGAACAGGTTCGGCCCAAAGGCCCAGATCCGACCGGCTACAACAGACCAAGTCAGTATTTAATCTATCCAATTATTGCATTGATCCATTTAAATATATGGCAATAAATGATAATTATCAGCATTCAATCCCCATCAATACTAGCATAGATCACCAAATCAGGTCATTATTGATTTTGTCCACCAAATCCCTATGCAATCTAGATATACTTGTCAAACCATAATTGACCAAATCAAGGAGCATATCTTTTGTCTACTGGTTCAGGGTTGATCGATTCTCATCCATTCGATTAAGGGGGTCGATCCAAAGCCTTAAAACCATCCCATCTCCTCTATAAATAAGGGGCAAGAACAAACATGAGAAGTATGCACAATTTCTTTTTGAAAAAACCCTTTTATTGGCCATTTTAACTAATTTGAGCGCCGGAGGGTCTTCTGCAAGTCCCCACCTCCTTGTGTTGGCGGCGTTCAAGGAGTGCTTTCTGATAACAGAAGACGCTAACGGGCAGAGTAGAACGGGAGAGGCTGGATCCGTTTGTGCTCCTGCTTACATTCTTTTCAATATGCATGATATCAATATTGGGCTCCTAGTTCTTGTAAACTTACCAATGGACTTATCAAATATAATATTTCACCCTTCTAATTGTTCTTCTAACATTTAGGAGGATCTCTCCAATCTTGAGTACCATCAAAATTGTGGTCTGCGTGAAGAAAGCATTGGTGACCCAAAACAAAATTTGTGACCTTTATTGAGCCATTGAGAGAAGTGTACTTATGACTTGATGAGAAAGCAAGTCGCCCTTTAGTACTTGACCCAAATAAATTTACATATGTTGGGAAACCACTAATAGTCCACAATAATGCTGCTTTCATCCAAAATCTACCATTGCTTGATACATCAAATGTATCCACCCAATCTCCGACAACTTCTTTAACTCATCTATCAAAGGCTGTAAATAGACGTCAATGTTATTTCTTGATCCCTCAGGCCCAGGAATGGAAAAGTGACATCAGAAAATATGGTTGCTTCATACACATCCAAGGAGGTAAGTTTTAGGGAATCAAAATAATTGGCCATGTATTGTGTGCTAAATTTGGTGCTAAATGGATTGAAGCCATCACTCACTTACCCGAGTTAAACATTTCGGGTTTCTTCTGAGAAATTTGGATAATCATAAATTTTGAAGTGGTCGAATCAGCTGGATACTTTAAGGACCTATCATCTATGCACTCAATTGCATGTCATTTTATGGTAGTTGATGTTTTTGATGACATAAGCAATCTTTGCAACATTGGTATCAAGGGGAAGTGACACAACACCATTTCTCATCATTAGCAATGAAATTTCCATACAACATGCAATCATTTGGATATGCATCAATTTTTTTATAATTTAAGCCCAAGTTTCCAATTATTCTTTTAGTGACTTTGCTTCTTTCAGTAATTCAAGCAACATGATAAATGATTTACTGTTCCACCTACTGAAACACTTTATATGAAACAATTGATTGAGGAAAGAGAGTTTCGAAAACTTTCTACATCATGGATATAAATCCTGTGCAACATCTTTAAGCAGCTTAAATTTTTTTGTCACATTTGCATTAGTTTTTTCATTAGCTTCATCCGCTGGATCAATCCTTTCTTTATTAAGATTATTAATACCAAGTGTATCATCTTGCTGAATTGTGTATTTATGTGTTGTGTTTTTAGAAGTTATAGAAGAAATTGTCTTCCCGTGATAAGTCCAACTGTGCAGTTCTTAAGAAATTCATCAACAACAATATGCTCGAATACTTCTTGGCAAGTTTTCCATAGACGATTGCAACATTTCATGCAAGGGTATAAATTTTTTCCATCCCAAGCTGTATCAACAAATGTAAAAGTACAAGAAATTCTCAACATCTTCTAAGTATTCCCTGCTCACCTTATTTTTTTCAAAATAAGTTGTGATTCATTAATATATAAAATTGTATTTAAAAACTATATTTTAAAACATGAGAACCTACTTGGGTACCTTGATTTACGAATCCAACTTTTATCCATATCCGTCGTCTTTAACTTGCCATGTGCATATTCAACATCTTAAAAATCTTAGAGTTAAGATTTTCATAATCTACCATTATATGAATATCTAAAAAGACAACCAATAAATATTAACATTGTAAACAGTTATTGTTTTATGAACATAAATAGAATAAGGGAAAAATTCATATAACCCCCTCTAATCTTTCGGATATCCATATAACCCCCTCTAATATTGATATATCCATATAACCCCCCTATAAACATACCATAAATACAAATAACCCCCAGCGGTTAAAGATTCTTTAACAAAATTAGAATATTTCAAGCATATTTCGTTATCTAAGCCATGGTTAATAGATATGTATTGTTTTAGCCCTCTAAAAATAATCAATATTTCAAAAAAAAAACCTAAAGGAGGGTAAAATTGAAAATATGAGGCTTTTTTTTGAAGTATTAGTTGTTTTTCAGGTGTTAAAAGAATACATATTTGTTAAACTTAGTTTCGATAATGGAATATGTCCAGAATATTTCAACTATTTTAAAAAAATTTTAACCGTAATGGGTTATTTACATTTATGGTGTGTTTATAGGGGGTTATATGGATATATTGAGATTACAAGGGGTTATATAGATATCCAGAAGAATACAGGGGGTTATATGGATTTTTCCCATAGCATAAACAAACTAGCTTATATAAATCAATGAGAAGGTGCCATAAAAATTTATGAAAATTCTCAAATGAATAAAAACCTTAGTGACGAATAGTAACTTAGTAATGAATAAAAAAATCAATATTCACCCATTGAATAGGACAAAAAAAATACATATTAGATTTCTCATCAAAGTAATAAATCTATGCATAAAAATCTTGAACATATAATCCGAAAAAATCAAAGCATCCATAGAACACATCAACAATATATCAACACAATCTAGACAATAAAAACAACACCATTAAAACAACATAAACAATTAAAAAAAATAAAACTTTTATGATGAAAAATCCACAAACCTTCAATGAGAAAAACAAATAATCTTCCTATCTCTCTCTCTTACAAACAACGTGTCCAAAAAAATATGGATTAAAAATGGAGAGGTGTACTTGTGAATGTTAGAAGAAGTCTAAGAAAAATCATCAAGGCTCTTATCTCCTGTTGACTAACCTGTGATTGTTGGAGCAGATCATGTTATGGGGGAGAAAACTTAATATTTTTAGGGATTGATTTTGTGAATGAATCGTTGCAAATTGATAAAATTTGGTTGAGAAATCAGCATGTGCGTGGCACTTTTGGTGTGTTGGAGCAAATTAAATTTTGTGGGAAAAATAAGTGTGCGGGAGATTTTTTGGGTGCATAGAATCAAATTTTAGTTAAGAAATACAATACATTTTGGCTGATTTTTTTGGAGAAGGCAGTGAATATATGTTTTGGCACGTTGGGTTTGATGTGGTAATAGGATTTGGTGAGGAAAATAGGATAATTAGCACTTTTAATCCCAGAAAAATGAATATTTGCAAAAATAGCCCCACCCTTCGAATATTAGCAAAAACTAGCCCCGATGAGAGATTATACTGGAGACGGATTATATATAATCCGTCTCCAGTATTGACTTTTTTAAAAAAACGGAGAACTCAAGAGGGGAAAAATGCACAGGAGATGGCATGTATATATGCCGTCTCCTGCAAACGACATATATGCCACGTTTTTTTTGTGTGTTTATGCGGGAGACGGTATATATTTATACCGTCTCTAGGAGACGGTATATATATATGCCGTCTACAGGAGACGGTTTATATATGTACTGTCTCCACTTTATAATTTTATCTTTCAATGTTTGCTTTATATTGAATCGAACATCTTTTGCACAGACGGTGAAGAATGTCTTTACTTTGTCATTTCTTGTAAAAGATGATCGTGTTGAAATCAAAGTTGAACATGCAGACATCATAGCCATACAATATATGGACGGTCGAGATCAAATAGAATAAAAAGAAGAAAATTGATCGATCGGGAGCACCGTGACTTCGAACAGCTATAACTTTTGAACCATAGATCAGAATCGCTATTATAATATGTCCACACGTTCATATCGACACCATTTGAGAAGGTTGTAGGAGACGGCATATATACATGCCGTCTCCTATACATTTTTCCCCTCTTGAGTTCTCCATTTTTTAAACAAAGTAAACATTGGTATAATCTCTCACTGGGGCTAGTTTTTGTTAATATTCAAGAAGTTGGACTATTTTTATAAATATTCATTTTTTAGGGGTTAAAAGTGATAATTACCCAGGAAAATGGGCGGGAGAGATATGGGGAGTTAAACTAAAAGCCTATTTTTTGCCTCTATATCTTAAATTGGTTGATTTGGTGGCAACAGATGTGACACTTTTTTAATTGGCCTCTATATTTAGTTATTTTGTCACTTTTTTTGTTTTCCTGGCATTTAAAAAATACATTGCCACTATATATAAAATATAAAAAAGTGTCACTGTATAACAATTTTGTTGTAGCATGAATTTCTCCAATCAAATGAATCTCCTTATTATTGTTGTTGTTGCTTGGTTATTAATTATTGAGATTACCAAAATCTGAAAATTGCGAAGTAATATAAATAAAGGGAAACAAAGAAGATAACCAACCCCCCCCCCCCCCCCCCAACCATTCAGAAACAAAGAAAAAAAGGACAATTTAATATATCATGTAATCTTCTTAATATAAAGTTGTATAACATCCTATGTCAGTTTGTTAATTGACTGTAGTTAAAGTTAACCAGTGGTAAGAAATAATGAGTCAAATGACAATCTTACCTCTCTTAGCATTTCCCCTCACTTGATTTTCTCTCTCTCTTGTTTGAATAAAGAAAAAGCTACTTCATTCTATTATAGGAGCTAGCCAAAGGCTTTATTTATATACAAAAGGTTTTGTGGTGCAACAAGGTCACTCCTATCGTATTCAACGGTCGGCATGCAACACTTGCCCTAGGGCTGCTGCTCCGCATCACATGAAGGCTGAGGCGATACACCTTGGGTTATACTTTGCCCATTTGAAATGCTGCACTCAGATCATGGTATGTACGAACTTAGAACTTATGGTTTGTTTGTTACAAGGAGTTACACCCAAATCTCTTATCTGTGAGACATTGTCATGGAGATTAGACATACAACCAGACCGGTGGAGTACATGCATTATTGCAAAGCCACGAGGGAATTAGTGTGGGCGCCTGAGGCTCTCATGGAGTTCACTAGACACACCCAAACAACTGAGTTCATTTGAATTTTTGATATATTCGAAATCAATTATGGTCATTTTTAGACATGCTATGAGAGTGTGAGATGTTGATTCGCAACAGTCATCCTTGATGTCATGTATATTCTACTTAATGCATTATTATCTTAATAAGGTCTGCACACACGAAAAAGGTTCATCTTCCAACATTCATTAATTTAATTAATAGAAATACCCAATGGGCTAATATACCAAAAAAATATTAATAGAAAATAATAAAACTACAAAAATAGAAAAGGCTAAATAACTTGTTCAGGGCAAAGTGGGTAACAAACAACCAGATAACTTGTGTGTTATGCATGATGTTTTGAAAATCGGTACACCTGTTTTGTTGTTGTCTGACCACGAAACAGTTGTGGAGGGTGGATCAGGGATGTGAAGGACACGACTTTCCAATCCATTGAGGAGTTATGGTGCGCTAGAAGAAATCAAAGATAAAAACATTGAGAGAGGGAAAACAACTAGAATAACTCAAGCATTAGTTCCAGCAAATGCGTGGATGAAGTGACAAATAAAAAACGAAGCAATATTCAGATATTCAGAGGCTTTCTTGACACGGATGCCAAAGTGGGGTCGTCACATTACCAAGGCACGGGGGTCAAGATCATTGATGAGAAACCCGTCATCGGGGAGTGAAGGATGCTAGATGGGTCGATGCTTCCTTCTTGGTTGGATGACTCTTTTAATCCGGAGGGTGCGCAGACATTTTCTGTCATTTTTTTGGTTTACTTGTTGTTATTTTTTGAGAAAAAATTAATAAGGGGTCCCTACGGTCACCCGTCTATTATTTCTAGATTCCTGAAATTTTTTGAGTTTTTTTAAGTCCTTGAAGAGGTGAAAAATTATTTGTAGGTCCCTCCAGCTCGATGTTTTTCAAAAATATCGAAAATACCCACAACACAATTATTTTAGTGCACTGTTAATACTTTATAATTGTCACGTCCCTGGGCGGCCGTCCCCGAGACGTGGCAAATATATAATATTAGTAAATCTGTAAACGAGGTCAATGAAGACTCTAACACAACATCCAAGGTAATAAAGCAATTACAAGGTAGCTGACATAATATATATACATGTAGCGGAAACTTAAACGACTAAGTCTGTAATTCAAAGACATATTACAGATTAGAATACATAATCAACTGTCATGTGATAGCCAAGAAAAAATAAAAAACATCAACATACAAGTATTGTGCACAAGCACGAGTAACAATACATACAAGGAAAAGGGGGGATGCTGATGGCCTCTCTCACTTGCAAGACCCAAAATATGAACGCTGCTCTGCTACTGGTACTGCGCCTAGGGGAGCTTCTCCCTCATATCCGATTCAGCGACAACTGGAGGAAAACATATGCGAGGGGTGAGCCACACGCACAGTGAATGGAACAATCCATGTAATACAACTCATATTAATCATTCCAAGTAAATTTAAATTCCAACAGATGTAATCAACTACTTACGTTGATGGGTCGAGTATCTACCCGAGCCCACCACACCCACACCGTCACCCCCACAGGGTGACATAGTACTTTAGGGATAAGGTCAACTGTTCCTACACCATTTGTTATCCGATAGCCCTCTCCCAGGAAGCCTCTACCTGGTAGCCTCTCCATGACTACTACCTCTACCGTATGGGCGTACCAACAGGTGTCATGAATAGTGTCTAGGAGCACCCCACATTACAGCTACAAGCTGGGCAGCTTCAACACAGAACCGATGAAGGGGAGAACACTCAACACTCGCGAATATGATCCTCATGGATCCGTCGTCATCGATTGTTAGACATCAAAAAGGGATAACGAATTCTCATGAACTCCCTCAAGGGCGCATAACTCAGATGCGGGAAAAAATCATATCATTCGTAGCGTCAGTGCCATGGTATGACCCCATCAGAGGTCATACTCTTGCTTAATCACATTAGGCAAGGTTCATGGCCTCATATAAGTATAAGGGTAACATACAACATATAATTAATTAAGCAATGAATTAATTATGAAGTATTTTGAATAATATAACAACAAGTTATAATATCAGCTAAGGCATGCTTATACTTATACATTCTCATTTTGGTTTCATTAAATTAAACTAGATGGGAACATGCATGGATCAAGGCTTTTCTAACATGGGACATGGTATCTAGGCATGTATGGGCTCCTATACATGATACATGGATGTATAACTCTATCATACAATGTCTAACATGGCATGGGAGCATCATAGCGGACATGCATTAACATATATATTTAATCATACTAATTAATATGCAGTTATGGTGCCCCAGGCGAGGGCAATACACGTCAACGTGCATCGAACGTCTCCCAACTGGGTTGGATCGACCCATTCACCATAATATGGGTCGTTGCGTGACTGTTCACCGAGATTTGCAAGACAAGGGCATCCAAATTGATGAGTATAACTACATAAAAATACTTAAATTAACTAGAAATGTCTAAGACTTAGACATGCACGCATGCGAGTACGCACGTATGCATGTATGTCCAAGTGCCCCCTGCATCTACCCGAACCCTCAAGCAGCCACACGCGCGGCCCCCGCACACGTACACACGCGCATGCACACGCGCACGCGCTCCTGCACCCGCTGGTGCCCAGCCACGCGCTCAGACACCCAGCCGCGTGCGCACGCGCCCGTAGACCCCCTTCGCGCCAATACGCACATGTCCGCGCGCACGCGCACGCCCGCTCACCCGCACACGCACACCCGACTACGTGCCCGCCTACCCGCCAGACCCTTTTCCTACCCTTCATTGGCCATGTGATTTCTGGTGAGGGCATATCTGTAGACATCCCTGAGGGTGTGGGGCGACTTCTCCGGTCTGGATTCCAAAGTTCCTTCACTACCTTCAAGCTTCCCCCCTCATGCCCATGGGCTTTGCCCCTGTTTTTCCAGCCAAGTAGAAGAGGAGGAGCTTGGGGAGTGGTGGTGGTGGTGGTTGTCGTGGGTGCACCCGAGGGTCCCCGATCTCTCCTTCCTTTCCCATCTTTTGGTAAGTTCTCCTCCTCCCTTTATCTTTGTGTTTTCTTGTTGTTGGGGCTGTTGGGGATGTCAAACATGCTAGGTAGTTGGTTTACGGTGTGAGAGAGGGCTGGGGAGGGGCTCAAGGGAGTTTGGGCGCACGTGCGGTCCTGTCCGGGGGCGTGCGCGTGCAGTCGGGCACTAGCAAGCGCAGGCGGGCGTGCGGGAGCGTGCGTGCGTGGGCAGCGCGTCTGTGCGTGCGGTTGGACATCTGCGCGCGCGGGGTGTCCGGGGCTCCCCGGGGGCTGTGCGCAGGGGTGCCCAGGGTCGGTTTGGGGCGTGCTAAGGGTTAGCATGCCTCGGGTTGGATGTTGGGGGCTCGGGCATGCATGCGTGCGTGCATGCTTGTATGCGTGTGAGCTTGTTTGCATGCATGTCTAAGCCCTTTTGGACGTTTGGCCATTTTTATTGTATTGTTATGTACAATACTCACCCCTTTTGATACCCTTACCTTGCAGATCTCTTTGGAGGGGATGCGTGATAATCCGGGTATCGGTGAGTGGTTCGATTCTAACCCTTCCTGAAGCGCTCGATGCACGTAGTCATGCTTCGCGCTATCATGGGGCTTCTTTGCACCCTAAATATGCTAAATATCATGCATGCTAGGTTGTATAGCATGTATATTGCATACAACCCCCTTTTCTATCATATACGCGCCTATGTATCGTATTCAAGTGTGTATTATTATGTTTGCATGCGCCCTTCTTGTATGGGAATGTATGATGTGTGTTTATATGGATGTACAGAATATGCATACCTTAAGTAGTATTGTAATACTCCCCCCTACATGTGTAATATCCAGCATGTTTAATCCTGGGTTAATAACCGGATGCATACAAATATTCCCTTACGAGTAGACCGGAGGGCGTGGTATATTTGTTGCACCCATCCTGTTAGGGGCAAAGCTATGACCAGCTTCTAGAGAGGATGAGACATTCCCTCTCTCTCGCCCTCCCTCTTTGCATAAACTAAGTAAGTAGATGTGATTCATACTCAACTTAGGTTCGTTTGGGAATATTGGCATGCACCTGTTAGTACACGAGATCACGCTTGACCCTTCCCTTTTTAAATTGGTGATATCCAACGCATGTTAGGTTGTATCTTGCGTGGTTGCATGTCTAATGCCTTGAGTATGCATGTGTAGTTAGGCAATGCTTTGTATGTATGTTACATGATAGGTTGTTATGATGTATATTCATGTTAGGGAGAACCTCAATAGCTAATTAATATGTTATTGAGCATAACTGTGATATAATTCTCCTCCATATTTATACGTATATTAAAACTGATTAGGCCTATCCAAAATAGGCGTGGGTATGACCCGCTGATGGGTTGTACCTTATTAGTTAAGCGCTAGCAAAGAAATCATCTCTCCTTGCATTCGAGTGATGCACTCGATGGAATTCAGGAAAATTCATTGTTGTATCGGTTTTGCTAAACCGGTGGCTGGCATTAAGCTAGGCCTACCCGTGCTAGGTGTGTGTATGAACTGCTTGTTGGGTAATGACTTGGGCTTATTTCTGCAAGAGAGCAGAGGTAACTCCTCGCATCCAAGCGACGCACCCGTGTGGGAGTACTAGAGTATTCGATATGTGGTTACCGAGTGATATTGCGAGCTTGAAGTCGTTCTCTTCTTCGTTGGCTCCATGTCGAAGCTGTCCGGAGTGTAGCTGTCCTGCGGGGTACTACCAGACACTATTCCTGACACCTGTTGGTGCGCCCATATGTGTCGGCATGGGATTCGTCGGGTGTTGAGGAATCCGCGTTTCCGGCGTTGTCGGTGTGGGAAAAGATCCGTGTGTGTGGGGGTTCTTCGGGGATTCGGATCCGGTGTGCGCCTTGGCGGGCTCGACTAGATCGTCTCTCGGAAGGGTGGTGGGGTGTCGTTCCTGGTTGAGACGCCCGACAGCGGCTCAAGAGGATTCAAGGGTGTGTGTGATCGCCACTTGCTTACTCGAAAAGCAAGAAAACATGAGGGAGGATTTGATCGCCTTCGTGGGGGAGTTTGTGGGGTCTCCACCCTGAGACACAGATCTACCGTACACAAAAGTGAAAAAAAAAGTAATCATATTCTGCTTCGGGGCTTGGCTAAAGGAGTCTTGGGACAAATGGGTGCAGGTGGGGGGCGGCTACTGGATTTGAGCCGTCGGGTAATGGGCGGCTAGTTAGGTTTAGCCGTCCAGGGCCTTGGTGAATTTGGACAGAACTTGGGTAGGGAATGGATTTGGTTTTGGCAGAGGTTAAGCTGGGTTTAACCTGGGTTTTGGAGGGTGGATTGAGAGGGTGATTTTGTGTAGGTAATGGGTTTTTCTCTCGCAAATGGGACTCTCTCTCTCTTTCTCTCTAGGGATTTCAAGTAGTGGGTGTCGGAGATCGAATTGAAGGTTGGGAATTATGAAGGTGTGTGAATATGTTAGAAAGGTTTGGGACCTCCTCTATTTGTAGTAAAAAAGAGGCAGGAGAATATCCAGTGGGTAATAGAATGGCTTGGTTAATAGTGTGTTTGATTAGACCCTTCATTAATTCTCTGCTTCTTCTGTCAGAGACCAGGTGAAGGGCGGCTAGTTGAAACTAGCCGCCCAAGATGGGGTGGCTACTTCCTGGTAGCCACCCCCATCATGACCTGCCAAACGTCCCATCTCTGACAAGCGGTTGCTCAGGTCGATTACTTGGGTTGAACCGGCCAAGATGGGGAGGCTAAATGTCACAACCCATCGCAATGATCAGCATTTAATGCTGCTTTATGTCCCATCCAGGAAAGCGGTTTAGGGTCGGCCAGGGGGGACGGCTAGTGGAAACTAGCCGCCTGGTATGGGGAGGGTTAGCCGTCCCTTTCTAGGGTTTTAGGTTTCTAGGGTTTGGACCAGAGTTTAGGATTTTTGATTTTCTGAGGTTTGTTTTCTATTTGATGCCCAAATGTGGGTTATTTCCAGGTGTTACTTGAAGTATTTTCATCTTTCTGGAATGTCAAAATTGGGGTATCTACAATTGTCCCTCATCGAATGGAGTCTTTGCGCGAAGCAAGAAAGACTTTGACCGATGATGAGAAAAGAGACCCCTATTTTGGCCCGCCCGACCTTCAAGAATTTAAGACAACATGAATAATACTATTCAGGGAGTTGATTTAGACTGTCAGAGGCTAGGTCTTGACTAGAATTTTCAACCGAAAGGATGATCCAGTTGGAAGGCAGGAAAAGTAAATGGTGAGTGATCCAACCCGCGGTAACGGTTCTTAGCTATCGTGCACGGAGTAGCCCAGCGTCAGTTTCCTTGTGCCTATAGTTTTCGTGCTTGGGAAAACTCAGCAAGGAGGGGATATCACCGACAAAAAGTAAGTAAAGAGTTGAGTTGGTGAATTGGATCATTCGAAGGATAAAAACTCTGGAAAAGAACCAGAACTGAAGAAATTCGAACTGAATGGTATTGGAAGTGTGGTGAAACTTCAGGAAAGTTGTGTTTGATCAAGTAGTGCTTGGAAATAAACCACTACATGGCTATTTGTTTTTAGAAAACTTGAATTTAGGGTTTTGAAAGAAGTTGGAAATGGGTCTTAAGTGGAAGTTGGAAAACTGGGAGGGGCGGCTAGTTTCAACTAGCCGCCCGGGAGAGGGCGGCTACTCGTGGGTAGCCGCCCCATAACTGGGTCCCTTAAAACCGAAGAGACCTTCTCTCTCCCCGTGCGTTTTAAAACGGTTCCTCTCCCTCCTTTACTTCTTCTTCTTTGTTTTAAACCGAAAAAAAACTTTGATTTCGCCTTCTCTCCTTTCATTTCGACCTAAGATCCGTCGTTCTCTCTTGATTTTGATATCCTAGGTTTGGATTCTCCTTTTTCTTTTCAATCCGAGGAAGATGATAAGGTCGAAGGCGAATGCTTCAAGGGGGAAATGATCACGGGTGTCTCGTGGAGAGCGTAGCCCGTGCTCTTTATTATCGAAGAGCGAGAGGGCGGAGGTGGAGGTCGTGGGGTAGGCTATAGGTGCGACGGAGGTGCCATCGGTGGGCACCGGTGTGGATGAGGGTACGGGCACGCCTTTGGGTGCTGTCCCGGAGGTTGGGAGTCTCTCTATTGGTGGGGTGATTGGGTACACGCGTAAAAGGAAGCGTGGGGATCAATCAGTGGTGATCGAAGAGGTAGTTTTGGAGGTTGGGGGACCGGCCGAGGGCGCGGCCGAATGAGTTGAGGCCAGGGGAGCTAGTGAGGATGTGAGGGCATCATTGGATGTCATTGTTGGGATGTTGGATAGGGAGGCCACAGAGGCCAGGGCTGAGGAGGAGGAAAGAAGGGTTATAGGCCTGTTTGAGGGGCAGACCTCCGGTGCGGTGGGCATGGAGGAGGTTGGGGGTGTCGGGGTTGAGGCCAAGGAGGCCGAGGGTGTAGATATGGGGGCCATGGAGGCCAGGGTTGGAGTCGAGGCTGAGGCCGAGGAGGCCGTGTTCGAGAAGGATGAGGAGGAGGGGGATGACAACGAGATGGACGATCCCGACGAGGCCGAGGCGGACGCTCCTGGGTCCACACGGGCCGTGATATTCTTCTGACCCTTTTTCTCTAGCCTTTTATTTATATATATGTTTTATTCCTCTAAATAGTTGTGATACAAATAGGTGGTTGTGTAGTATTTGTACATATGTGTTTATAGGCATGCTTGTATGTATAAGTTAATCACAGTGGGATAGTAAGCACGCGAATATGGGTTTGGGTTGGAAAAGAAAAAGGTGACAATTTTCATATGTACATCCATGTTTGTTATATAAATAAAGGAAGGGAAATGACATGGCTTAGCATGCTCACATGTGATGGTTTTGTATGCATATATTTTTTTGGAATATATATTTTATATGTATTTGATCATGGTGGGGTAAGAGAGAGTATGTGCATGCAATTTACGGGTCTAAGTTCCTTCACATGCTTGGGGGGTTCGTAAATAGGTGTATAATCAAGCTAGGCGGTAAAATAGAGAAGGCATGCAAGTAATGACCACAGTGGGATAAGAAGGTAGAACGGGTGGTCATATGAAAAGTGTTTTGCGAATAACGGAAGGTGGGCCCACGTGTGAAGTCTTCTATTTTCATGCTTTTGTTTTGATTTAGCATATGAAAGCTTATCTTGCTAAGCATGGTTTGTAAATGAATTTGTAGACTTGGATTCTTACCTCTCGATCGCTTTTAAACTAACCCTCGAGGACATTCATCAGATTACCGGTCTTCCGGTTTCAGGGGAGGCGGTGATCGCGGCCACCCTTGCTGATTACAAGGTGCTCTTCCAGGAGTTGATCGGGGAATGGGACTACGTGGAGCGTGTGAGGACGCTAAATCGGATCCCCCTTGGACAATTGTCGAGGCAGTACGGTCTCGACTCCTTCACGCAACGTCAGAAGGGTGAAGTTGCAGCTAGCTTCGAGAGGAGACGGGGGATGATCGAAGCGAGAGAGGCGGCCGTGTGCCCACATAGGGCACAAAGGTAGCTGAGGGCGTTCTTTCTTTACTTCTTTGGCCGGGTCCTCTTCTCGATGGCCTCTGACAAGGTCTCCTCTCACTCTCTGTTGCTGATGAGGGACTTGGAGGGCATGGGGCACTATGCTTGGGGAGCCGCGATGCTCACCCACCTCTTTGCGGAGCTCTCGAAGAAGGTGAAGCGGGCCGGGGGCAAGAATCTTGACGGCTTTGCTCTCTTTCTCCATGTATGTGCTTAGCGAGTAGAGGGTGTTTTCTTTTTTGTTTGACTTACTCGATTTTGATAATTTTTATCATGTTTCGCAGGTCTTCGGGTATGAGCATTTTGCAATTGATCGCCCGACTCCGGCACTGTTTAATCGTGCTCTCCCTTGGGCTATGAGGTGGGCGCCCCGGGGATCTTTGCGTTTGCATCGCCTCGCTCAGTTCTGGGTGGCCTTCCGTGTCTTGACAGAGGAAGAGGTATACATTTTCTTCGAGTTTCTTTGGCTTGTATTTGATTTTCTTTTGACTAAGCACTCTTCCTGTTTCTTTTGATGCTTTGTAGATGATTTGGAGGCCCTATGCGGAGGAGGAGGTCCCCGAGGAGTAGTCGCGGGACGTCTAGCTGATCTACTTCAATGAGGTCGTGTTTCATGCGATTAGTTGGGTCGTCTGCCAGCTTGGGTACCATCAGTGGGTGCCCGCTCCTTTGCCGAAGCGTCCCTCGATCCCTGTGGCCGGGATTCCTCGGAATACGAACCTCCCGAGGAACTACGCAATGTATGTGGCGGGATGGATGAGCCGGGGTGCCTTGGTGGAGCGTTGTCCCAAGGTGTATTCAAACGACGACTACCTGGCTTGGTATCGTCAGTGTAGATACCCCAATTTTTGACCGTCCAGAGAGACAGAAAATACTTCAAGTAACACACGGAAATATCCCACATTTGGATATCTAAATAGAGAACCAAAGTTCACGAAGCCCGAAAACCCTAACCCTAGCCCTAAACCCCAACCCTAGCCCTGACCTAAACCGGAAACCCTAACCCTAGCCCTAAACCCCAACCCTAGCCCTGACCTAAACCTAAACCCCAAACCCTACCCCAAACCAGACCCTGGCCCCAAACCAGAACCCCACCTAAGAAAAACCCTAAAACCCTGAGCCCCTGGCAATGGGCGGCTAGCCCTAACTAGCCGCCCCATACCAGGCGGCTAGTTAGCACTAGCCGCCCCCCTGGCCGACTTTGGACCAGTCCCCTGGATGGGACATAAATCATATTAAATGCTGATCATTGCGGCGGGTCATGACCTTTAGCCGCCCAATCTTGGCCGGATCAACCCAAGTAATCGACCCAAGCCACCGCCTGTCAGAGATGGGACGTTTGGCAGGTTATGATAGGGGCGGCTACCAAAAAGTAGCCGCCCCATCCTGGGCGGTTAGTTAGCCGCCCTTCACCTGGTCTCTGACAGAAGAACCAGAGAATTAATGAGGGGTCTAATCGAAGCCAACCCACTCTATTACTCCCTGGACATTCCCCTGCCTCTCTTTTACTATAAATAGAGGAGGTCCCAAGCCTTTAAACCCATCACCACCAATTCACATTACCAATTCACATCAACAATCCACAACCCACAATTCACATTCCCTTTCCCCACTAGAAATCCCGAGAGAGAGAGAGCCCCTTTTGTGAGAGAAATACCCATTTCCCTACATAAAATACCCTCTCATTTCACCCTCCAGAAACCCGGGCTAAACCTAGCTTAGCCCCTGTCCAAAACAAAACTCATTTCCTATCGAAGTTCTGCTCAAACCAGTGCAAGGCCCCGGATGGCTAAACCCTGTTAGCCGCCCCTGACCAGACGGCTCAAACCGACTAGCCGCCCCCCTATACACACCCCACTTACACCCCCTATGTCCCAAGACTCCTTTAGTCAAGCCCCGGGAGCAGAATAGGATTACCTGTTTTTCACATCTATGTACGGTATATCCGTATCCCAGAGCGGAGACCCCACAAACTCCCCACGTAGGCGATCAAATCCAACCCAACCCCTTTTCCTATTTTAGAAAAAGAAGGTGGCGATCACACAAACCCCCTGAATCCTCTTGAGACGCTATCGGGCCTCTCAACCAGGAACGACACCCCTCACCCTTCCGAGAAGAAGATCCGACCGAGCCCGCCAGGGCACGCCTCCGATCCGAATCCCCGAAGAACCCCCACACACGCACACGCACCCGCGCACCGCCGGGACCCCTTCCGAAAGCACCGACAACACAACGCGGCCATTCGGAGGCCTTCACGATGACACCGACAAATCTGGCGATCACGGTGGGACCTCCCTCGTGAAAAACAACAAAAGGTAATCCTCTTCTGCCCCCTTTTACAAGCTTGACTAGAATGTTATCAACCCTCTAGGAAGGCTAGAGTTTCCCACCCCTCGAATCAGTTCCTCCTCTAATTCATGTCACAGCATCATTTACTGCTTTGTAAGCCGCACACCGCTGCGCAATCATTTACTGCTTTGTAAGCCGCACACCGCTGTGCAATCCTTTACTGCTTTGTAAACCGCACACCGCTGCGCAATCCTTTACTGCTTTGTAAGCCGCATACCGATGCGCAATCCTTTACCTCTTTATTTATTGCTTTATATCTGCATTTGTTCCTTTAAATCATTTCACACGCATCATGGAATCCCGCATAGAGGAGGAGATACTAGAGGAAAGAATCCACCAAGAGGGTCAGGCCACGCAATTCCTGACCCATCTAGAGGAAAAGATGGCCAGTCTAGGATACCAATCTGTAGAGGACATGTTTCATGACCTCGCCGACTACCGCCATGTCAAAACCCTAAGACAGGAGGCCCCTGTCGAAACCCCTAAGGCCGTTCCCAAAACCCAGTTCACACCCAGTCACTCGGTCAACCCGAGCGTCTTTTCATTCACCCCCCTTTCCCCCGCAAATCCAATATTCCCAGCCGTTTCCACCCGAGGCCCTTACCAGGCCACCCCAAACCCGGGACCGCTAGGTAGCCCTCCCTCCCAGGGGAGAAACACTGGATGAAACCATCCGGAGAATCCTCTCCGAGACTGGTCCCTCAGCCCCCAAGCACATGTCCCTACATAACATGAGACAAATCCCGTCAGTCCACCTACCGGAGGGATTCAAAATCCCCAAATTCCGCCGGTATAACGGTCGTGGAGACCCAGACATCCATTTAACTGCTTTTTATCTAGACGTCCGCCCCTTTCTAGATAATCAACCTCTGCTAGTCTTCCTCTTCCAGAAATCATTGGAAGGAGAAGCACTACAATGGTTCTCCACCCTCCTTGTAGATCACTTGTCGAATTTCTCGGCTGTAAGCGAGAAATTCTTGGGCCGCTATGGTTACCAGAGGATTAGAACCCCCTCTATTTTAGATTTAACCGTAGAGAGAATGAGGCCTAGGGAGGAATTTGAGCAATACGTGTCTCGGTGGCGCACACTTGTCCACCGAACCGGCCTGCAACTCACAGAATGTCAAGAAATTGACATGATGTTATAGAGCCTGAGTCCAGAGCTTCGTACGAGCCTTTCGTACGGAGACTGTACTACGTATCATCTTCTAATTGACCGCCACAACAGGATTTCCCGTTGTGCAGCCCCAGTAGTCCAAATCCAGTCCCCACCTATCAGCCATAGGGTTGGACAACCGCCTCGTAAGGCACAAACCCCCACAGTAGAGGAGATTATTACACAAGTATCGGCACTCTACCCGAACGGAGCACAAGTTCCTGATCGAGGAACGGCTCCAAGACAGTACACATCCGGTTCATCCGGGTATGCGCCACCTCAGCCAATCAACCAAAACTTCACTACTCGATCAGTACCCGTCCCTGTGCCAACACAACAAAACCCGGTAATCCAAAGTTCCCCGGTCCAAAGCCCTGTAATTTCAAGACAAAGCCAGCCTAGGACCCCTTTTTATTCCAGCTTCCTAAGAAGTCAGAACCCAAATCCAAGGCAGACCTCCCAAGATATTTATAATGAGGTCTCCCCTCCAACATCCTATGATCAGAGACGAATGGGAAAGAGGGACTCTTACCCTCCCCTCCCAGAAACACTAACTAGGATTTTTAGGGTACAAATGGACACGAATAGTATCTCCCTCCCAACTATTAAAACTCCACTCCCCGGGGCCAGCAGACTGCGTTACTGTCAATACCACCAACAACATGGTCATACCGTAGAACAATACATTATTTTTCAGGATTTTATTTACGATTTAAATGATGACAGGCGCCTTGATTGGGCCATGATCAAAAGCCACTTAAACCAGGGCAATTCTTGAGCCTCCAAGCCACTTGGCATTTTTACTGACCCATTGCCAGGTCACAACCAAGCATCCACGTCTGGAGCCCACATGGTAAACATGGTCAGAAGAGGGAGACAACCATCACCACAACCAAGCAGTTCAGAAGACGTCACTGACGACAGTGTGTCCAAAGAATCAGAGGAGGAAGAGTAAAACGAGCCCTTCCAACTGAACCTCGACAATCATGACCTTGTCATACTCTATGGCGAAGAAGAAGATGCAGTTCTCGCCCTTCCCGCAGTCATCAACATCGAGTCCGACGAAAGCGGACTAGAAAACCCGGGAGGAGACGAAGAAGAAGAGCCATTCAAGGAGATCCCCGAAGGAGCTAGCGAAGGACCCGAAGGAGGGGAATGTACGTCGGATGATCTACATCCGGACGACAACGGGTCCTCCAAGAGTACCGACACTGTCGACGGCCCCCGCCGCCCAATGACCATTTCATTCACTGACCAGGACCTCCCGGATCCCAGACTGCGAGTCTACCCCCTACACATCCGCGGACGACTTCAAATGTTGTGGCTAAACAACATCTTCGTGGATCCAGGGTCAGGAATGAACATAATGACGTGCTCCACCTACCAAAAGATACCCGGACTAGGCCGTCCTCCCGTCCAACCGGCCCACCATACTATTCAAGCTTTCAACCATACCGGGAAGACTCTCCGCGGCCCCGGACCATTCGTGCTGTCCGTCGGCCCTCTTTTCTGTGAAGTAGCCTGCTTCGTGGCCGACATCGACACAAGGTACCCATTGATGTTAGGGCGACCATGGTTAGACAGCATCCAAGCTATCTGTTCCCCCCGGCACCAATGCCTTCGACTGCCCTTCTTGAGTCATATCTTGACAATCTGGGGAGAGGCGCGCCTCCAGTACGAGAATGAGAACAATTGGGCGATTCATAATATGTTCACACTAGCCCTGCGACCGGGGAACGAGGATGAAGGTGATAGCCCACTTGGGTCCCCTTATAACAACAATTATCCCTCGGAAGAAGCAACCAGGACCCTGCATCCACCAACCAATCTTACGGAGCCCAACTCGATCACCTTCCTCCCCCATGAAGTCGCAAAATGCGGAGCACGCTCCGCACCCCTCACCATCACTGCCATACTCGGAGGGAGGGAATTCCGGCACATTCTCATCGACACGGGAGCGGAAACTAACGTTCTTACATATTGTGCCTACCAGAAGCTAGAAGGTAGGGTTCCTAGATTGGAGCCCTCGGACGAATACATTTATGCCTTCGACAGCATGCACAAGAACGCTTGCGGACTGGTCACACTCCCATTAAAGATCGGCCCGGTCTCGACCATCGTCAACTGCATGGTAATGAACATTCAATCACCCCACCCTCTGATTGTTGGGAGGACATGGCTCAACAGCATTGAAGCCGTCTCATCCACCCGACACCAATGTCTTCGCTTCCCGTATGGGGAGAAGCACGCTTTAACGGGACACGGGCCCGGAATTGGAGCATCTGTGCCATGCGCATCTGGCTAGAGGTGCTCGCATGTTGGCAGCCAGGCTCCACCGACGAAGAACTGCTCCATCAAGGAAGGCCCTTGAAGAGACTCAGGGAAGAAGAGTTCGGGAATAGGGGACCCCCACCGGACAACAGCCGGCCGACCAAGCGAAGCCAACTCGAGGAAACAATACGAATCCAAGAACCATGTACTGATCCCCCCACGTAAGCTTTCACACCCTGTACATATTTGTTTACAGCTTTTTCTAAAAATCAAAAAGATCAAAAATATTTGATTACCTTTTCACATCCTGTACATATTTGTTTACAGCTTTTTCCAAAAAAAATCAAAAGATCAAAATATTTGTTTACTAGCTCTCGTTTTCATCACCCTATACATATTTGTTTACCTGCTTTCCTAAAAGAAACCAAAATCAAAAAATACATGCTAATCAGCTTTCATTCCCCAACTCTGAACATACCTATTTCCAGTTTTACTTCCACTCTGTTTTCCAAACAAAATATATTTTCTAAAAACATGTTTTCCACACTCTCCTTCAAAACAAAAGTTTTACAAAACCGTATTTCCGCGCTTCCAAAAAATATAATAAATAAAACACTTTCCCAAACTTTCTTTACATGTTTTCCAAAAACAACGAAAATATTTACAAAAAAACATGTTTCCCACACTCTTCTTCACAACGAAAATGTTTTCCAAATCTGCGCTTCTTCAAAACTAAATGTTTTACAAAGCGGTACTTCCATGATTTCCGCCGAAAACATTTTTACAAACTATCTTTCCACACTCCCCTTCTAAAAACGAAACCGTTTTCCAAACTTTATCCCCATTCTCTTTCCAAAAACATATCTATTCGCCGACACAGGCCTTTTCAAAACCGTAAGCATGTATCTGTCTTTACACTTTCGAAAACATAAAAAAATACCAAAAAGAGCGAAAAAGAAGAAAAGAAAAGATTAAGAGCGGCAGACCATGCCCAGGCCTACCAAAGAAGGGTGGCAAGGGCATTTGAAAAGAAGGTAATAAAAAGAAATTTTAAAATCGGGGAGTTAGTACTTAAACAAATCATGCCATCAAGACAGCCTCACCCAAGAGGAAAGTTGCAACCCACATGGGAGGGACCCTATGTGATCACCCATGCCTATTTCGGGAATGCCTACCGCTTGGTAGATGCCGAAGGAGTCGAGGTTCCAGGTTCGTGGAATGCACTTTATCTAAAGAAATTCCATGCATGAATAGCTTTCAATACTTGAAAACTATTATTCTTCCTTCCTGCGATTTCCAGCGTTTAGTACTTGATGATAGAATTATAAGACTCTCAAAGATAAACTCGTATCTATTTGAACACATCTCCGCCAAATCATGCCGCTTCATTCACACACGTATAACTGGACGATCGATTTACCTGAAAGAAGAGAAATTGCCTACCCCGTAGACTGGGACAATTTAAAACCCCCAAAGCAAAACATCCCTTATTTCCGCCCCACTCGTATTAACCCTAGGTCAAAATGAGGAGTTACCTAGACCTGACATATGTCCCAAAACTGGCTCTGGCACTATACAAACACTTCTAGAGGGGAAGCATGAAAAGAATCGGGGTGAAAAACAGAAGAGCCCCCCCTCAAATCAAAAAAAAATCAGGCAATGAGAGGCCAACAAAAGAAAATAACACCCAAGTGAACGGGTTAAACTCTCTATTTTAGCAGGCTTTCACGCCTTTACGCACGGTATACGCTAGACAATGGCTATACCAGTACATATCCAAACAACAGACTGTACTTTCCATCCAAAATAAAGAAGTGGTAAAAAGAAGAAAACCAGAGGGACCTAGAAAGTAGGACATATGCTAGACTGGGACAATTCTAAAATATTGCCCGAAAGGAAGATATTACTCTTACCCCATTCTCCCCCTCCCTTTTTATTTCGCAATGAGATTCAAAATTGAACTATGTCTGCCAGGAAAGGTGAAATTTCGACCAAAGGTAGATCATTCTAGATTTACAACTACACACACTCACATGAGTTCACTTAGAAACTTGCCTATCCAAGGGAAGCTTATTTGACTTGACTCCTGGTACACTCATGGATTTTTCAGCATGTTTAGAATAATACGATCAAGCATTTGAAAACCACAAACCTAGAAAAATCGACACCTAAGGCTCATACCTTTCAAATACAATCCTGGTTTGGACATAGGTGACCACAAGGGCTCCTCCACAGGGACTTGATGGTATTTTACTTCAGAAAATCGAGAACATTGCCCTCTCACGTAAGAGACCATTGAAGAATTAAAATGTCCCCTTATGCCAATTATACTTACGCATAAGCTTGCATTTTTATTTTCCGAAAACACCTTGGCATCCGATTTTCTTGAAATATTAAAATTGACCCCCCGTACCTGATATTAAGATTCTCCCCACTCATTTCATACCCTTCCGCACATGCTTGAGAAGAAATTATCCCACTTACACACATGCTTAAAATTTTTCTTCACTCACGCACTTGGAATCCCTTCCTTGCATACTAAAGCATGGTCTACCGCACTTTACTTTCTCGCATTATCTTTCCATTTACCTTAAGATGGATTGTAGCCCTTGACAATTCAAGCAAGAAAGAGCTTGAAAGTCAGTGCAGGGGCGCAATCCGGACAGATTTAACACTTGGTCCATGGGAAGGATGTTTTTGTAGGTCTTGAAGGTTGAAACGGTCACAAAGGCTTTCGGCAGCAGCAGCAGACAGGAGCAGCAGAACCAGATTGCCCCAGGTAGGGGGCGGCTAGATCCGACTAGCCGCCTCCCTTTGGACGGCTAGTTTACACTAGCCGCCCTTGCCCTTTGTCTCAGGTAAGCATGTCCCAGGCAGGGGGTGGCTAAACACAACTAGCCGCCCCTCACTGGGCGGCTAGATTACACTAGCCGCCCCTTGCCTGCACCCATTTCAGCTATGTCAGTCCGCATCCAATCAACTCTTCAACACTTCTTTACCTATTAAGATCAGTTCTTTCCAAAACCTGCATATACACATTTCATACACATATTCATACACGAAACATGTATAGATACCATGCTAAAACAAATTATATATCAAAACCCCACGTCCATCCATGGATCAAACCTATAAAAAGCCAAGATTCACCTACACGCACATACGTATCCATAAAAATCCATGCTAAACTACTCTAAACCATGCATACAAAACGAGAAATTAAAATTATCCCACCAAAACCATAAACATAGATTGTTCTTCTAAACCTAAGGGAGTATGTAAAAGAGAATCTTTTTCCACCGAGAGCTTCAAAACTCCGAAGTCTTGAGCTATACTCCACCAGAATATCACCTGATTCAAAACAAAAGGAGAAAAGGATGAATTCCTCACACATATACCATTCTTCTACCTAAAACCAAGACACAAAGAAGCTATACCTCGGCGTATCGTCATCCGCTGGAGGCTGAGCAGGAGGAACATCCTGGCTTAGCTGAGAAGGGAGCGGTGGCTGAGGAGAGGACTGAACCTCTGGAGCATCGGGAGCGGCAGGAGTCTCTCAAACTGAAGACGCGGCCCTCGCATATATCCCACGACTCCGAGACGCCGAAGGACGGGAAGCACGGCTGAAGGTGGCCCCAGTGGCCAAGGAAGCCGAGAGAGAATGGTCAGGCTCAAGTGGAAGAAGGTCAAGGTCCGCCTCGGTCATGGAGCCCCCTCCAACCAATTTCCCCCTCATAGTCGCCTCCCAGAGATGGACCTGCTGCATATCTCTGTCTCTTCTCTCCAATCTCTGTCGGAGGCGACTCTCTGTCCCCCTGGCCCGATCCTCGACAACCCTCAACCTCTCCTCCAACTTCCGTGCCCTCGCCTCTGACGCCCTGAGCGCCTCCCAATCCCTGTCCCCGACCGCCTGGAGAGAACGAACCAAGTCCCCTATCAAACCTCCAGGGACGCCCACTGAAGCCTCCAACTCCGACACCCTCATCTAGAGGGAGTCCCTCTCACGGCCTAGGGTAATGAAACCCTCCTCTCTCGAAGCCATAATAGAACTCAGCCGGTCCGTCTCCTCCTCAACTCGAGAAGCCCTACCCCTCGCCTGGCCCAGCTCCATCCGTGTGGCCGTCAACTCGCTCCGGGCCGCATCCAACTCCCTCGTCAGCTCGAGCTCTCGCTCAGAAACCATGGAAGGCGGAGGGGCGGAAGAAGAAGAAGCACCAGCGGCCCTCGCTCTCGACAGAGCATCCACCTGAGCCTCGAGGACCCGGACCTGGTCCTGCAAGCGTCTCCGTTGCATCCGCAACGCCTCTATCTGCCTGGCCCGCGCTTGGAGGTGCTCATGGGCGGTCTTGAGCCTCTTCTCCATCTCATTCAACTCAACCTACAAAAGCAAATACCATTCAGAAAATATTCAAGCAAAGGAGAACAAGGAAGAGAAGGAGGGTTTCCAAACTTACGTAGGCATCCGGAATCTCCTCCTCCATCGTCCCGAGGATACCCGCAAACTCCTGACGATACCAAGCTAGGTATTCGTCACTCGAAGTCACCTCAGGACGGCGCTCCACCAAGACGCCTCGGCCCATCCATCCCGCCACATACGTAGCGTAATTCCTCGGGAGATTCGTGTCCTGAGGAATCCCAGCCACCGGAATCGAGGGGCGCCGCGGCAGAGGATCGGGCACCCACTGATGATAGCCAAGCTGGCGGACGACCCGGCTGATCGCATGAAACACGACCTCATTGAAGTAGATCAACCAGATGTCTCACGCCAGAGCCTCAGGAACCTCTCCCGAGTAAGGCCTCCACGTCATCTAAAAAGCATCGAAAGATAGGAAGAGCGCTTAGTCAAAAGAAAACCAAATACAAGCCAAGGAAGTTCGAAGAAAAACTTATACCTCTTCCTCCGACAAGACGCGGAAGGCCTCTCAGAAGTGGGCAAGGCGGTGCAAGCGAGAAGACCCCCGGGGTTCCCATCTCATGGCCCAGGGGAGGCCATGATCAAACGGAGCCAAAGGCGGGCGATCGATGGCGAAATGCTCGTACCCGAAGATCTAGCAAAACAAGAGGGAAATTATCATGATCAAAGTGAGCTAAACTAAGAAAAAGATATTTTAGCACTTACGCATACCTGAAGAAATGGCGCGAAGCCACCAAGGTTCTTTCCCCCGGCCCTCTTGACCTTCTTCGAAAGCTCTGCGAATAGATGGGCAAGCATCGCCGCTCCCCAAGCATAGCGCCCCATACCCTCCAGGTCCCTCATCAGCAGGAGAGAATGAGAAGAAACCTTGTCGGAGGCCGTCGAGAAGAGGACCCGGCCGAAGAAGTAAATAAAGAACGCCCTCAACTCCCTCCGTGCCCTCTGTGGGCGCACGGCCACCTCTCTCTCCTCAATCATCGCCCGCCTCCTCTCGAAGCTAGCTGCAGCTTCGCCCTTCTGACGCTCTGTAAAGGAACCGAGGCCGTACTGCCCCGAAAGCCTCCCCAAAGGGATCCGGTTCAGCGTCCGCTCCCGCTCCACGAACTCCCATTCCCCGATCAACTCTCGGAAAAGCCCCTGTAGTCCGCAAGGGTGGCCGCAATCACTGCCTCCCCCAAGACCGGAAGGCCGGTGATCCGATGGACGTCCTCGAGCGTCGGCATAACAGCGCCGGTAGGGAGAATGAACGTGCAACTCTCCGGGTCCCATCTCTCCGCTAATGCCTCCACATATGGGCGATGGACGTGGAACGGCTCAATCAGAAAGAAAGAACGGAAACCCGCTCCGTCCACTAAACTCCTCTCCTCCTGCCCCAAGGCATCATACCACCGCTTCGTCCCATGCCAAAGGGCCCGGATGCGATTCAGCCGCTACAAAACAAACGAAAATGGGTTAGTCCAAAGCGATCAAGAGGTAAGGATCCAAGTCTAAACAAATTCATTTTCTAGAAACCATGCTTAGCACAATAATACTCCTACACATTAAAGTCTAAAAAAGGGCATGAAATGTGAGACTTCATACGAATATTTACCCTCCTTTATTTTTCAAAACATACCTATAAGATCACATGCTTTACCCTCTTATCCCACCATGGTCATTCTCGTATGCTTCATTTTACCGCCTATCATGCTTATATACCTTCCCTAAGACACACTAAAACATATAGGAAGCACTTGAACCCGCGAAATGCATGCACACACTCCCTCATACTCTACCACAATCAAACACGTACACATACACGTAGAAAAGTATCGCATGCAAGCATACTAGCTACATCATTTCTCTCTCCTTTATATGCATATGACAAACATGAATATATATATAGAAATTGCCCCACTCCCTATGAAAACAAACCCATATCAGCATACCTACGCGTCCCACCATGATTAAACTTATACACAAGCATGCCTATTTTAAAACACACATATACGAGTACAATACACATATACAACCTGTTCATACCAACCAAAACACATGCATATACACCAAAATAAAAAGGCTAAGACTAAAAGGTTAGGAACATACCACGGCCCGTGTGGACCCAGGAGCGTCCACCTCGGCCTCGTCGGGATCGTCCATCCCGTCGTCCTCCTCCTCCTCATCCTCCTCAAACACGGCCTCCTCGGCCTCAGCCTCAGCACCCTCACCGGTCTCTGCAGCCCCGGTGCCCATACCCTCGGCCTCCCCGGCCTCATCCCTGGCCTCTCCTGTCCCCTCCACTCTCCCGGCGCCGGAGATAAACTCCGCAAAAGCCCCCATAGCCCTACTTTCCTCCTCCTCAGCCCTGGCCTCTGTAGCCTCCCTATCCAATATCCCAACGAGGGCATCCAACGATGCCCTCACATCCTCACTAACCCCCTCAGCCCTTGCCCCCTCAATTGCACCCTCAAACGATCCCCCGACCCTCAAAACCACCTCCTAGACCACCGCCGGTCGATCCCCACGCCGCCTCTTGCGTGTATACCCTATCATGCTACTCCCAACCTCCGGGCAGTCCCCAAGGGCAAGTCTCCAACCTCACCCGTACCGATGCCCGCCGGCGGCACCTCCGTCGTACCCATAGCCTCCCCCACGGTCGGGGGAGGCTCTCCGATGATGAAGAGCTCGGGCTACGCTCTCCACGAGCCACCCGTGGTCGTTTTCCACTCGAAACGATCGCCTTCGACCTCGTCATCTTCCTCGGATTGAAAAAGGAGAACCCAAACCAAGAAATCAGGGTTTTTGGGTTTGAAACCGAAGAAAAGAAGAAAAAGAGGGAGAGAAACCGTTTTTGAAAAGTGGGAAGAAAGAGGGCCCTTTTTCGGTTATAAGGGACCCAGTCCAGGGGCGGCTACTCGCGTGTAGCCGCCCCCTCTCGGGCGGCTAGTTAAAACTAGCCGCCCCTCCCAGTTTTCCACTTTCACTTAAAACCCCTCTCCAATCTCTTTTCAGCCCTAAATTTCAAGATTTTCCGTACCAAACAGCCATGTATTGGTTTATTTCCAGACACTACTTGATCAAACACGACTTGCCTGAAGTTTTGCCACACTTTCAGTACTGTTCAAATTCAAATTTCTTCAGTTCTGGTTCTTTTCCAGAGTTCTTATCCTTCGGAAGATCCAATTCACCAAATCAAATTTTTACCTGCTTTCTGTCGGCGATATCCCCTCCTTGCTGAGTTTTCCCAAGCACGGGAACGGTAGGCACGAGGAAACTGACGCTGGGCTGCTCCGCGCACGATAGCTAAGAACCCCGACCGCGGGTTGGATCACTCACCATTTACTTTTCCCCGCCTTCCACCTGGATCATCCTTTCGGCTAAAAATTCTAAGTCAAGACCTATCCTTTGACAATCTAAATCAACTCCCCAAATAGTACCGTTCGTATTGGCACAACTTCTTGAAGGTCGGGCCGGCCAAAATAGGGGCCTCTTTCCTTATCATCGGTCGAAGTCTTTCCTGCTTCGCACAATGACTCCGTCCGATGAGGGACAATTGTAGATACCCCAATTTTGACCGTCGAGAGAGACAGAAAATACTTCAGTAACACATGGAAATATCCCACATTTGGACATCTAAATAGAGAACCAAAGTTCAGGAAGCCCTACAACCCTAACCCTAGCCCTGACCTAAATCGAAAACCCTAACCCTAGCCCTAAACCCCAACCCTAGCCCTGACCTAAACCGGAAACCCTAACCCTAGCCCTAAACCCCAACCCTAGCCCTGACCTAAACCTAAACCTAAACCCCAGACTCTGGCCCCAAACCAGAACCCCACCTAAGAAAAACCCTAAAACCCTGAGCCCCTGGCAATGGGCGGCTAGCCCTAACTAGCCGCCCCATACCAGGCGGCTAGTTAGCACTAGCCGCCCCCTGGCCGACTTTGGACCAGTCCCCTGGATGGGACATAAAGCAATATTAAATGCTCATCATTGCAGTGGATCATGACCTTTAGCCGCCCAATCTTGGCCGGATCAACCCAAGTAATTGACCCAAGCCACCGCCTGTCAGAGATGGGACGTTTGGCAGGTTATGATAGGGGCGGCTACCAGGAAGTAGCCGCCCCATCCTGGGCGGCTAGTTAGCACTAGCCGCCCTTCACCTGGTCTCTGACAGAAGAACTAGAGAATTAATGAGGGGTCTAATCGAAGCCAACCCACTCTATTACCCCCTGGACATTCCCCTGCCTCACTTTTACTATAAATAGAGGAGGTCCCAAGCCTTTAAACCCATCACCACCAATTCACATAACCAATCTACATCAACAATCCACAACTCACAATTCACATTCCCTTTCCCCACTAGAAATCCCGAGAGAGAGAGAGAGAGAGAGAGAGAGAGAGAGAGAAATACCCATTTTCCTACATAAAATACCCTCTCATTTCACCCTCCAGAAACCCGGGCTAAACCTAGCTTAGCCCCTGTCCAAAACCAAACTCATTTCCTATCGAAGTTTTGTCCAAACCAGACCAGACCCCGGATGGCTAAACCCTGTTAGCCGCCCCTGACCAGACGGCTCAAACCGACTAGCCGCCCCCCTTTACACACCCCACTTACACCCCCTTTGTCCCAAGACTCCTTTAGTCAAGCCCCGGGAGCATAATAGGATTGCCTGTTTTTCACCTCTGTGTACGGTATATCCGTATCCCAGAGCGGAGACCCCACAAACTCCCCACGTAGGCGATCAAATCCAACCCAACCCCTTTTCCTGCTTTAGAAAAAGCAGGTGGCGATCACACAAACCCCCTGAATCCTCTTGAGACGCTATCGGGCGCCTCAACCAGGAACGACACCCCTCACCCTTCCGAGAAGACGATCCGATCGAGCGCGCCAGGGCACGCCTCCGATCCGAATCCCCGAAGAACCCCCACACACGGACATCCTTGGGATGATGGAGGAGGAGATCCCGGATACCTACGTAAGTTAGAAACCATTTTCCTATTTCTCGTTCTCTTCTTGTTTGAATATTTATTTTCTGAGTGGTATCACTTTCGCAGGTTGAGTTGAATGAGCTGGAGAAGAAGCTCAAGACCGCCAATGAGCATCTCCAAGTGCGGGCCAGGTAAATAGAAGTGTTGAGGGCGCAAAGGAGATGCTTGCAGGACCAGGTTCGGGTCCTTGAGGCTCAAATGGATGCTCTATCGAAAGCGAGAGCCAATGGCTCTTCTTCTTCTTCTATCCCTCCTCCAGCCACCGCTTCTGATCGAGAGCTTGGGCTAAGTGAGCTCTTGGCCGTTCGGATAGAGCTCGACCAGGCCAGGGAGAGGGTCACGAGGGCCGAGGGCGAGGTTGACAAGTTGAGGTCTAAGAGAGACTTGAGGGAGGAGGAGATGGACTAGCTACGGTCCAAAGTAGTAACAAGAGAAGGGGAGTTGGCTACTCTAGCCTGTGAGCGGGATCTTCTTCGGGCCTGGGTGGTGGAGTTGGAGTCATTGGGCGGAATTCCTGGTGGATTGATGGGAGACCTGGTCCGTTCTCTTCAGGTGGCCGGGGACAGGGACTGAGAGGCGCTCAGGGCATCGGAGGCGAGTGCACGGGAGTTGGAGGAGAGATTGAGGGTGGCAGAGGATCGGTCCAGAGGGACAGAGAGTCACCTCGATAGAGATTGGAGAGAAGGGACAGAGATATGCAGCAGGTCCACCTCTAGAAGGTGACTATGAGGGGAAAACTTGTTGGAGGGGGCTCTATGACCGAGGCGGATCTCGACCTTCTCCCGCTCGAGCCTGACCAATCAGTTTCTGCTTCGTTGACTACTGGAGCCACCTTTAGTCGTGCCTCTCATCCATCCGCAACCCAGAGTCATCGGAGATACTCTAGGGCCGCCTCTTCTGTCCGAGAGACTTCAGTTGCCCAAGATGCTCCGGAGGTTCAGTCTTCTCACCAGCCGCCGCTTCCTTCTCAGTCTTCTCACCAGCCTCCCGTGGACGACGACAATGCTCCAAGGTATATTCCCTTGTGTCTCGGTTTGGATAGGAGAATAGTATATATGCGAGGAATTCATGCTTTTCTTTTTTTCTTATGACTTATGTGATATTTCGATGATGCTCAGCTCGAGACTTTCAGATTCGAACCTTTTGGCGGATCCTTACCTATCTAATTTTCTTTTTAGTTTAACTAGGTTTACCTTTCCTATTTATGAACAATTTCCTCCTTCTCTTTTGGTGTATGAACAAACATGAGTGCTTTTAATTTAGTTTTATTGGTTTTAATTCAGTCGTATATGTGGAATGGTTTCATAAGGTCTTAGGGGTGGATGAAATGGATCAATGGGTGTATGGTGAGGGGCAGCTAGTCAAGTTTAGCCACCCCCTGCCTGGTGCAATTTTTGGTTCTGCTACTTCTGTCTGCTGCTGCTGAAAGTCTTCACGAGTTTTTTAACCTTCAAGACCTATAAAAACATCATTTCCATGGACCAAGTGTTAAATCCGTCTTGATTGCGCCCCTGCACTGACTTTCAAGCCCTTCTTGCTTGAATTTGTCAAGGGCTACAATCCATCTTAAGGTAAATGAAAAACTAATGCGAGAAAGTAAAGTTCAGGAAACCCTGCTTTAGTACGCAAGGGAGGGATTCAAGTGCGAGAATGAAGAAAAATCTTAAGTATGTGTGAGAGTGGGGCTATTTCTTCTCAAGCATGTGTGGAAGGGTATGAAATAAGTGTAATAGGGGCAATTCTAGCTTTGTACGGGTAGCTAACTATAATGTTTTAATGAAGTTGAATGCCTAATTGTTTTGGAAAAGAAAAATGCAAGCTCATGCGTAAGTATAAGTGACATAAGGGAGCATTTTAATTTTTCAATCATTCTTTTCATGTGAGAGGGCAATGCTTTCAATTTTCTTAAGCAGGAAATACCATTAAGTCCCTATAGAGGGACCGTTGTGGTCACTTATGTCTAAACCAGGATTGTATTTGAAAGGTATAAGCTTTGGGTGTCGATGACTTAGGTTCATGGTTCTCAAGTGCTTGATTATATTATTCTAAGCATGCTGAAAAGTCCATGAATGTACCAGGAATCAAGTCAAATAAGCTTTCTTTGGACGGGCAAGTCTTTAAATAAACTCATGTAAGTGTATGCAGTTATAATCATAGAAAAGGTCTACTTTTGGTTGAAATTTCGTCTTTCCTAGCAGACATAGTTCAATTTCAAAACCCTATTGCAAAAAATAAAAAGATGAGGGGGGAATGGGGTAAGAATAATATATTCCTTTTGGGCAATATTTAGAATTATCCCAGTCTAGCATATGTTTTACTTTCTAGGTCCCTCTGGCTTTCTTCTTTTTACCACTTCTTTATTTTGAGTGGGAAGTACAATCCGCTTGTTCGGATCTGTACTAGTATAGCCGTTATTTAGCATATACTGTGCGTAAAGGCATGAAAGCCTGCTAAAGTAGAGAGTTTAACCCGTTCACTTTGGTATTTTTTTCTTTTGTTAGCCTCTCATTGCCTGATTTTTTTTATTTGAGGGGGGGCTCTTCTGTTTTTCACCCCGATTTTTTTCATGTTACCCCTCTAGAAGTGTTTGTATAGTGTCAAAGCCAGTTTTAGGACATATGCTAGGTCCAGACAACTCCTCATCATGGCCTTGGGTTAATACGAGTAGAGACAGAAATAAGGGAGGGATGCTTTGCGGTTTAAAATTGTCCCAATCTACGGAATAGGCAATTTCTCTTCTATCAAGTGAACCGATTCTTAAGTCATACGTGTGTGAAGGAAGTGGCATGATTGGCGGATACGAGTTTAAATAACCACAAGTTTATCTTTGGGAGTCTTATATTTCTATCATCAAGTGCTAAACGCTGGAAATTGCAGGAAGAAAGAATAATATTTCTCAAGTATTAGAATTTTTACGCATGAAATTTCTTCAGATAAAGTGCATTCCATGAACCTCAAATCTTGACTCCCTCGGCGTCTACCAAGCGGTAGGCATTCCCGGAGTAGGCATGGGTGATCACATAGGGTCCTTCCCATATGGGCTGCAGCTCTCCTCTTGGGTGGGGCTGCCTTGATGGCATGATCTGCTTAAGTACTAACTCCTCTGTTTTGAACCTTCTTTCTATTACTTTCTTTTCAAATGCCCTTGCCACCTTCTTTGGTAGGCCTGGGCGTGGTCTGCTGCTCTTAATCTTTTTTTTTTCTTTGTTTATATATTTCTTTGAAAGCATGTAAACAGATGTACACATATGGTTCTAGAAGGGCATGAGTTGGTAAACAAATCTTTTATTTTGAGGAAAACGTGGGAATAAAGCTCGAAAAATATTTTTGTTTTGAAGAAGAATATGGAAATAAAGCTTGTAAAACATTTTTGGTTTGAAGGAAAGCAAGGAGAGAAAGCTTGTAAAACATTTTTGTTTGAAGGAAAACATGGAAAGGAAGCATGTAAAACATTTCTTGTTTTTGTTTGAAGGAAAACCTGGAAAGAAAGCTTGTAAACCATTTTTTTATTTTTGTTTGAAGGAAAACCTGGAAAGACAGCTTGTAAAACATTTTTTTTATTTTTGGTTTGAAGGAAAACCTGGGAAGACACTTTGGAAAACATTTTTGTTTTGTTTGAAGGAAAACCTGGAATGGCACTTCGGAAAACGTTTTTGTTTTGTTTGAAGGAAAACCTAGAAATACACTTTGTAAAACATTTTTGTTTGAAGGAAAACTTGGAAAGACAGCTTGTAAAATGTTTTTGTTTGAAAGAAAACCTGGAAAGACACTTTGAAAAATGTTTTTATTTTGTTTGAAGGAAAACCTGGAAGGACAGCTTGTAAAATGTTTTTGTTTGGTTTGATGGAAAACCTGGAAACACACTTTGGAGGGTATTTTCATTTTTTTTTTTTTGAAAAAAAAAGTATGGTAATACACTTTGGAAAACATGCTAAAAGATGATGGATGAATATTTTGATTTTTGGTGAATTCTTTTTGAAAAGCTCGAAACAAATATGTACAGGATGATGAAAGCGAAGACTCGTAAATAACTGTTTTGATTTTTGATTTTAGGAAAGCTGTAAATAAATATGTACAGGATTCGACTAATGAGAGCTTACCTGGGGGATCAGTTCCCGGTTTGTAGATTGGTGCCGCTTCTTCGCGTCAACTTATCTTCGATGGTCGACAGATGTCCGGTGGCGATCCTTTATTTCCGGATTCCTCTTCCCTGAGCCTCTTCAGGGGTCTCCCTTGTTGAAGCAGCTTCATCAGTGGAGCCTGGTTGTCAACATGCGAGCACCTCTAGCCAGATGCGCATGGCACAGACACTCCAGTTTCGTACTCGCAACCCGCTGAGGCGTGCTTCTCCCCAGATAGATATCACTCCTCCGCGGTACGGGAAGCGAAGACATTGGTGTCGGGTGGATGAAACGGCCTCGATGCTGCTGAGCCAGGTTCTCCCGACGATTACGGGGTGGGGTGATTGGATGTTCATCACCATGCAGTTGACGATGGTGGAGACTGGACCGATTTTTAGTGGGAGTGTGACCAGTCCGCAAGCGTTCTTTGCGTGTGCTGTCGAAGGCGTAGATGAATTCGTCCGAGGGTTCCAGCTTGGGGACCCTGCCTTCAAGCTTTTGATAAGCGGAAAAAGTGAGTACATTGGTTTCCGCTCCTGTGTTGATGAGAATATGCTTGAATTCTCTCCCTCCGAGCGAGGCAGTGATTGTGAGGGGTGCGGAGCGTGCTCCAGTTTTTGCAACTTCATGGGGGAGGAAGGCAATCAGATTGGGCTCCATGTGATTGTTTACTGAGTTCATGGTCCTGGCTGTCTCCTCCGAGGGGTAGTTGTTGTTATAGGGTGATCCAGGTGGGCTATTGCCTCTGTCTTCGACTCCTAGGCGTAGGGTTAGTGTGAACATGTTGTGCAGTGCCCAGTTGTTCTCGTTCTCGTACTGGAGGCGTGCCCCTCTCCAAATTGTTAGCACATGGCCCATGAATGGCAGCCGGAGGCATTGGTGTCGGGGGGAGCAGATGGCCTGGATGATGTCCAGCCATGGTTGCCCTAGCATTAGGGGGTACCTTGTGTCGATGTCGGCAACGAAGCATGCCACCTCGCAGATCAGGGGTCCGACAGTTAGCTCGAATATTTCGGGGCCGCGAAGAGTCTTCCCGGTATGATTGAAAGCCTAAATCGTAGAGTGGGCCGGTTGGACGGGAGGGCGGCCTAGTCCGGGTATCTTCTTGTAACACCTGTGCATTTTCTCTTATTTATATATTTGATTTAAATATATAAATAAGATATCTGAATTAAAATTAATATATTTTGTGTGTTTTTAATTTTTGGCCCATTTAGTGTATCCTTATGGGTCCATTTCAGTTTGTAATTTTAAATACCAATTGTTATGTTGAAATTTTTATGTATGTATTTTTTTTCTTTTTAAGATCTTCAAGATCTTAAATGGTTATAATCTCATTAACATTAGAACTCAAAATATTAAGTTTTGTGATTTCATTGTTATTGATTTTTAGGGACCCAGTTTTGAATTGTGAATTTCTTTTAATAAGCTACAGGGACCAATCTGTAATTCAGATAAGGACCTATTTGTCAATCTAAAATAATTTATGGGCCTTTTTATAATTTTCGTTAGGTTTCGCCTAATTATATGTGTGTATGAGAGAGCGAGAGAGAGAGAGAGAGAGAGAGACGGCGGCGAGGAAGTGTGGGAGGAACTGAGGGAGAGAGAGAGAGAGAAAAAAAGGTATTTAATATTTTCTTTCTAGTTTTTATATTATTTTATTTTCTTCTCATTTATTAGATCAATGTTCAAGTATTTAGATTTTTGGGTTTTTAATAAAATTAGGACTTTTTATTTATTTTAAAGATTAAAAATATTTTTTATGTTATGAGATTTTGAGTTTTTGATATAACTATGTTCATGTTGTTAGATTCTTATGATTTTATAAAAAAACTAAGATTTTGATTTATTGGATATATGTTTATGTTTTGGATTTTGAGTTTTTTTGGTAAACCTAGGTTTTTTTATTTATTTATTATTTATTTTAAAGATTAGATCAATGGTAGATTATTAAAATTGAAATTTTTTTTAGATAAACCTAGGTTTATGATTTATACATATACATAAGATGATATGTTTTATTTATTTTCAACTTTTATCGATCAATAGTTTATTTTGTAGAAAAAAATGTTTATTTTCATGTTATTTTATAAATTTTTGTTATTTTATTATTATTTTGAAATTTTTGGATTTTGTCTTTTTCTGTTTTGTCTTTTCTAATTTTGTCTTTTAATGTCTGGTTATATGGTAAATAGGTTTTGACCTTCTTGTTAAGTTGTTTTATATTTTCTTTTGTAGGATCCATATGAGATAGATTTAGATGGTTGGGTATAATGATTTATACCTGTTAATGATGATTGTGGAAACTAGGTCTTTCGCCTAGGCTTGAATTAGGTTTTAATTAATAATTTATTTGATTTATCTAGGTTGTAATTTTTGTTGTGGGCTTCATTCTCTGGACCTAGGGTCCATCCGAGGTGAGTAGGCCTATCGATTTATTTCATGTGAGCTTTTGCTCTATATTGTTGAATTTCACTTGCTAATCATATTTGTGTGATATTATGTGCATGATTTGGATTTTTTTTTCATATTTGATCAAATGGCATTTTATTATTGAATAAAATTGCATGATTTCATTTCTATACGATGACAATTAATATAGCATGAATTATGCTATTCGTGTTTCAAGAATTAATAAAACGCATATATTGATGCTTATATTTTTTTAGATAATTATTCGAATTAAGGATTTTGGTACTTTTGAGATTTTTGGAAAACTTAGGACTAGTGGAGGCAACCTAGTCCTAGGAGATTTTATCAAGATGTATATCATGACATATTTTCTGGAATAAATCCCCCCGTAGTATTTCGCCTTTGGGGAGGAAGGTCTAGGACTCGAAAAGTCCCAAGATCGGTGAGGGATGTGGTAAAGCATTCCTTATAGCGGCGGATTCCTTTGTTTGGAGTCTGCAGCAACCGGGGCATCCTGTGCTGGTGTTCTCGTAGTGATGGCAGCGGCGACCCATCAACGTCTTCTACATCTGACATCTCCTCAAGGGAGCTTTTTGAGCAATTTAGTCGCTTGGGGCTTGATACGCCTGTTTTGGGAAACAGTTCTTCCGATTGAGAATCCTACCCGGTCATATCATTTAAGCTGCACGATTTCTATAAAGTGGACCAAGGATTGGGCCACGTGATTGCATTAAATTATATTTTTTTATTAAGCTCGTGAATTTAAATTGATTTGTTAAAGAAAATTCTTGTTTTTTTATATATAACTTTATATATATATATATATATATATGATAGTATCATTTAACTCTCATGATTTCTCTGATGTGGGCCAAGGATTAGGCCACGCGTGCATTAAAATATCTTTTTAAAAAAAGTTCATGATTTTAAACTGATTTAATTTAATAAAATAAAAGATTTATTAAATGAAATTCTTATTTTCACAAAAATTTATTTTTATATATACTGTCACGTGAGGTAATTTGTTAGTGGGCTTATTCACTGAGTTAATCACTCACCCTATTTCAAATGGTTGGTTTTTTCATAACCAGGTAACTTACCTTCTGAGGACCAAGACAAAACTTGAACTTTTCATACGCTTCAAAGATCTTGAGGTAGCAATGTTGGAGAATAAATAATAGTCGCAGCCGACTATTTAGATCTATTTTACTTTAGATGGCTCCCATAGGGGTGGTTTAGTATGTCTTTTCATTCTAGTATTTTGTTTATGTCAGACTCTGATATTTTGTAAGACCGTTAGTGGTTTGTAACTTTTGGATATTATTTTTATGTTTTATCACTTTCAGTTTTTATTATATTAGTATTGTTTAAAAAAAATAGTACAAATTTTGGTATTGTATTTGGATTAAGTTTAGTAGCGACCCATTTACCGTCCGATAAGCGGTTAGGTAAATGTGGGGCGTTACACTTCTGGTAGGTGGAGCATGTCATTATGTTCATCCCTGACCCTGGGTCAACGAAGATGTTGTTTAGCCACAACATCTGAAGCCATCCGCGGATGTGTAGGGGGTAGACCCGCAGTCTGGAGTCCAAGAGGTCTTTATCGGTGAACGATATGGTCATCGGGCGACGAGGGCCGTCGACAGTGTCGGTGCTTTTGGAGCACCCATTGTCGTCTGGATGTAGATCATCCGATGTACATTCCCCTCCCTCGGGTCCCTCGCTTGCTCCTTCAGGGATTTCCTCAAAGGGCTCCTCCTCCTCGTCTTCTCCCGGGTTTTCCAGTCCGCTCTCGTTGGACTCAATGTTGTTGACTGCGGGAAGGGCAAGAACTGCGTGTTCTGCTTCACCGTAGAGTATGGAGAGGTCGTGGTCGTCGAGGTTCAGCTGGAAGGGCTCGTCCTGTCCCTCCTCCTCGGATTCCTCGAACAGATTGTCATCAGCGGCACCTTCAGAGCTGCTTGATCGTGGCAATGGTTGCCTCCCTCTCCTGACCATGTTTACTGCGTGAGCTCCAGACGTGGAAGCCTGGTTGTGACCTGGCAATGGGTCAGTGAATATGCCAAGTGGTTTGGAAGCTTGAGAATTGCCCTGACTTAAGTGGCTTTTGATCATAGCCCAGTCAAGGCACCTGTCATCATTCAAATAGTAAATAGTCCCGAAAAACATTGCATTGTTCTACAGTGTGACCATGTTGTTGGTGTTGACAGTAACGTACCGTGCTAGTTCTGGGTAGTGGGGGCCTGGCTACTCGGAGGGAGATGCTATTAGTGCCCATTAGTACTCTTTCCCACTCGCCTCTAATTATAGGATGTTGGAGGGAAAACCTCATTATAAGCACTTTGTGTAGGCCGCCTAGAACTTAGGTCTTGATTCCTCAAGAAAATGGAATAGAAAGGGGTCCTAGGCTGACCTTGTCTTGAAATTATGGGGCTTTGGACTGGGGAACTTTGGATTACCGGGTTTTGTTGTAACAGCACGGGGGCGGGAACTGATCGAGTAGTGAAATTTTGGTTTGGTTGCCGAGACGGGGCATATCCGAATGAAACGGGTGTGTACTGTCTTGGAGCCGTTCCTCAATCAGGAACCCGTGCTCTGTTCTGGTAGAGTGCTGAAACTTGTGAAATCCCCTCTACCGTGGGGGTTTGCGCCTTACGTGACGGTTGTCAAACCCTATGGCTGATAGGTGGGGACTGGATTTGGACTACTGGGGCTACACAACGGGAAATCCTGTTGTGGCGGTCAATTAGAAGCTGATATATAGTATAGTCCCCATATGAAAGGCTCGTACGAAGCTCTGGACTCAGGCTTTGTAACATCATATCAATTTTTTGACATTCTATGAGTTGCAGGCCGGTCCGGTGGACAAGTGTGCGCCACCGAGACATGTATTTTTTAAATTCCTCCCTAGGCCTCATTCTCTCTACGGTTAAATCCGAAATAGAGGGGGTTCTGATCCTCTGATAACCGTAGCGGCCTAAGAACTTCTCGCTTACAGCCGAGAAATTTGATAAGTGATCTACAGGGAGGGTGGAGAACCATTGTAGTGCTTCTCCCTCTAATGATTTCTGGAAGAGGAATACTAGTAGAGATTGATTATCTAGAAACTGTACGGCATCTAGATAATAGGCAGTTAGATAAATGTCTAGGTCTCCACGACCATTATACCGGTGGAATTTGGGGATTTTGAATCCCTCTGGTAAGTGAACTGACGGGATTTGTCTCAGGTTATGTAGAGACATGTGCTTGGAGGCTGAGGGACCAGTCTCGGAGAGGATTCTCCGGATGGTTTCATCTAGCGTTTCTCCCCTGGGAAGGCTGTCTAGCGGTCCTGGGTTTGGGGTGGCCTGGTAAGGACCTGGGGTAGAAACGGTCGGGAATATTGGATTCATGGGGGAAAGGGGGGCGAACGAAAAGATGCTCGGATTGACCGACCGACTAGGTGTGGATGGGGTTTTGGGTGTAGCCTGGGGGGTTTTGACAGGGATCTCCTGTCTCAAGGTCTTGGTATAACGGTAGTCAGTGAGGTCATGAAACATGTCCTCTACCGTTTGGTACCCTAGACTTGCCATCTTTTCCTCTAGACGGGTCAGGAGTGTGGCCTGACCCTCTTGGGTGATTCTCTCCTCTAGTATCTCCTCCTCTAGATGGGATTCCATGATGAGTGTGGAACGATTTAAGGGAATGGATGCAGATAAAAAGCAGTAAAGGATTGCGCAACTATGTGTGGCTTACGAAAGCAGTAAAGGATTGCGCAGCGGTGTGTGGCTTACGAAAGCAATAAAGGATTATGCAGCGGTGTGCGACTTACAAAGCAGTAAAAGATTGCGCAGCGGTGTGTGACTTACAAAGCAATAAAGTTGTTGTGATGCCGAATAGAGGAGGATCTGATTCGAGGGGTGGGAAACAATAACCTTCCTAGAGGGTTGATAGCATTCTAGTCAAGCTTGTAAAAGGGAGGCTGAAGAGGATTATCTTTTGTTATTTTTCACGAGGGAGGTCCCATCGTGATCGCCAGATTTGTCGGCATGGGATTCGTCGGGTGTTGAGGAATTCGCGTTTCCGGCGTTGTCGGTGTGGGAAAAGATCCGTGTGTGTGGGGGTTCTTTGGGGATTCGGATCCGGTGCGCGCCTTGGCGGGCTTGACTAGATCGTCTCTCGGAAGGGTGGTGGGGTGTCGTTCCGGGTTGAGGCGCCCGACAGCGGCTCAAGATGATTCAAGGGTGTGTATGATCGCCACCTGCTTTCTCAAAAAGCAGGAAAAGATGAGGGTGGATTTGATCACCTTCGTGGGGGAGTTTGTGGGGTCTCCACTCTGAGATACGGATATACCGTACACAGAGGTGAAAAACATGTAATCTTATTCCGCTTTGGGGCTTGGCTAAAGGAGTCTTGGGATAAATGGGTGTAGGTGGGGGCGGCTACTGGATTTGATCCGTCGGGTAGTGGGCGGCTAGTTAGGGTTAGCCGTTTAGGGCCTGGGTGAATTTGGGCAGAACTTGGGTAGGGAATGGGTTGATTTTGGCAGAGGTTAAGCTGGGTTTAACCTGGGTTTTGGAGGGTAGATTGAGAGGGTGATTTTGTGTAGGGAATGGGTTTTTCTCTCACAAATGGGACTCTCTCTCTCTCTCTCTCTCTCTCTCTCTCTCTCTAGGGATTTCAAGTAGTGGGTGTGGGAGTTGGAATTGAAGGTTGGGAATTATGAAGGTGTGTGAATATGAAGGTGTGTGAATGTGTTAGAAAGGTTTGGAACCTCCTCTATTTATAGTAAAAAAGAGGCAGGGGAATATCTAGAGGGTAATAGAATGGCTTGGTTAATAGTGTGTTTGATTAGACCCTTCATTAATTCTCTGCTTCTTCTGTGAGAGACTAGGTGAAGAGTGGCTAGTTGAAACTTGCCGCCCAAGATGGGGCGGCTACTTCCTTGTAGCCGCCCCCATCATGACCTGCCAAACGTCCCATATCTGACAAGCGGTGACTCGGGTCGGTTGCTTGGGTTGAACCGGCTGAGATGGAGCAGCTAAATGTCACAACCCGCCACAATGATCAGCATTCAATGCTGCTTTTTGTCTCATCTAGTGAAGCGGTTTACAGTCGGCTAGGGGGGGCGGCTAGTTAGGGTTAGCCGCCCCTTTTCAGGTTTTTAGGTTTCTAGGGTTTGGACCAGAGTTTAGGGTTTTCGATTTTCTGAGGTTTGTTTTCTTTTTGATGTCCAAATGTGTGTTATTTTCAGGTGTTACTTGAAGTATTTTCATATTTCTAGACAGTCAAAATTGAGGTATCTACAATATGGTAGAGGTAGCAGTAATGGAGAGGCTACCAGATAAAGGCTCCCCGGGAGAGGGCTACTAGATGACGAATGGTGTAGACCAATCGACCCCTTTCCTCCCCTTCGTTGGCTCCGTCGAAGCTACCCAGAGTGTAGCTGTCTTGCGGGGTGCTCCCAAACGCTATTCATGACACTTGTTGGTGCGCCTATATGGTAGAGGTAGCAGTCGTGGAGAGGTTACCAGGTAAAGGCTCCCTGGGAGATGGCGAACGGATGACGAAGTGTGTAAAGCAAAAGAGTTTGTCCCAAAAGTCCCTAGGGTCACCCCTCCGGGGGCTAGGGTGAGGATGAGTTGAAGTCACGTTGCTATGTGACCTGTTCGTTTGTTCATCCTTCCCATAGTTGTTGGGTCCGGTTAGATATCGATGTTGAGAAACATCGGTGGACAGTTATCTCTATGTAAATAATACAGTAGTGTTGTGTGAACCAGTAATTCCACGTCTCTTAGACAGACCGTATGGTCTCTTTCCAAGAGTCCCAAGAGTCTTCCTCCGGGAGTGAGGGTGAGGGTGATGTTGGTTGCGCCACTGCGTGACCCTGTTATTCAATGGGTTTCCACCCATGTTTTCCTTAACATTAAATTGTTGAAATAGTATTTGGTTTCCAGCCATTCATTGAGCTTGTAGCTCATCCCTCGCGTACTGTTTCTTTTACAGAGGAGTTGTTGGGCATGGAGTTGGAGCTTTCATGTGTAGGGGTCTTGCGTGCGTGGAGCGTTCCGTCCAGTGGTTGGCGAGTGTGAGACTGTCAGCAGTCCTAGAGTCATGTAATTGTAAATCGTGCGTGTTGTACATGATATATTTTATTTGGCTAGACTTGGCTCTCACATGACAGTGATTGTGTATTCGAGTCTGTAATAATATTTTTGGTTTACAGACTTATTGATATTTTATACTTCCGCATTTCAGTTGAGTTATCAGTTATCATTGCTTGTTAGCCTTGTGTGTTATTTATTGGAGTCATTGTTGACTTTTTTTATTGATACACTTTATATTATTGCTACGTCTCGGGGACGGCCGCACTGGGACGTGACAATAGTATATTGTTAAGTCTCTCCAATACATTGTTAACAGTCCCTAGTACATTGTTAATCTTCGCATAAAATGCCCCCAACCCAATTACTTCAGTACACTATAAACATTCCAGAATACATTGTTAAGTATCTCCAATATACTGTTAATACTCTCTAATACATTGTTAACCTTCACATAATTGGGCGAGAGCATTTTTTATATTTTTGAACAGTATCCGGTTGAAGGGACATAAAGATAATTTTTCAACGCCTTATAGACCTAAAAAGAGCTTAAAATTTTAAGGGACCTAAAATAATAGATGAGTAATCATAGAGGCCCCTAATTAATTTCTCCTTTTTTCTACACCCTCTGTACTCTAACCCCAATTTGGATTTGTATTTAAGTCTGTCAATCAGACAGATACAGATCGGGTATGTTAATATCCATATTCTAACATTCAAATTCGGATATGAATATTAATTTTCAGATTCAGATCTCTTCAGATATAGTTCGGATACAGATATTTTTCAAATAATTGACATATTTAAATATTAAAATTAAATTGGATAATCGAATAATATATTAGAGAGATGTGGAAATTAAATTTGAGATTTTTAAGGTTTATTCGCACTCTTAGATATCATATAGAAAATTTAATAGTAATGTAATGTGTTATGATTGTGATTAATCATACAAGATAACAAATATGAACAATATAATATATATATATATATATATATTTATTTATTTATAATATATGTCAGATATGTATATTTTTCAGATCAAATACACTGATATCCATATATATTTGTACTCCAGATGTTTGAATATCAGATATTTTTTATTTTTCGGATACAGATTCGAATTTTTAGATAATTAACAGGCTTACTTTTACTATGAAATCAAAAATAAAATTACGATATCAACATCTACCTTATTTGCAAACTAAACTTTGGTTAAGTCAGTAAGCATCTCCCACCTCTTTGAAAGATGTCGGATCAAATTCTGAGAGAATCATTCTTCAAAACAAAAACACCTACCTTATTTTTTTTAAAAAAACCCGTTGTTGCACATAATATTTTTTCGGTTTCATATATATCGTTACTCATATATACTTGCATTATCAAAATATATTTAGTTCATTAGAATTTTTTTATATTTTTTTTAATAAATTTGCATGTACAACTTATTAAAATTTTATATTTTATATTTAAAAAGAATATATTTATCTCATCAGGGGTATAAAATAAAATCACGATATATAGAAACATCTATCTTATTTATAAAAAAAAAGAAAAAAAAATGTTGTTACACATAATTTTTTTCAGTTTTATAAATATCCTTAGTCATTAGTATTCGCATTATCAAAATATATATAGTTCATTTGAAGTTTTTTATAATTTTTTAATAAATGAGCATATGCAATTTATTAAAAATATATATATTTTATATTATAAAAAGAAGAATATTTATTTCATTGAGACAAGATACAAGACACCATACGTTATGATAATAATGTAGTATATATATTACACTTATCATTTATTTAATTTAAAAAAATACTATATACTTAATTTTATATAACAATGTGCACATCAATGAAAAATATATGATTTAAAAATAAAAATAAAAACTCGAACGGGCTGCAATGGCAAGGTGGTATCATTTTCTTTTAGCTCATCAGGGGCATACAATTTAGAAACACAAATAAAGAGCGGTATCTGCTTCGATGTCGATCGAATCTTCCCCGCCAGTCGCTAAAAGGTCTGAAACCCTAAGCATCATCAGCACGTCCTTCTCTACCTCGAAATATTTCAATCGAGGAAGCTGAGGAAGCACTACTCGAAACTGTAGGGATATGGTGGTGGGTAGGAGGACTAGGAGACCTCTGATCCTCTCCCCTTTCAAAACCCCCATCGACGATCAAGACAGACCATCGGACGGTCAGGATTGCCCCTCCCGGCTGCGATTGACGGCGGGTATCCTCCGTCGGTCCTCCGAGGATGGGGTTGGGTTGGAGGGGGAGCCCGATGAGGCTTCCCAGCTCGTCGGGGTCTCCGTGGCGGTCCTCAAGGAGCTCTCTATCGTTTCAGGATCTCTGGTATTTAAATTTATTTCTTTAATGGATTCTTTGATTTTTGTCGTTGAATTCGCTGTTTTGGGGTTTATCAGAAATTGAGAGATTTTTGTTGAATATGCACTTAGTCTGAAAATTTAGTCGTGTAGTTACTCCAAATAATACGTTTCCAATGCCATTCCTTCAAATTGCATTGAAATTGCGGAATTCTGTACACCTGTTTTTTAACAAGATTTGTTGACAATTGAATCACATGGGGTCCTACTGAAGTTGGAAATTTGGTGCTCACTCAGACTTTGAGGGTCTAAATCCTCAAATGCCGTCTTTAATATACTGAGAAATCTGAGAAGAGTTCTTGTAGCTTCCATTTTTTCTATGATGATGCAAATTGATGATTCTTGTTCTTATTGAAATTTGAAAATATAAATCTTTTTATCAGAATATAGTTATTGATAATACTTTGATTGTAACAATTTGTAGGTTCTTATCAAGAATGTTGAGACGAATGTAGGGAGAATAGGAAAAGTATTTGTTCTAGAGCGTCCTGCTACAGCCTCGCAAAAATGTAAAGATGAACTTGGTTTATCTTCTTCTCAGTCATCGTGTGAGATGGGCATTTTTCCTTCTTATGCTTATTCACCGGATAAAAAGCTACCCTGCAATCAAGAGGTTGCATATCTCTCTCCTCTTTTGGCATTCAACCTTGGTTTGCACATATCGTGCCTAAAAGGTCTCATTCATGGAGGAGAAGAGACATTAAAGTATCTATTTGAAGATGGAGAACATGATATGGAGGGGAGTGCGATCGAGGTGGATTTTTCTGTTCATGTAGAGCTCCTGTCATGGTCCCACTTGCCTGATTTTGCTTCCCACTTGAGAGTTTCCTTTGTTAAAATACCAGAATGCAGTGTGCTTGGGTCACTGAAGGGGAGTTCAATGGTTGAAACGGAAGATCGTCAAGCGTTGATTGATTCAGCTTTGCATAACTATTTTAAAGCTGAGAGGTTCCTTGTGAGAGGTGATGTTTTCTTTGTAAACATCAAGTGGAATTGTAATTCACAGATGTGCCTTGCTTGCACCCAGAATACCCTCACAAACAGTTCTAATAATAGAATCTACTTCAAGGTAATTACATGACTAGAAGAAATTCTGCAAACACAGGGTTATTATGTGCTATCTTCCCTCTTTTTTCATGTTTATTTTTTCCAGGTCATGGCAATGGAACCTCTTAAGGAGCCCATTCTTAGAGCTAATTGTGAAAGAACGGCCCTTGTTCTTGGTGGTAGCGTTGCATCGGCTATTCCTCCTGATAATCTAATTCGTGGCCCCAAAAGATTCACGCCTTTGCAGAAAGACACAGTCAAGATTTTGGCTTCTGTTTTAACACCACCCTTATGTCCATCAGCTCTCTCTTCAAAGTTCAGGGTTTCCGTGCTAATAGATGGTCCAAGAGGTGACTTAGCAATAGTAATCTGAAGCTTTGTGAAGAGTACATATTCTTATGCACATTCTTGTGTTGAGGTTTCTGACTCTTTTTGAAATAATATTGTAAATATTTTATTCCCGAAACTTATATTGATTCCTGACATTGAAACTGTTATGATGTTTATTGTTTGGACCATGTTCATTTGTTGTAGTAAAAAGTTAAAAAGAGATTTGAACTATTATTGGACTATGATTCTGGCAGGTTGTGGGAAAAGAACTATTATTAGACATGTTGCTCAGCTATTGGGCCTTCATGTCGTAGAGTACAGCTGTCATGATCTAATGTCATCCTCAGAGAGAAAGTCATCTGCTGCGCTTGCCCAAACTTTTGACATGGCTCATAGGTAATTTGGAAATTTCTGAATTCGTTATTTGTTACTTTGCCAACTACTTAGTTGCAGTTATTCCAAAACTTATCTACCTTGTATTACATAAGAGCGCTGATACACGCAATTGGTCGTTGTAGCCCGTTTTGCAGCCCGTACGCTATGGTAAAGCAGTATATACTGCTTTATTAGAGCGTATTGGATTCTAACATAGTATATGACCCAAATTTTTTTCATTTTTTCACCATGAAAAAAAATGCACTAATGTATCTCAGTATATACATCATTTCATATAATAACATGCACTTCAAAGGATGAGTATATAATTTTATAGAAAATGAAAATCGGGCTGGAATGCAAAACGGGCTGCAATGGGGGCTACATGTATCTTTTTCCATTACATAATGTTCATCTCCTTGTCATTGTTTCATGTCTATTGAAATCAGAAATTTTTTTATACCTTTATTTGATTTCATAAGAAGCAGATATATTCAGGAAGCTAGAGCCTTCAGTTTTAGTTATCACATTTCAGAACCATTACAAGGACATGCTAACTTTGTCTTTAGAGTTGTTGTATTTGTACTCCAGTGTATTTTCAAATGACTTGTATTCATCTTGAACATGTTCTATGTTCAATTTAAGGTTTGCATTCTATTTCCATGCCATTACATGCTATACATTGATCGTATATATATTATACCATGGCACCAGTTCTTTCTGGGAAACGAGGTCATGTCTGTTAAGTTTGTTTACTGATTAACAACAATTTTCTTTGAAATGTGTGAAAGTTTATGGTGTTTGATTTCACAAATAATAACTAGTTAATTGTTGGAGATTTTATCACATTGGCATGCACCTTTTACATGTCAAGAGTTGGTTTTATAATTGGTGCCTCTTGAGCAATTGTTGCACAAGCTTGGAAATATTTTGCATTTTTTTGACCACTATGCTGTAAATTAATTTGGTACAGATATTCGCCATCAGTACTTCTTCTGCGTCATTTTGATGTGTTCGCAAAATTATCTTCTAATGAAGGGTCACCAACAGATCAAGTTGGCATTTCCTCAGAAGTTGCATCTGTTATTCGAGAGTACACAAATCCAATTTCTGAAGATGAAGATAGTTATTCTGGAGGAAGCGCGTCTGCATCTGATTGTTTTGTATGATACATGCTACCTTGTACATTATTTGTCTGTTTGTTCTCTAGGCCAATGGCATGCATCTTCTTACCTCGATACTCTTAAATTCAGTAGGCGTTGCAATCTGAAAGGATGAATTGCCATCAAATATTGCTCATTGCAACTGCTGATAGTCCTGAAGGCCTACCACTTTCTATTAGGCGTTGCTTTAGCCATGAAATAAGTATGAAGCCATTAAATGAGACGCAAAGAGATGAGATGATGTCTGAGTCACTGCATAGTGTTTGGAATGTCCATTCCTTTGTAAGTGCACTAATCACATTTTCTTATTATCAGCTTTTTATATGTTACAACTACATGTTTTCAGTTGTTTCTCCCCTGCTGATTTTGGTTGGTGCAATGTTATTGCGTGCAGGCTGGTACTCGGGAATTCTTGAAAGACATAGTTGGGCAAACATCTGGCTTCATGCCAAGAGATATACGTGCTCTGATTGCTGATGCCAGTGCCAATTTCATGCCTAGATTATCCAAAGATGGTGCTGATTCTGAGATCAGAAGTTGTGATGAGAGAAGTTCCATTGGATCTGAGATCCTTATAGATAGTAATAGCTCGTGCAAAGCTGTCGTACAGAACCTTGCTAAGGAAGATTTCTCTGTGGCATTGGAACGATCAAAGAAAAGGAGTGCGTCTGCTTTGGGCACACCAAAAGTAAGACAATTGAGCTTAAGCAGTCCAAATTATATTGATCTGGATGTTAATAGATTCTTTGTTGCACACAATACTTGCTGGTAATCAATCCTATATTTTGGAGGTTCTGCTATTAGAATGACCGAGAAGGTTTTTAGGTCTTCATACACAAAATCTGGTTTGCAGCCTCCTTAATGACTATTTCTGGAAATGCTACATTCTAGGTACCAAATGTCAAATGGGAAGATGTTGGTGGACTTGAGGATGTGAAGAAATCGATTTTGGATACTGTTCAGGTAAATTGAGTTTTTTTTTTTTTTTTTTGTCTTGCTTGTTTGATTATCTTGATAGGTATATTTTAATATATCTTGAACTCAGGAATGCAGGCTCACATAAATACACATTTGTTTCGTTGATATGAGAGCATGGGTCTTGCTTTATCAATGCTGAATCGAATGTTTGTGCTGTGTTCTGACTTAGATTGACATTAATAATTTTGGCATGGTTTTTCCTGTTGAATCATATCTCCAGTAAATCTTGTACCAACATTTTAGTATTACACAATTCTTATCTGGCGATCTCCATTTCCATCCCATTGAATTTGATGCTTTTGGAGTGAGCTCTTGATTCAACTAGATATCATTTCATCTGAGAGAAGCAAAGAGATTTGAACATGTGAGACAGCAAACAGTAGGTCATATAGTGGGGTTTCATATTGCAAAATATAAGACTTTGTAAGAAAGGCACAAGTGACCATTGAATTTTAGTTACTTCTATTCAGCATTCAATAATCTGTTTCAAGTTAATGTTACAACAGAAATAATATAAGTTGGAATATTTTATTTTGGGATTTTCCTTTTGTTTGGGGTGGGATTGCAAGAATTGGTATGAATCCTTACAAATTGGTTATGCTTGTATGAATTAGTATCAATTGGTACAATTCATGTGAATTGGTATGGTACCAATTTGTTCCAATGCATACAATTCGTACTAATTTGTACCAAATCATACCAATTGATATGAACTATAAACAATTTAGAGAGAAAATGGACAATGGCTGATATAGGGCAGAGGGAGACATATATGATGCAGGCTAAACAATATAGAATAAATATCAGAGATTTTTCATACTATTTTGTGTTTTTTATTGGACACCTCTTAACTAAAAAAGGCGATAAAAAAAAAAAACTAAGAAAACACACACATGACACACCCCTCAGATCTTTGTATGTCTTACCTTGACATTTATCCTCATATTCGGTAAGGAAATCTTGTAAAAGATCTGGAATTACCAGCCATTTCCTTTATATTTTATATTTTTTTAATATGTGGAAGTGGGTGACGAACTCAACATTACCTATTGGGTGATGCTTATTGTGTGGTTGTTGAACTAAAGAATACCTCATGAGATCTATTAAAGTTCTACGTATCTATGAAGTTCTAGGCTTTTTGGATGTATGCATGTTTCTATCTAATTTCTCATGATTTTGATGGTAATCATCTCCCTGTTAAATAATTGCTGTGCTAGTGCAGATACATCATTGGCATCATATAAAGCACTATGGATATGTTGTCTTGCTATCATACCATTAAACCTCCATATACATGTGACAGGACATGGGTACCTTGTATATTGTCTGTTAAGTCTCGATGACCTGTTCTGTGAACATAATTAGGATGGTATTGCAAAAGGATAATCATGTACTGATCTGTGTTTACAGTAAATAAGTGCTTTTCTTGGATAGCAATGACCTACAAACACATAATATAGCCTTGTTGTATCAGAACATGGAACAACAAATATTGGTAGGAAAATGGCAGTAAAATGGTACTGCTGTCCTTCATAATCGATGCAAAAAGTGGATATGTTATGGATTTTTGCAGAGATTTTATATCAATCTCAAATAATATCTGTTCATATGGGGTTATAGATTGTATCTAAGATGTTTTATTATTCAAAGTATTTATTAATCACTACCTTTCTTTCAAGAAATGAGGATCCAGATAGTTCAGTAACACCGCATTTTAAATTTGTATATTTAACTAAGCACATATGTTTGCTACTTGCTATGCTCCCATCAGCTGTTAATCTTTTGGAAATTGATAATTTTTCGATGTTCCACTGCTATTCTGACTTGTTGGTTCCATGTGAGCCGATTTTATAAAGATGTCATCAGATTCCCTTCATGTACTAGAAATCGTTAATATAAAGTGACAATTCATAGGCATTTTTTTGTCATTTACAATTTATACAGTTAGAATGCACCCTACATATAATAATTGATATTGTAGTTGATTCATTCTTCAAAATTCTATGTATTCTATTTTTTCATGTCCTCTGTTCATATCTGATATCTATAGATTTAATATTGTCCACAGTTACCCCTTCTTCACAAGGACTTATTTTCATGTGGTTTGCGCAAGCGGTCTGGTGTTCTTTTATATGGTCCTCCAGGGACAGGAAAGGTAATCCCAAATTTAAAAAAAACAATTGTGGAATAGAACACTGATGGCCATACTTGCGGGTCATTGTCGGTTAATGTATGCTGCAACATTGGCAAACTTTGACAAGTTTATTCACACAAAATGAACTATGTCTTTCACATGGTATCTGTTGAAATTTCAGACGTTACTGGCAAAGGCTGTTGCAACTGAGTGTTCCCTAAACTTTCTCAGTGTCAAGGGCCAGAGCTGATTAATATGTATATTGGGGAGTCAGAAAAGAATGTTCGGGATATCTTCCAGAAGGTTTGTTGTCTTTGCAATTGGAAGTAAGGATTCAGCACAGAATTCTGGTTTTTATACTACTACGTTTTTTTATAGGCAAGGTCCGCCCGACCATGTGTCATTTTCTTTGATGAACTTGATTCACTTGCACCTGCTCGTGGAGCCTCGGGCGATTCTGGTGGTGTAATGGACAGAGTAGTTTCTCAGGTTGCTAAAATTTCTTATAAACTTTTTTTAAAGCGCATGTCATGGCATAGTGTCACTTTAACTTATTTTGGTTAAATTTTCTTGTTAGATGTTGGCAGAGATCGATGGGCTAAATGATTCCTCACAGGTTTTTATCCCCTCTGTTGATGTAACATGTATCTTGTAATTGCCTTCAACCTCTTGGAATCCAATGATTAAAATTTTTACTCTTTTGATTGCTATATGTTCTAGGATTTATTTATTATAGGAGCAAGCAATAGACCTGATCTTATTGACCCAGCTCTTTTGCGCCCTGGTCGATTCGATAAACTTCTATATGTGGGTGTAAATTCTGATACATCATACAAGGAGCGGTCAGTGAAACATTTTGTATATATCACGTTCCATTATGAAGTTTTTCCATTCATTCTTTTTCACTGTTTAGTGCTTTTTGCAGGGTTCTTGCTGCACTTACCCGGAAATTTAAATTGGACGAAAATGTGTCCCTATTATCAATCGCAAAGAAATGCCCACCTAATTTCACAGGTGCAGACATGTATGCTTTATGCGCTGATGCATGGTTTCATGCTGCAAAACGAAAGGTGATAACTTTTTTTTTGGTAATTAAGGTCATGTAACTTTAATTTCATGTGAAACCATAATATTCTTATTCTAATTTTCCTATTTCATGTGATGCAAAGTTTAGAGTGCACATTTGGTTCTCTCTTTCGGCGCTTCTGTTTTTTTTTTTTTTTTTTTTTTTCACTCATTCCCTTTTTGGTGCATGTGCCTGTTTCTTTGAGCTATTTCAGAAAAGCTAGGGGAAGCATAACTCAAAAGCTAATTCTTTATTTATCTTGTAGTGTCACGCTTTACTTATATATATTTATCATTGTTGTTTTAGACAATTATGTACTAGCATTATCATTATTTTGTGTATCAATTCATCGCTGACGGATATTTGGGGCTTTGCAGGTGACATGTCTGCATTCAGATTCTTCATCTAAAGGGGATCAAGCAGATTCTGTGGTTGTCGAACAGGAGGATTTCATAAAGGTATGTCTCCCAACTTCAATTCCATCCATAATCTCATATTAATAATTAGTTTGGTCTTTTACCTGCTTCCTTTTGCCATGGAGTAATCTCATTATCAAATGAGTGTCCAAGTTTGTGGTGTCCTGTGAAACCTATAGTAGCAAGGGCATTACTGATTCATGAGTTAACCCCTGGGTTTCCAGTCCCTCCATGGGTACAAACAAAATCTTGTGGGATATGAGAGACATTATCATAAGATGTTATCCTCTGATTGACAATTTATCGTGATATCTTATAGTGATATCTGTTATTCTTAGCTGTCTTAGCTGACATGAACGAATAGTCCTATATTTTCCTCATCACTGCATTATGAAAAAATCCTCAAGAAATTTCAGGCATAAAATAATTGTTCTTGGATTTGAACTTCTTTGAGCCTACCTTAACAGGTCTTGGGAGAACTATCACCATCCCTGTCATTGGATGAACTGAAAAAATACGAGCGGTTGCGTGACCAGTTTGAAGGAACTTCTTCAAAGTGAAAATTGTTATACCTCTGTGAGTTTGCTGTGCCTCCTGAAGCCATCAATTATTTTTATCCACTCGAAATAATTTATTTCTAGCCACATGATCCAATAATCACTTGCTACTGCAAGGATAATGATAATGCCATTTCTCTTCTAAATTAGCCTGCAATTGAGGAATTTTACCATGTCTGTAAAATTAATTTTTAGAACAACTTGAAATAGAATATTTATATAGGCATTCCATTTGTTATACATCATTCACTCATCCTGTACTTGTCATGTGCCATCTTTATTTAAAGAGAATTCAACCATGTCATTATTTATATCGGAATTGGTCATCTTCATGCAACAGCATGTTGAGTTTGCTTGCACAGCCTTTCATTGATGCAATGACTGAAGAAAAACAAATTCTTTAAAATGACTTGATTTTCCATAATTGTCTATCTGAGAAAGGCTGGGAATTTTAAAATTTTCAACTTGTGAAAACAGCGGGGTCAAAGAAAGCGATGTGGACTGACTTTCTAACATATGTGTCGAAGGAACTCGAGTTCTTTTTTAATGGTTTAATTATTTGTTATTTGTGAGACCATGATTTGATATGAAAAGTGTTTCACCAAACTTTGGAAGGACTTTTGATCCACAATATAATATTTTATCCACAATAACATCTCTCCATGATATAGGTTATGGAGGTTGTCTAAAAGACGGAATTAAGAAGTCTCTGGATTTTAGAAAACGAATCTACTACGCAACCGGCCTGAATAAGGATGTCAATTCATAGCATCATATAGAATAGCCACTCCACTTGAATTGGGAACTGTTAATTCCATCTTTTTGTCAATGTTCTTCCATTACCTTTTCCCAATGTTTTCAGATCCTGTGGTCTCCTTTATCTGCTCAAAATATTTTGGTGGCCCCGTTTGTGTTCGTGCGTAAGGAGTTGAATAGGGAATAGAAACGGAGTTTTATTTGGATTTATGTTGGTTAAATATTGCTTTACTTTGAGGAGATTGTTTTGGCAAATTTAGGAAGAATAGTTTAAAGAAGAAACAAGTCACATGTATTTGGCCAATCACTGATGAGGGGTACTTTTATCATCCGACTAAGAGGAGGTTAGTACATTGGTATTTTTTAAAGATCTAATTAAAATTATCACCAATGATAACTAAGTAACCGACCCTTTCTAAAAGCAATAGCTGAACAATTTTTTAAGGGTGTTGATACACTCAATATGTTTTGCAGTTCTTTATGTATTTTTTAGACGGTCCCTCATTGTCTATACACCACATTATATATATAACATCCTAGTGCCATAGTATATACTGTATTAATACAATTTATGAAATAAAAAATTAAAAATTTATTGAGAAAAAAGTATGTACTATCTTTATTTCCAACCTGCCTGTCCTTTTATTTTTCAATCTCTACATAAAATATTTACTTTTGAGGAAAAAAATATCAAGACATGTGAAGACAGCAGTGTGTCATTGTCATTTACTTTATAACTAGTCTAATTCGAAATAAGGGCTGCCAAATATGGCATTGGGGAAAGTATACTGTTAGATTCTGTTTGGTTCGTATCATTTTATTATTTTATCAGGAATTCTAATTGCATCAGTTCGTTAGTGGATTTCTTCAAAGAATCATTTTCAAGTGTTTGATTGATATATTGAAAATGATATAAAATTTGATTTAAATGTTTAAAATACTCCCTTTCCATTAAAGGGAAAAATCCATACCACTCTTGAAATATGACTGAAATCGGTATAACCCCTTGGACTTTTTTAAAAGGAAAATGTTACACTCATGCGGTTTTTCAGACCCCACGTCGAATAGCGAGCTGATGTGGAATCATTTTGAAAGCTTTCGGCGGGCCTAGATGGGTTTTGAGAATTTTGAATTTTAAAATGTCTCGATAAGAACTTATCCCACTGAACGAAACCCACTAGAGGGCATTAAATGATTTAACATTTTTTAAATAAAATGATAGAACCCACTAGAGGTATTAAATGATTGTCTGATTATTTTAAATAAAATAATCTTTGCTTTTGACACAACTCAGATGCTCTCTTTTTTATTAACCATTTCGTCTTTCACAAGATGAAAACTCTCTTTCTCTCTCTCTCTCTCTCCCCTTTACCTCTCTCACTTACCCTCTCCAATCTCTTCGATATGGCTTACCGCTGGTGTCTGCAAGTGTGGTATTTCTGCTGCGTCTTCACCGTCTTTGACGCATGAATCTTCTTTGTCTTCACCACCGTCTTTTTTTCGATTGTTGTTTTTTTACATTTTCTTTTGTTAGCATATGATTTCATAAATTTTTCGCAGATATTTTAGCTTTCTTTATTTTCTTTTGTTAGCATATGGTATCATAAATCATTTTTCACATAGATTATTTATTTCCTTATTTTCTTTTGGTAGCATATGGTTTCAGAAAGATATTTTTCACATAGATTCTTGTTTTCCTTATTTTCTTTCATTAGGATATGGTTTCATAAATCATTTTTCACATAGATTTTTTATTTTTTTATTTTCTTTTGATAGCATATGGTTTCATAAATCGCTGTTTTTCATTCAATGACTTCATGTTTCAATTGTTTTTAATCTTAACTTGTATCTTTGAAAATAAACATTGTTGATTAAAAAATTTGTCCAAATATGCTTTGTTGAAAATTAACATTCGTGCTATAAGCACACACCTTTTTTTACTGCTATATACTTACATTAGGATAGTATATACTACTTTACGGATTATTCGTCCAATATTGGTTTCATAACTCAAATATTTTAACCTGAAATAAATTTCTTCCATGTTTTATATTTTTTTAGCATATGGTTTCATAATTTAAAAATTTTAATCTTAAATCAATTTCTTCTCTATTTCAATTTTTTTTTTAATCTTAACGTGTATTTTTGTTGGATATGCTATGTTCATCGTTCATAAACATCGATGCTCTATGTGATTTAACATTTTCTTTGTGCTTGTGTGATAAACCATCTACCCATGCCTTCAGGTTTCTTTTCAGTGGAGGAATTTAAAAAGGCACTTGAAATAGTCCTCCTACACATGCATGTGCCAATCAATGTTGTTCCACCGTCCTCTTCTTCCCCAACTAAGAAGAGGAAGATAGAACATAGGGGTCATAATGTGGATTTATAATATGGTATATACTCTAGTCAAACATTTATATGCTTCTATGACACTCGTATATGCTTTAATAGGGAAGACAATTGGATCGAATCGATATAGCATGCGGTGAAACTTAGAGAAAGGAGGAACAACTCAACTAAAACCAAGAGAGCCAAAATGGGCTAAGGCGACCAAAGCACCAAAAGGGGATGCAACGACCAAAGCACCCGAAAGTGAAACTTGTGATTGCATTGACATGATGAACCAATAGTTCCTCATATACGACTCCCATTGCAAGAAGGAGCATAATACCTGGGTGGAAAGGGCTATCAAGTTATTGTAGAAGATAGTGCTAAAGGAATCAGAGGGGTGACCCCATGTTCTTGATGTCCCTGCTCCGCAACAGTTCGGTCAGCAAGAATGTTATGTCTTCCTCTATCATTGGATTGCTTGCAGGATGCTTGATATTCATTTCATTGTTTCACCAAGGATTATGGATTTTGTAAAATCTAAACAAGTAAATGATACAGTTTTGGTTGATGTTTATTCAGCCATGTTTTGGCTGTCATATACGTGATGTTTTTGTCGCGTTATATTATAGTGTGATTATTTTGTTTAATAATTATTGTGTGATGTGATTGTTGGTTACCTTATATACTTGTGGGATGAGGTATATGCTTTATTAAGTTACGAATATGCCTAGAATGTAAAACATCACCTTACAGAACTTGAAAATATATTCACACTAGGTTGGAAGCAATAAGTTAACTTATAAATAACCAACGAGTGTTGTTACACTCAATTTTTTTTCTCAATCCAAAACATAGTATTATATACCATGTTAGAAATCCGGTAAGCAAATACCTCGTTAGATGTTGTATATATCTCATTAAATATTTTTTTACACTTGTTGATGCATACTGCCCATGATGGTTCACTCCTTATAACACCAAAACCACAACGAAAAGTAAATGTCTTGTACCTAGCGAGGTATATGCTCAATTAAACATTGCATATGTCATTAAAAACTGGTTAAATAATTATTCACGTTTATTACAAATAGCAAATTTAGAATGTAAAACATCACATTGTAGAGCTTTTACAAAACTTTTTTCAGGATGTGCCAGAGACAAAGACGATGCTTAGACATGGGCCACTTGTGCATTCTGGAAGCACGAATCCCAATAACAAAATTAGTACATACGCTTTTTTGAAGAGCATGTACTTCAAATAATATCAAATCCAAGCATATTCTTTTACCAAGGCAGAACAATTTTATATATAATTCTTTTTATAGTCACAAGTCTCAAGTACTTTATTTGTCATCCAATGAGTTATATACCTACTTATATAAGTATATACCTCTTATATAAAGTATATACTTCCTTAGATCAGGTATATACTTCATTAATTTTTATTATCCTCTAATAACAAAAAAGACCCAATGGAATAACAAAACTCATGTATTACACGCAAATTCAAACAACAAGAACGCCAACACGCAAAAAAAAAGCAAACACTGATCACAATCACATATAAAAAATTTTAAACTTCATTTGTCAAAAAAACAGCAACACATCTACAAAAGACCCATCATAACCACAATTAATCTGAATCATCATCTTCACCACCATTAGCTAGAGCAGCGACGAGGGCTCTTAGAGACCCCCATACGGAGAGTTCCAATAGAGACCGCGTCACTCTCTCCTCCTTCTCCACCACCAACATCTCCGCCACATCCAACAGGTTCTCCATCTCCTCAATTAGCGCCGTCTGCGCATCCACCTACAACAAACAAACTCATCATTAACACCGATAATTCCACTCACGCATTTAATCAAACAGGTTGTGATCACCATCTGCAACTAGAGTTCATCGATGGATAGTAGTATGATGATGCTCAACATCGTTAGATCGGACCGCATGATTGAGGGGATCTGAGATTTCATGTCGACGAGCATCGAAACGAATGGCGGTGGGGATGACAGGATCGAGTTCCTTGTGGTACCTCTCTATCACCCCCTTCAATGGTTAGTCTGTGATGGTTGTCATTGACAAGAGAGAGAGAGAGAGAGAGAGAGGAGAAGCAGAAACAATAAATGAAAATAAAAAATGATGGCAACGAAAATGTTAAAAAACAGGGTACAACAAAAAATGGCGGCAATTTTTCGGGGGAAAATTTTTGGTGAGCAATTTTCATGAGCTAACGTGGCATTTTAAACAATAAATCCACATAGAAAATCCTACGTGGGGTCTGAGAAAATGTTGGTAATGTAAACTAAGTGTAGCACTACTCTTTTAAAAATCCATATAACCCCCTAAAAACACTTACTAAATCCAAATAACCCCCTAAATAAAAATTTTGTTAATAAATGATGAATATTTTGTGAATATTTCGTTTTGTAACCTTGACTGAAACACAATATACTAAAAAACCACTACAATGTGTTAAAAATGTGCAATATTCTATGAAAATAATGAATTTACTCTCTATGGATATATTATAAAACCATATTCAAAGGGATAAAAGCATCATTTATATAAGATTTTTTGCATTTTTAACATGCTGTTGGTTTGTTAGGTATATTGTGTTTTCTATCAAAGTTAATCAAACATAGTATTCACAAAATATTCATCATATGTAAACGTAAAATTTATTCAGGGGGTTATTTGGATTTACAATGTATTTTCAAGGAGTTATATGGATTTTTAAAAAATTTCAGGGTGTTATATGGATTTCAATCAGTTTATAGGGGGTTATATGGATTTTTTTCATAAATAAAATAACCAATTATGTAATTAAACATATAATAATAATAATTTTTTAAAATTAGTTGAATATAATGAACTCCCCTAAAAACTAAATAACCAATTTCATTAGTTAGGCTTCAGAGATATTGTTTTAGGCGTAAACCCACGTCACACATTAGATATTATATCAATTATAATAATATCTAAACCCATCTACAAAAATAAAAACTAAATTTAAAAATATAAATTAATATCTAATACACAGCTAGATTTTTCACATCACATATAAAATTTATAACATAATTATATAGTTAAAAAATTAAAATGACTATACAAACCCATTATATAGGTGGTGGAAAAAAAGAAGCGGAGGTTATTTATTTTAGAAATTATATACATAATAATTTCATTAATTTGAAAATGGTATAATAGTAATTTAATTTAGTATTTTAGTGGAATTTGAGATTACCACCACAAAGGGTGAGAATCTGATTCCACCCTATTTTCCCACATGGATAGATTTTAATTTCAGTGGGGCCCACAATTATCATCAATATTATCACCAACAAAACACTGAATTTTATACACTTTCCTGGTAATCTCACATGGAATAAAAAAACCATCTGAAAATGACACGAATCAAACGGGGCGAACGTTGTTAATCCTGGTTACAACACTACCTTTAGTCCCATATACTTTAATACAGTGGCGGAGTCAGAAATTTACGTCGATGGGGGCAACATTTGACTATAACTTATTTTTTTCTTAATTACATGGACCCCAAGTTTTAAGTCCCATTTATAAGCCCCATTAGTTCTCATGTTTTAATTGGTTGATTGTTTGACTTTTAAAATACCTTGAAAAAAAAAACCTAAATACCCTTCTTTTCTTATCTAATCTGTATCAAAACACTGAACAAACACACCGAAGGAGGTCGAACGGCTGACAGCCGCGGACGGAGGTAGACGGCAGCGGTGGATGACGGACGCACAGCGGACGTGATTTATTTATGGGATTTTTAGGTTTAAGTCCCTGTAAACTATAGGATTTAGCGATTGATCCCTCACTTCTTCATATTTAGGTTTTAATCCCTACATTTAAATGATAATTTAGAAATAGGTCCTTCCTAGGGACTAAAAAGTAAACTAAATAATTTAAGAATAGGTCCCTCCCAGGGATTAAAAAGGAACATATCATTTAAATGTAGGGACTAAAACCTAAATATGAAGAAGTGAGGGATTGATAGCTAAATCCTATAGTTTACGGGAACTTAAAACTAAAAATCCCTTTATTTATTTATTTAATCTATCACGTGCATGGATGATTACTTGTGTGGTGCAGACATGCAGTGGACTATTTTTTTTTAGCGCTGATACATGCAACTCGTCATTGCAGCCTGTTTTACAATCCGTATATTATGATAAAGTAGTATATATGCTTTATCATAGCATATATGATTCTAACATAGTATATGACCCAAATTATTTTTCTATTTTTTTACCATGAAAAAAAATATATCAATGTATCTCAGTATATACATCATTTCATATAATAACATGCACTTCAATCGATGAATATATAATTTTATAGAAAATGAAAAACAAGTTGGACTATAAAACAAGCTGCAATAAGAGTTACGTGTATCTTTTTCCTTCTTTTTTTAATCAATTAGGTTGGCGGATCTTCTTCAGTTTTTTTTTCCTCAAAAACTCCTTGACACAAATCTTGGGGACGACATCTCAACGACACTCATCAACGTCGTGGAAGCCGTGTTTCCAAGGAGGGGAAGGGGGTTGGAAAGAGAAAATAATTAAGTTTTTGGAGACGGAGGCTCTCATATCAATTGTCAATGCAAATGAGTTTTTAAATATAAATATGTATTTGAATTTTATAGAATGTAACTAGATTTGAAACAATGTACCTTTTTCAAAACAATCGAGCTTTGAAATTTAAACATGTATCTGAATTTTATAGAATGTAACTGGATCTGAAACATGTATTTGAATTTCATATGTAATAGTATGTAGATTCGTATGATGTAACAATATCTGGAACAATGTATCTGAATTTCATATAATATGACTGTAAGTTTGTAGATTTCATAAAGTATCTGAATTTCATATAATGTAACTGGATTTGAAACATGTATCTGAATTTCATATGTAATAGTGTGCAGATTCATATAATGTAACTATATTTGGAACAATGTATCTAAATTTCATATAATGTGACTGTAAGTATGTGAATTTCATAAAAGTATCTATATATAAAATAATGTATCTGAATTTTATAGGCTAAAGTGTGTAGATTTCGTAGAATGTAACTGTATCTAAAACAATGTATTTGAATTTCATAGTCAGAAGAGGGCTTGAAAGATAGTTGAACCACCTTTCATATGATAGAATGCGGTGAGAGGAATCCAAATGTGGTGACGCTAGTCGCCGGAGATGAGCAGGCAGACCAGAATGATTTTTTGAAGTAGTGGATGGTTTAAGAGGGTATACAAAGAATTTCACAATTACCACGTCATGGGGCTTTTGACGGGGCCTAACAATGGGGCTTAAAAAACATTACTGTTCATAGTTAGGTCCCAGTTTTTCAAATTAAGATTCATTTTGTTAACACATAAGATGGTCAAATCTTAATTTTACAAGGTGCATACAAATAAGAAAATAATAGAAATGAGAGAGTAAAAACAAATATTGTTATTAAATAGAACAATTTGAAGTCAACATAATTAACAATTAAATCAAATGGGATGAAAAGAGAATAAATAGTTAGAAAATTTTATCATGCCTGTTATAAAATAAAGAGATCAAGATTGTTTAATTTTAAAATAAAAATAAAGATATTTGTTTCACCTAAAACATTATAATGACATTCAATCACTCTTCTTGTGCCTAATTTTGACATTGTGTGAAAGGACATAATTGATAGACTTCCCTTGAAATAAGGATAATTTGTTATCAAAATCCTTTTTATATATATATATATATATATAATGAAAGTGGATAGACCTGCTACTTCTTTATAAAATCTAACATATTTATATTATATATATATTATTTTAATTTAATTTATTTATTTATATTTAAATTCTCATTAATGAAGAATGCAAGTGTTTTAAATATCAGAATACTTATAAAATCATATAAACATTTTATCCAAGGGCTAATAAGAAAAATGTTTTTGAAGTTGGGGACTTAAAAGGAAATATGAAGAAGAGAGAGATTGATCACTAAATAACATAGTTTACAAGGACTTAAAAATAAAATTACATTTCACGTTTGGGCCGAGGGATTAAAAATCATATAAATGGTTGAATTTGGGGACTAAAAAAAGATATGAATAAGGGAGGGACCAATCCCTAAATATGCATGTATACGGGGACTTAAAACTAAAAATCTAAAAAAAAGCCCCATGCCTAAGAATCCTACAAACCAAAAGAAATGAAAAAGAAAATGTTAGACTGTCACATTCACCAACCAAAACTTATTCTTCACATTTTTTTATTTATTTTTTAATAGTAAACAACATCTAATGGGGTATATGTTTTAATAAAAAGTGTATACCACTCCATTTCGAGTTGAATGAACTCACTTTTAGTAAGTGTAAGAAAATATCTAATGAGATATATACAACATCTAACTAGATATATGCTTCACTGGATATCTAATGTGGTATATAGAACTGTGTTTTGGACTGAGAAAAAAACTGAGTGTAGCAGCACTTGGATGAAAAACAAACAGTCTGATTGATTAAAAGAACTAATCGACCGCATCAAAGATTAATACTTATATCCTTGTCCAACACCATTCCCAAAATCTTATACCCTTGTCAAACTACCCATATATGTATCACTTAAATAAATAAAGAAATATTTTTTCATTAAAATAGCAATTACCAAATTAAACAAATGATTGGAAGCCCTCTAAATTATGAAAAAAAGAAACAAAATACACATTAATTATCATTTTATTTTTCTTTTCCAAATCACTATCTCATTGAAGTTTAACATGTGCCTATGCAAAAACGTGTCAACAATTATTTACCATGTCAAATGGAAAACAACATGTGTTGAAGACTATTTCACATATACATGCATGTTGTGGGCTTGTAAATTGAATTAAACAAAGTAACTGTCTCAACCAATTAACCCCCATCCTTGATTAAACCATACATTAATAAAACATGGGTGGGGGTAGCTGCCAAATTTCTTGTTAGAAATTTCTCACATTATTTTAAAATAGAATCGTTGTTGGATTATATAATTTTTTATTCAAAATCATATATCTCAATAAATGATGTATACTATTTTTAAGAAAATAAAAAAAGTGGAATAAATTGGCCTGTCTTAACGTTTTTCTATCGCTATATAGAAAATGATATATCTAGTCTTGTGTGCAGTCCCATATGTAGTCATTGCTTTTTTTAAATAAAAATATACACTTTTATTGAAATACATATTGTTATAAAAATTAAAGCATACATGTAGATACATTATTGCATTTTTTTCAAAACATAAACAATTTCAACTTTCATACAATGCACTAGTGTACGTACAGTGAAATATCGAGTGTATAGATGTGGCTGACAAATCATTTTTAAGTCATTATCACCTGTAATTGTATTCAATGTTCACAAAATGGTTAAACACAAAATGATTATAGATATATTCCCAAAGTGCCTTAAAACAAATATATCAACTGTTTGATTTACGACATTGTTTTCCTATCCTAATGATATTAGCTGCTATCTCCCCCTGACCATTTTCATGTCCTTTTGGATGAAATCGAATTCATTGAAAGACCTTAGAACTAAGCATTCAACGTACTCCATGATGAAGAACGAGTTGTTCAAGGTACATCAAAGATGCAACAAATCATTCAAACACCTAAACAAATTCCATTTAGCAATTTGAACAACATTAATAATAGCATGAATCTGAACTAGAAATATATAAGAATCATACATGCATGATTTCCTGTTGGGGTTGATCAGTTACACAATTTATTTTCCATTTAGCAATATCAACAATTATATTATATTTTTCATAAAAGTACTTGATACATGTCACCTAGTCAATCATAAGTTTCTTATAACAAACATGAGGGAACGAGTTGCACGACACGAAACACTCCTCTAAAAAGACCAAAACCACCAACTGTCAATACAAATATTTTTTGAGACAACAAAATACTTATCCATTTTGAGGGAGGTCGAATTTTCTTCTCCTCAATTTAGGCTGGATACAAGCTTGATCCGGTCTTCGTGAAGGTAGATCCAAGGAGAGATGACGATAATGATCCATGGAGAATCGATCGATGAAATTTTTGGTATGAACTAAACCTGATGTAACTTCTCATTTTGCCTACGTACCCTTATTAAAGGATCAAGTCACACGTAGTTCCTCTTTTTCTTCAAGCCTTTGTGTAATTTCGCTACTGTTGGTTGAATACACGTGGTAGATCTTCGTGCTAGGTTGGGCCCTTGGTCTGATTGCTTCAGACCAGAGCAGGTAAGGATTTATCCTTGAATGTTCGGATTGTGCTAGTGATCCAACCTGAGGTGCTGCTCTGCCAGATCCAAGCTGACGTCATAAGCCAAGGTGGACCCTTATCTGAAATGGGCCTCTACGCAAAGGCGGACTTTTATATGAGGGGGGCTTCAATTCATGGATTAAGTTTTACTTGAGACAGGTGGGCCCGCGATTGGGGACCTCGGACGCCCCGCAATCGTGAGGAATACATTCCCCCATGCAATTTTACATTACCTTCCTCCGGGCCCATCGGACCATGCTGCTCTGAGACTGCAACTACAACCGTCCATTTCCACTGGTGAAATGGTCCACGCCCCTTCTGTTACTTTGAAGTGTGGGAAAGTCATATAGATTTCACCAACACGGTTGAAGAAGCTTGGCACATTAATATTACAGGGGATCCTCTATTCCAATTTGTCAAAAGGCTTTCTAATGTCAAATTTGTCTTAAAAAACTAGAACAAGAATACTTTTAGAAACCTTCAGTATGGTCTTTCTCAGAGTCGAAAGGCACTGGACATTGCGCAAACAGAACTTCATAAACACCCCCTCAATTTGTCCCTTATTCAGTCTGAAGTTGCTGCCCGGCAGGATTACTTGCTTGCTCTCAAAGCAAAAGAATGTTTCCTCAGACAGAAATCCCGTCAACAATGGCTTGCCCTTGGGGATCGTAACTCAAAATATTTCTACGCTACTATCAAGTCTAGATCATCCCACAACTCCATTAGCTGCCTTCGAGACTCGGATGGTACGCTATGCTCTGAACCACATGCAGTCAAAGCTTCAATTGTTTCTTTTTATACTAATCTTCTTAACCAGAAAAAGGGTTCTCCAGCCCCCCCTCTGGTCTTCCACAGCTCTGTTACTCCAAGGCAGAACAGTCAATTAACAGCCATAGTCTCCCTACACGAGCTCAAACATGTTGTTTTCAGCTTGAAGCCCCTCAGCTCACCTGGCCCGGATGGTTTCCCAGTACATGGCGATCTCCTTAACGCAGTCACACATTTTTTCAATCATGGCCGCCTTCTCAAGTAACCCAGCCACTCATTTATTGCTTTGGTTCCAAAATCTGCTAGTGCTGACTCTCTAGATGGCTATCGACCGATCTCCTTATGCAACACCTTGTATAAAATCTTGACCAAAATAATGGCTACTCGTCTTGAAGTGGTCCATCCTCACATTGTCAGCTCCCACCAAGCTACGTTCATTAAAGGCCGCAACATACATCATAGTATTCTTCTCGCCCACGAATTGGTGAACTACCTAAACAAAGGGGGTAGATCTCGGGCTTGCATCAAAGTTGATTTATGCAAAGCATTCGATATTGTTCGTTGGGACTATCTCGAGCAAGTGCTAAAGGGTCTCAACTTCTCCAACACTTGGATACAATGGTGTATGAAATGTGTTTCATCCCCCAAATATTCAGTTCTTATCAACGGTTCTCCCGAGGGATTTTTCTCAGCTACCTGTGGCCTTCGTCAAGGGGATCCACTCTCCCCCCTTCTCTTTACTCTTGTGATGGAGTCCCTTTCCCAAGCAATCAACCGTTTATCAGAGGCAGGATTGGTGGGGCCATACCTCTTGGGACCACTGAATTTACTCACCTTTGCTTTGCTGATGATCTCCTTCTTTTTGTCGAGGCATCCTCTTTCACTGCGGAGCTATCAAGAAACTATTTCAGGAGTTCCACTGTTCATCAGGTCTCCAGCTTAACTCTGCTAAAAGCCAGATCTTTGCCAATTCCCTGTCTTTTGCATTCAGTCAAATTGTCCACATCCCACAAGAGACCTTGCCAGTCAGATACCTTGGCATGCCACTATTTACGGGCAGGCTCTCTTACTCGCTATGCCAATCTCTCATTGATAAGATCCGAGGTCGAATTCAATCATGGACTGGCAAAACACTATCAATTTCTGGTCGACTTGAGATGATTAGGACTGTCCTTAGCTCTTATCACATTTTCTGGTCCTCAGCCTTTGCAATCCCGCAAAGAACAATTACTGAAATTGAGAAACTCCTGCGCAATTTCCTTTGGCATGAGTGCTCCACAACGAAGAAAATCCACCATATTAATTGGCTCACAATATGTAAGCCCAAACCTGAGGGAGGACTGGGTTTGAAGAGGATGCGGACTGGACATTAGGCGCTCAAGGGGTCAGGTTTTGGGAACTTATAAGCAACTCCTCCTCTTTATGGTCCAAATGGGTGCACCAAAGATATCTTAAGAGGTCCAATATCTGGGCATATTAGCCTGCGCAAGGCTGCTCATCTTCTTGGCTCTCCATCCTCAGATCACGTGCATGGATCACCCCAAAGGTCAGATACATCATCTTTGAGGGAAATTCCATAAACATCTAGTATGATCCTTGGCTAAACGGCCGTAGCCTCAAGGAAGCACTGGGATTAGTCCTTCTCATCTGGGGTCCTCCTCATCACACATAGCTTAGTGTTCTCATTCGTGAGGGCAAATGGGTGAAGCCCCAGCGCTGGCACACAGCAATGGACTTTTTATGGGAGGAAATTAGTGAAATTGAAATTGGTGGCACTGGTGAGGATCTTTTAATTTGGCCTGCTAGCCGTTCTGGGTCACTCTCTCTGCAATCAGCTTGGGAAGCCCATTGTGACTCTCCCAACCCTCCCTCTTGGACATCTTTGCTATGGAATCCAGTTCAATCAAATAGACACAGTTTCTGTGCCTGGCAGTATTTTCATAACAAACTGCCAACCAAGGATCGGTTAATGCGAAAACGCCTTATCAATGAAACAGTGTGCCCTCTATGTTCCACATTCAGTGAGAGTTCTGATCACCTAGCATTGCAGTACTCATACTCACGCTACATATGGAAGCGCCTACTACATGATCTACTAATAAAGGATTCTCCCCCACGGTCACTCTGCCATCTTCCAAATTGGTTGTAGACAATTCCACTTAGTTTGGTCACTAGATCTATCTTCTGCTCTGTATTGACTAATACCCTATGGGCTCTATGGCAGGAACGCAACTCTCGGCTTTTTCGTGGGCAGGCTTCACACAAGGTCCCGATATACCGGCGGGTCAAAGCAGACATATCACATAGATTCCAATCTGTGCGGTTGAAATCCACCATCACCCCGGACCTCCAGCGAGTAGCGGCAAACTTTGGCGTTCAAATCATTGAACCATGTCAGTCCAACTGCCCTGTTGTTTGGGTTCCTCCTCCATCGGGATGGGTCAAGGCTACTCGGATGGTTCCTTAACTGAGGATCCAGGGGGATTCGGGGCTCTACTAAGGAATGCTTCCTCCTCCTTTATCACTAGCATGGTAGGTCTCTCCTCTCTCCTTTCCATTAATCTTCTAGAGCTTCTGGGTATTGTTTCAAGTGTTGAATTAGCTACAATGTTTGGCCACAAGAAGCTTTGGATGGAAACAGACTCTACAACTTCATTAACCTGGGTTATAGACAAAGGTAATCTCTCCTGGACGGCTCTAAGGCTCAAATGCAAGCTCCAACAGGGCCTTAACCATTAAATGAATGAAAAATCTCTCATATTTATAGAGAAGGGAACTGTCCTGCAGACTTGCTGGCATCCAGGAAATACCTCATGGGAAAGCATCTTATTTTGCCCTTGCAAATCTGGCCGGAACTCAATCAAGCTCTCCAAGAAAACAAAGATGGCACTGTATTTACTCGTACCAAGTAGCCCATGGCCTATGCTTAATTTTTGTAAGCTGACATTGTCAACCCAAAGATATGTTCATTAAGCTTCTTTTTAAGATTTGGCAAAAAATGAGACTCAAAGGATGCACGGTGACTTGGATCACCCTTCCCTCTGTTAGTCTAAGTTTTTACCATATTCTTTTAAAAAAGCTTATGTAGATTTTGTATATTTGTTTAGCGGATGCAATATAAATTTTCCCTCTTACCAATAAAAAAAAACTTTAATTTATTATATTCTGTTCAAGTCTTGTGTTCTTATTCCATATTCAGGTGGACCAGATTTTGTTCTCTACATGTTTCATTAATGATTCAATCTTTGCACTCACGCATGTTGTGGGTCATGACAACCAGTTGATCATCCTCCTTTGCTTGCATAGATAGGCACTGAAAAGACAAATGACATATTTATAAAAATATATACAAAGTTTCTGAAACTAATAAAACAAATTATGCAACTACACATAATGTGACTGTAAACCGAAACCAATTACCTGTGTGGGATAGTTTAGGTATCAAATAATGAGATGGCACTAGTGAGGGGAAAAATGGGTAAAAAAAATAAAATAAAATTCTTAAGGGTATAAAAATAATGGGGTTGTTGGACCAGGGGCATTTGTGTAAATCTCCCAATTTTTTTTAAAAAATTAGGGTTCTTCGAGTGGCGAAAATTGTCGATGATATAAAAAATGTAAGGTTAAAAAATTTAAAAAATTCATGTAATTAATTTCTGAGTTCGGATTCAGTCAGGATTGACTTCGATCAGTCTGGTCAAAATTGAATTGCACAGTCAATAAACCAATGAATTGAAATGCACAACCAATTGCTTGGTACATATATCACTCTCCTATTAGATAGGGATAGTACTGACCAAACTCAGGCTTGTCTGGATCAAATAGGAGAGTGACACCTGTACGTACCTAACAATTGATGATCCGTACAATTTGATTCACAGGCTGTGTAGTTTGATTCATAGGCTATATAGTTTGATTTATAGGCTGTATAGTTCGATGTTGATCGAAGCCAATCCTGAGTCATGACTCTTGACTGGATCTAGGCTTGTAATTCCTTTAGTTTTTCTAATTAAACAAAGGTAGCACGGTATATATTTTCAACACTTTATATCTAGAAGTAAATTTTTTTGAACAAACAAATCACTCCCAAATTTCCAAAGTCCACATAAGAGGGTTTTAAGTTCACATTGCAAGTGATAATGAGTCTAAGGTACCGTTTGGTAGCGAGATTGTAAATATGATTTTTTGCAAATGATGGGTTTAAATTGATTTTACATGAAGCTGTCTTCCTCTAATTTTCTCCAATCACAGCTTTTAGATGCTATTTGCTTGAAAGCTGTATGTAAGGAAGTCGCGATTACAAAATTGTTTGATTACACGATTACATAATTAACTTTTATAATTGTAAAAGCTGTTCAATTGCAGAACTAAAAGCTGCCTCAGGATAAATGCTTTGTCTACTGGTTGACTATACAAATTAAGGTATGACCATTCATTCAATTGGGCTGTTCTTTTGTTTGATAAGAATTGGTCCCTATCAAAGGAGCACGTGCTTGTTTATTTATTTATTTTCTGTGTTGAAAATTTGAATGTATTGTCATTCCAATTTCCACCAAGGAGACGTATACAACATCCACTAAAATAAATTAATCAAATCTTAAACAAAATCGTCATGGGACTCAATTCAGTCTATTTTTACCAATTGAAACATTTTTCTGAGATGTGAACCTTCTTTACCTCCAATATTCTATAATTTATCCCCAAACCAAAGACAACGGAAAATATTGTGATTTTGTTTCTTTCCTTTTATGTAAACTTTATGAAAAATGTTCAGTCAATTTTACTAACTAAAACTCAGATCACACATGATTTTATTTTTCTAAAAATAGTTAACATCATATAATGAGGTATATCGCTCAATTTTTAGTTGAGTGAACTTATTTTTTATAAGTGTAAGAAAATATTTAACGGGGTATATATACATCGTTTAATGAGATATATGTTTCGCTGGATTTCTCGCTCGCTAGATTTCTAACGAGATATATAAGTTTATATTTTGAACTGAGAAAAAAAACTAAGTATAACAACGCCCAAACTTTATATCCTAACTACCGCAGTTCTATTTGTCATAGATCATAGTTACACTTGTACGACTAATAATTTGTACAGAAGTAGAGATTAATTGTCATATTTATTATTTTCATTGAAAACATATAATTCATCTTTTAGGCTGTTTAATTAGTTCATCTTAGACATAAATGATGAATAAAAAAATTTAACTTTTAAATGACTGTTCTACATCATATTGATTGTGGGCGTTTGATTATGTGTGTGAGTGTGAATTGTTTGGACATACAAGTGAAAGTGAGAGGGGAAATATATATTTTTTTAATAACATATAAGATAATTTTGATTACTTGAAATAGGTAGATTATTTTATAAGATAATTTTGATTACTTGTGCTTTCTTATTGTCATGATAAAAAAATAAAAAAAAATTTATTGGTAAATATTTTTTCTGGTCAAATATTTTTCTATAAACAAACGACAAGACTTGAATCTATGAGGCTCTCTTACTAACGAGAGAGTAATTCTACCATTCTCCCGAGAGGGGTTCGGTGGACAAACAACTTTTTTAAACTATATGACAACTTATCTTTTCCATGTAATGGTATTGACTTCTAAACAAAAACTAACAGCATCACAAAGAACCGCTAACAACATGAGGAACCTCTTCGGATCCCAACATATATACAATGTGCTTAGTGTAGGCAAAGCCGCAAAGCTACATCATACATACAGTGCTTGAAGGATGATGTCCTCCTATCTCAGGATAAATTTAAAGTCTGTACTTTAGTATATTAAACCAGAAAAAAATAACAAATTATGATGTAATTTTTTCCAACTCATGAGATGAATATATTGTAATCAAACAAATCTTTTAAGTATATTGATCTCTGAACCTTATTGAAGAAGTCATCTTAAAGAAAAGTATTAATGTTATTATATATATATATATATATATATATATATATATTCCTAGTATGTAAGCATTGAGGCTTAAATATAATTTAAGGTGCCGTTTGGCTTGGCGTCCTGCACTCTGCGTCCGTTGAAGCGCTCCGCGTCTATCGAATCTATGTTTCAATGCGTCCGAACCGCGAGAAAGAGATAGGTGTCGAACGCACATTTTCATTTCAAACGCGAACGTCAGTTATTTTGTTTGTTTGAACGGTGGTGGTGCACCGAGTCGGCCGAACGGTACCTAAGTCTCTATTTGAATCGGCTTCAAACCCGTGTTGGCGACCCGGGTGCCATCTAACGCCGATGGGTGCTATCCAAAAGGGTTTTCACGTCAGCCATTTAACGCATCCATGTTCACGTTCGTAGTGTAAAATACTGCGGCCCCCATCGCCCCAAAAGAGTGATTCCAGACAACACACAAGTATTTCGAAGACCAATAAGAGAAATGTCAAATATACAGGCACTATTTAAATAGGGCTTATAAATATCAACAAGGTGAAATGGTAATCTAACAGGATTGCATTCGGAGCGCAGGTAATGTAACCAAAGCAGGCGGTGTTTAATAAAAATTAATTAATGGGACACTGGTTATTGATCAACAACCATTCTAACGTGACTTTTTCCAAAAGCGGGTCTTCGCATCTCTAATCCAGTTGTTTGGAAGAGGGATTCTACATTTATAAGCGTCGACGCCACAATCGCATGTATAACGCTTATCCAAACGGTCCCTCTAAATATATACAAATTCTGTTTCTGCCATTGAGCCATGAGATCAATCACCCGTAAGTTTATGATTTTTTTTTTTTGTCTCATTCAATGATATTTTGTGTAAAAAAAAAGAGACCATATCTTATGTTGCACTGTGATTGGAGGATTGTTGAATGAATGGACAGGATAATCCAAAATTTCAGTGAGGTTGTTCTTCAATAAAGGAGTACTCAAAAGCAACACAATAAACTTTTTAAAATACAAGAAACGTTGAAATAATCTGACTAATTAATCAAATCCTCCAACTTAGTTGGGAAAACTAGAATCACCCATATATAATCATTCATTTACAAGTACTGTACTCAACTACATATTATTTGATATCATTCTGCCTCTACAACTACTTGCAGAGATATTACAAACAGCCCCTCCAATATTTTCAGTCATTGATGAGCAAATCAAACGACCAAGAGGGACCAAAAAAAAAAAAAATGGTGCTCTAACCATCAAATAAAGGGTACCTTCACATTTATCAATCCAAATCCAAACAAAACTGAAGCAAAACCTACTTAATTATTCTTTGATGATCCAATTTGAACCGACCACATGAAGGAAGTACTCTACGTCGCAAGGGATCTTCAATATCCCCATTTGTTCGTAACCGAACTCCTGCGACGCCATGTCAAGCAACTCAGCCATGCATGGATGGTTGAAGACCTCCACGCGCACCACGAACCTCTCGCGCCTCCTCTCCCTCCCTACGAGCATCGGAACGTACCCTTTCGGGATCTCGAAACCTTTGCCATTGTCGTAATTGACATCTTTGAGGAGCTCCTCCTTCTTCCCCTTGCCCATGTTTGTGTCTACCCCTCCCTTGATGAAAATGAAAAAATCACATATGAGAGAGACATACGTGTCTCTACATATATAGGTTAATACATTTATTTAATTTTTATGGAAGAATGGAGTAGTTGATAAGGGGGGACGTAGAATTATGGTTCAAGAGGAGTGTCTTTGACTCGGATTGGTTTAGAATTTGTGACACCCTGACAGAATGAGTACATATGTCAATAATTTTATTATTTATTTATTTACTTATTTTTTTGTGTGTGGGGGGATCCTAAACGGGTCGGGTGTCTTTGTCAATACAGGTTTTGGGTGACTCAGATATTGTAGATGGGCCATGTTGTTTTGTCAGACGAAAGATCACTGATACAATCATTCCATTTTGTAGTTCCATAACCACTGTTATATAATAGTACAAGTTTACATACTATTTTTTTTAAAAAATAAAAAATATTACGGGCTGCATTTGGGGGGTAAAAATGAGATTTGAGTCTAACATTTTGCTTTGTCAAATACATTTATTTTACACTTTCTTTTATAGTGCTGAAGCTTTGGCTAGTTGAGCTCAACACAGTTTGAAATAGACTCCGAATTAGGTTGGGTTTGAGTTGGAGGGCAAGATCCCAATCCAAATCCAATTGGGTGACTGGTAGTGATAGTAAATATTTAAGTCAAATCATTCAATGATATATTTTTATCCTGAAATCTTTATTGCTTCATTTTCTCTCTCCGTTGTGACCCTTCATTTTTATTCTCCTAAATTTACCACTATTTAAACTGTTATAAGGATTACACCAGTAAATCATGAATGGATTTATCCATTACAAACATGTCATGAGATTTTTCCTCAGTAGTTGCTGGCATAACACTCATGATTTTATGCATGCATCCTTGGTGTCAGGTTTTAAATCAATGTTAATTAGTGGAACTAGTGTTGTTTCTTTGTTTAGAAGAATAGTAAATTTTGGAAGGCAACTAAATCCACCCAAGTATTCGTCCAACATAAGATTTTGAGCATTAAATCCCTTTTTATCACAAAATCAATCATATTAACCCTTGTCTATTACATAGCAAGATTTCCTCCTATAACTATATAGATTTTTTTTAATTGCAAACATGAAATATGTGTAGATAACTATGGGTTCTCTAAGTTCTGTCATTTCCACATGTTTCAAAAAATCAATCACTATTGATCATTATGTAGTTGATTGATTATCATAAAAAATCTGAACAGATTTATCATCTTTAGCAAGTATTAAATCATTTATGAAATATGTTAGCCTTATAGCAAACTTTAAATATTTTGATATTCATTTATTAAAATATTTGATATTCATGGAAACAGAAGAGTTCAGGCCTCGTGGCTATTTTAGAAGAAAATTATAATCATAATATATCTCATGTCTCATTTTTAACATCAATTTTAGTCTTTAAGACATGCATTCATATAAACTGTATGATGTAATTAATGTACTTTCACATGAATTTAAATACTCTCACATAAATGTATAGATCTTTTGGTGGTGCCAAAAATAGAGTTAAAACAAGATTGAGTGTATCAAAGCTCAGGAATTAAATATTAAAATATCCTACAAGGAAAATGATGAACAACACCAATAAAGATTGGAGACTTGGAGTGACTGAAAATCAGAATTTGAGATAGTATAGACTATACAAAACAGAATTCCGAGGAGGAAAAAAAAGATAGGATAATATTATCTGTAGCCCCTTTTCTAGCCCTAATTCCATTCTATGCGTATTTTGAATTTTTTAAAAAATAGTATACTTCATCTAATGAGGTACATATTTTTATAAAAAAATGAAACATATACTGCATGCATATACCTTATTAATGTGAGTATATATTTTGGTGATTCTCTATCGATGCATATGAAACTAAAATTAAGACTGAAAAAAAACATGTATAAAACAACACTCTAGATAAGATTTACACCTCACTCCAAGTGGAGGGCAAAAAATAAAGGGGCAAGGGACTAAAAGGATGATATAAATTAGGCACCAACGGGGTACCTTTGTAGGACACATTAATTGTTGACCTTAAAACGGTTTGAAATTGTTTGTTTTCCATGGAAAGGCCATAAAGGCTGTTTCTACTCCATTCTCATGTACATGAGACTGTGATAGGCCCCAAAAAACTCAACCTGCTGTGATTGTATACATTGATCAAAAGAAGAAAAAAGTGGTATTCCGGTCAGGGCCTTTGGCTATTTTAGCAGAGAATTAAGAATAAATATATCTCATGCCTCATTTTTAGCCTCAATTTTAATCTTTAGCATATACCTTCATATAAAGTGTATAATGTAATCAATGTACTTTCACGTGAATGTAAATACTCTACATAAATATATAGATCTTTTGGTGGGGCCAGAAATAGAGTGGAGGGCCAAAAGTAAAGGGAGGCAATCAAGGGACTAAAAGGATGATATAAATTAGGCACCAATAATTGTACCCTTGTAGGACATAATGTTGACCATAAACGTGTTAGAATTAGGCATCGATCAAGGGTGCCCTTTTCTTTTTTTTCTTTTAGTGGAAAGGCCACAAATTAAGACTGTTCTACATATTAGTAACTACAGCATAATCCTATACATGTGACTGTGAGAGCATCTCCAATGAACATGCATGTTAACTCACTGGTTAGTGTCATATATTTATAAAACATATAAAAATGATGTTTCAATGGAAGTGTTAAGGGAAATCTAAATGTCAGTCATATGGTATTTTCCAAGCTAACTGTAGCTAGTGCTTTAGCCTGTCAAATATGGGTCCCACCATTCAAAATATTCAAAACAATATTATTTTGGATGGGTGGAGAGGTGGACCCACTATTATCTTTTTTGGGTGGAGAGGGAAAGCTAAATGAACTAGCCAAATGTGGGCCCACTATTATCTTGACTGGTTATTTAGCTAGTCCATTGAAACAACAACAACCAACTAAATGAGAGTGTAGTAAATGAAGGTCTAGTGAAGAGATAAAGTGTTGATATTGTACTTTAACATCTTTCTTAGTTAGTGTATCAATTAAAAATGCTCTGATGGGCCTAAAAACTCAACCTACAGTGAGTGGATACACTGATCAAAAGAAGAAAAAAGTGGTCCTGATGAGCATTTGTGGGCACGGATATATGACTGTTGGCATTGAACCAGCTGAAGATCTACTTTTGCATAGGTAGTTTTAGTTTTAAAAGATTTGCTGGACAAATTGAAAGATTTGTGGGGGTCCCTCCCCTGCACTGCCGAGGATGTTTTGCGTGTCAATATGTACATACAGCAATGCAATGTACTATGTTGTGAGGATTATTTGTGAAAGGGGGCTGTTACATGCACGTTTTTTTAAAGGTGGGAACAAAAGAAAAGAGAGGAAGGGAGAGAGGGAGAGGGAGAGGGAGAGGGAGAGAGTGGGGGCCGGGGAAGGGGGTGGTGGATGTCAGGGAAGAGCGGCAACAGTATGCTGGGCGGAGGTGTTGAAGAAGATTGTAATATATTGGGTGCTTGAAAATAACCCTACATTGAAAGTTGAATTTTTTTAAGGTAAAGTTATCATACATGCGTACAAGGGCGTGGCGTGGGCATATAAGGTACATGATTAGGCACACTTAGCACTTAGAGTGTGAAAATAACATCTGATCATTTTTTTTTTTTTTTTTTGAAATTTGAATTGATTGGCCAATAGTCTCTTCCCCCAATGATTACATCTCTTCATAACTCACGAGTGACACCACTTCTGCTGATAATTGAATTCCTGAAGTGATGCAAAAGGCAATCCCTTGAGCCTTATTTAAGTTTGTACATTGAATATATTGATTATCAGTTTTATAGTCTTCACATAGAGTTTTAGGAAATCTTCAATGTCACTATTTGTAGATTTCTTGATTTTTTTGTATCCTGAAAGTGATTTACCTAACCTCATTAACAAACTCTTTTGAATGAGGGAAAATATATATCTCTTCAAGGAAAGCGTTCATTCGCGCCTCAAAACTCTGATTCTTCTTTGTTCCCCAGATTCTTTTACAGAAGGTGGCCAGAAGAAGATGGCGGTGAGTTAGGGAGAGAGAATTTTGATCTCATTCTCTCTCTCTCTCCCTCCCCCCCCCCCCCCCCCCCCCCCCCCCCCCCCCCCGCCCTCTTTTCTTCCACATTATCAACCCACCCCGAAAAGACATTCAGGATGGGGCGACCTTTGAATAGGGTGGACCAAATCACCCCCTTGGTGAAAATCCATGTTGATGGAATCACATCAACCAATCAAAAACCCTAAGATGCTTATCAACATTTTTTTTAGAAATATAAATCGTTTTAAAGTTCTTCCATTTTCTTTTTTTCATTAATATAATTATAGTTTTTTCAAAAATTTAATATTAATCGAGTCTTGACGCTAACTTACGCTCATGTGTGTTAATAAAAATTAAAAAATATTCATGGGACTGGGACACATAGGAAGAGGTAGTCTATCGAACTTGACCGAAATATCAACTATGTGAGGTCCCAACGATATAAAGAAAAAAAATATTATATATTTGACTTGTAAATCTGATCCATTACATAAGGCAACATCAAACCCTTGTATTTTAATATCAATTATTTTTACTTGTCCGCATGGTAACATTCTAGTGCATGAATTTTTCCTGTGTAGAACCATTGGCAATTTGTCTGACATTATTTTCCGCTCTCAGTTTGATAAACTCAACCCCATTTGCAGTTTCATCTACATTCTAAAGATGATATCTTAATTAACTATAAACTCCATTAGTCCCCAGTGGTCATAGCACAAGGGTTTAGAGCTTTTCTGTGTTAAGGGTAGGTCTTGGATTCGAGTCTTGGCGCTCTGTTATACCTCATGTTTGTTAGGCGAAATGTGAAAGAATTTTCTATGGGACAAAGGACAAACAGGCGAAAGTAATTTTTTCAGTTTGGCTGTAAGATCAGCCATGAGGAATCCTTTCGATATCAAAAAAAATAAAAAAACTCTACTAGTGGAGTATATACACTATATACTCTACTAGTGCAATATATGCTTGCTTAAATTTTATTTTCAAAAAAATAAAATTACCAACTTTTGTTTGACATTAAATGTTGGGCGCTGTTACACTCAATCATTTTTATAATCCAAAGTAAAGTTCCATATGCATCATTAAAAATCTAGTGAAACATATACATATATCGTTTGATAAAATATATACATCGTTAATTTTTTTCACATTTACTAAAAATGGATTCATTCAATTCGAAATGAAACGATATACACTTTTATTAAAGCATATACATGATTAAATGATATTTACTATTTAAAAAAAAATAAAAACATATGTGGTTTGAGTTTAGAACCGTAAAACCGATAGTTAACATTTTCAGTCAATTATGGATCATTCCCACATCCTCTATGAGACCCACAACAATAAAGAACCATGGGCTTGGTTTCTTGGGTCACATACTATGTTGGGTCTGGGTCACATATGTATTGGATTGATGTTAGGAAAATATTGGAAACAATCATTCATGCGAGTTTGATTTTTTTTTTTCATTGTGTAAATTTTTTTCTTGAAATATATACATGTCTAAAGAAATATATTCATTTATAATAATAAAAAAAATGATGTACATTCTCATATACTAATTGAATGTTTTTTTTTTTGTAATGGAAATTAAATAGACTACGCACTGAGATAATTGAATATATGATATGTATATATGAAAAAGGGCATTAACATTGTATATGTTAAGTAATGTTAGGTAATTGAACAACCCCAAACTCAGAAAATTAACAACATGATTGATAAAATCAAACATAAATAACAATAAAACTTATAACAAAATTAGATAATACCCATCTTTACACTGTGACCGATTGTCAATCGAAATAGGTTATGTTTTTATGAGAAAAATATGATCTCACCAATGATTAGATGTTTTGATTTAAAAAGAAGACCAAGTTTTGAAAAATCTAAAAGCTAGCTAAGTAAAGCAATGTTGGTGGTGGGTTGTACAAAACTAATATTCTAATGTTTTCAATGAGATTGTAAAAAAAAGACTAATTAACAACACATTTATTTTAAGAAAACACCATTTAAGCTTCCAAGGAAGTGACCAGCAACCCACCAACATAAAAACAAGCCAAAGCAGTAATCCAAAAAAAAAAAAAATTATAATAAAAAGGAAAAGTCAAAATAACCCCTTGTAAACTGCTTGAAATCTATTTAACCCCCTGAATTTTCCCAAAGTTCACATAACCCCTGAAAAACACCTACGTAAATTCAAATAACCCCATCAGTTAGATTTCTGTTAATAATTGATAAATATTTACAAATATTATATTTGGTTAACTCTTAATGAAAACACAATATACCAAAAACCTCTTATAATTGATTAAAAATGTGACAAACATTCTATAAATGATGATTTTACCTTTCTGATAGGGGTAAAATCATCATTTATAGAGTATTTTCTACATTTTAAACACATCGCATGAGTTTTTGGTATACTGTATTTTTAGTTAAGGTCAATCAAACTAAATAATTACATACTATTTCTTATCTTCTACGAAAATTTAACTCAGTGGACTATTTAAATTTACATATATGTTTTCAGGGAGTTATATGAACTTTTAGAAAAGTCAGGAGGTTATATGAATTTGAGACAGTTCACATGGGGTTACATGGATTTTTCCCTAATAAAAAAGAGTGCTTTTCACTTTGAACACTAGCAAACACTCAAGACAACCTTTATACTTGTGTCCGCACGATACGCGAGCGCGCATGCGCGTAAAGGTTATAAAGTCTCAGATAAATAAATAGTTAGTTTGAATTCAATACATGGTCAACAGCATTTGACAGAGATGCATGAAGCATTTATGATACGAATATAAATACTACCAAATCTGTAAGGGCCACACCTCTAAAAGTTATTCAACCAATTCATGATACGTATTATCAACTGATTTGAGCAACTTTATGTCTTGTTGTTTGGGTTTTCTTCTCATCCATCTCCATTGAATCCGACGCATCAACCACAAGTGATCTTTTGACCCATGTTTTTTCAGAAGTTTTTAACGTATAAGAGAGTGGATATGGTGAGAATAAGCTTAATCAAATATATATGTTCCTATAGTATGGGTAGAATCAGTGTTCCGAAAAGCGGTCCGTGCAGGCGCCTATGTGGTTCGGTAACACTACCCAACCGATTCGGTTATAAGCAGACCATATGCGTGCAAAGCCCGCATAAACGGTGAAAAAGCGCCTATGCGCCCGCTTAAGCGGGCGCACGGGCTTTGAAAGTTAAATGGGTCGGGCAGACCCGTTTGTTCTGTCCGACCCGTTTAACACTTAAAAAAAAACTCATATTCAGTATTCCCATCGGACCCATCCCATTTGTCCTGCACTCCTGCCTTCACTGTCTTTTTCATGAGCCGGCCCTAAAAATCTCTTCATCGAGCGGGTCTTCCTCCTACCGCGGCGACCTCCACGGCTCCACCTTCTTCTTCATCGACGGTTTCTCCTCCTCCAGCTGCAGCGACCTCCACCTTCCTCTTCATTGACAGCTCCTCCTCCTCCTGCCCAGCGACCTCCGCCTTCCTCTTCATCAACGGCTCCTCCTCCTCCTACCGCGGCGACCTCCACCTTCTTGATCGCTCTTGATCGGCTCCTGTGGTTAGTCTAATGATCCCATGCTCCTCTTTTGTCCTTTATTACATGAGTGTTATTTCTTCATGACAAACAAATTGTGAGAGTGTTTGGTAATTCTTTAATGCACAATCAACATTTATCAAGGACTGGTATGTGATTGTATTATGGGTGTGTTTGGTGGATGGCAAACTAATTGTCAAAGAGTTGTTCTACTTGCGTTCTGGTTGGGTGGGTTGTAGATCTCTCATCTATTAGACCCGATGTGTGGATTTTTTTGTTTTATTTGCTTGTTTTATTTTCTGTCATTCATTTGTCGAAATTGCACCCCAGTTTTTATCTATAATATGGTATTAGAATTCCTGCCTTTTTTTCATACACACACTGTCACACACACACACACACAAATACATGTATGTATATATATATGATATATCCACACACATGAATTATGATGAAACTATGGAAGCATTAATATGTAATATGTTGTTGCTTTCAAACTTTGTAAACTTTTAATTAGATTGATTACAATACATCTTATTAACAACCATTTTGTAGACCTGACCGTTCATGAAATTTCATAGGAATTTGATTTTTAATTAGATTAATGTCTACACAATTTGAATTGACTTTTACAAGTATCATTTGATTTTTTCTGATTTTTTTTCTATTTGTCTTTCATTGTATAACAATTACTTAATTCAATGGATAATGTGACAACTGAGACTTTTAGACCATAATTAAACTGATTTTTTAGTCGTATTTTTTATATTCCAAATTTTTATAATTTGACATGGTTGGGATCCTTGTTTTGTTAGCTTTCCAACGCTTTTCAGTGATCATGAATCAGATTAGTATCGAGCAAGTTATAGCCATTTTTGTGCTTTGGGAAAACTGCCCAGAGGCGGCTACTTGAAAGTAGCCGTCCCTGTCGAGAGGTGGCTACTCAAAAGTAGCCGTCCCTCATCAGGCGGCTCAATTCAACTAGCCGTCGGGCACCTGTGCGCAGAAAAGCAGAAATTTATGGATTTAATGGAACTGTTGAATATTTGATTGTTTTCTTCGGGGGTAAGTCATTGCACGTGTTTAACCTTATAAATGCCTAGTTTTGGATGCCCTAAGACCCATTTGAAAACCCTAATACGAGTCCTCTCTCTCTCTTGTTTTATCAAACTCTAAAAGAGGTCTTTTGGGTGATTTTTGAAAGAAAGTCCTTTGTGGAATAAGGTGGGTTCTTTTACTTCATTTTTCTTTAATAATATTAAAGTTTTAATTGCTACTGATCACCAATGATGGGTTCATCCCGAGGTGATTCGAGTTTGTGTGGTTTTATGGGCTTTTCCTTCATTTTATTTCATGATTTTATTTGATATTGAATTGTTTTGGATCTTGATGTTATGTTAATTCATTGATGAGGTTTTTAAGATGATTTTACAAGATTTACATGCTGTTTTTGAATATTTATTCATAGATCATGGTTAGAGTTATTTTCTTAAGATAGAAAGCATGTTTAAGGTTTCTAATGCCTTGTTTTGGGTACCACCTTGCATGAACCCAAACTTCATATGATTTCATAACTGTTTTGATGATTTTTATCGCTGATCTATGTGATTTATTCATATATATATTAGACCTATGGTTTTCAAGGTTTTTCAGATTGATTATATAAGCTTTCGATGCATTACTCATTGCCATGCATGGATCTAGGGTTAGGAAGACATGATCATCATATTAAATTTATTAGATCTAGATCCTTGCATGGTTATTATGTTTTCTGGTTTATATATTCAAATTTATATTATTTATTACTTGGGTTTTGTCGATTTATCGATGTTTCAATAGAAATCATGCCTAGGTCTACACAAATTTTTCATGCATCATAAAAACATGTATTATGATACATTATCACCATCAACCTACTGTTATTTAATATTTAAACATTAATTTAAGGCATGAAAATATATGGTGTTAATATTACCATATTTCAAATTTGTTCTATAGAGGTTTCATCATTTTTTTCGATATTTGATTTATCTTCGAATCGATCATTTAGGGGATCAAACTTAAATGTTTTCAATGTGTTTTTATCTGTATTTTCTGTATGAGAGAGAGTAGGTACGTGTTTTTGAATGTTTGGGTAGGAAGTTGGGGTCATTAAGGGCATATTTGCTGTTTTGGGTCTGTCGGGAGGTGGCTACTTGAAAGTAGCCGTCTGTCAGGCAGCTAAATGAGTAGCCGTCGGAAGCCAGGCGGCTACATTTGAGTAGTCGGCTGAGCCCAGTATTTTTGGTGATCTTTGATTTAGTTAATCATTATATTCTATTTCTAATCTGGTTCATTGGTATGAAATCCTCAGGAGCAGTAGACTCTCGTTAGCTTCCTTGTTAGTCCGGTAGTCTTGCGCAGGACCAGAGGTGAGTGGGTCTAGTCTCTATATAGATTCGAAACTATTATATTTATATCATGATCGCATCATGCCTATGTTTTGAATACAACCATTATTTTGTGTATGGAGCATGTGAGCATGTCATCATGATAGATATGGTTATTTTTATATGTCGTAAATGTTTTATTGATATTATGTTATATTGTATTGCATGCGGAAGCAGTTGGTGTGTGAGTAGTTATTCTTGCATGCGTATCATTCGTCTGCGTGACATCGTCTGCGTGACGAGTGTCTGCTGACTCAGTCCAGTGGGACCATGTCTGTGTGACACACGTCTGTGTGACACCGTCTACGTGACGATTGGTATGTGTGATCAAGCTCTAGTTGGAGCACTTTTGGCTGCGTGCCATACGGGCATGTGTGTCCGTTGCATCATGCGCATCATGTAGATAGTATGAGATGATGGTTATTTCCTCTAAAGAGATGCATTCAGTTTTATCGAGATATTTGTAAAAATTTATATTTTTGTTGGTTCGAATATTTTAGAATTTACTCTGAAGGTTTTAATATTGTTGTTGTTGTTGTTGTTGTTGTTGTTGTTGTTATTATTATTATTATTATTATTATTATTATTATTATTATTATTATTGGGATGCTAAGGTCCATTCACTGAGCGTGTAGTAGCTCACCCCTCCTTTTTCCCAACTTTTCAGAATAGTCGTTGGTGATCGTCGATCGTGGTGGGCGTTGGCGGTTTAGTTTCCGTTGCATCGTTGGTGTTGAATAAGCCTTCTTCTTGACATGTAGTGGACGTCCTTAGCTTTAGCAGTAAAATCAGGAGATGTTTTATTTTAGCACATAAAGTACTCATGTGTAATCATTCGTTTGTGAATGAATTATTGAGATCCTAGATTAGTTTATGTTTTAAATTTATGTGATTCAAATTATTATGTTAATCTTTTGAAATGGAAAAAAAATGAGGTTGACGTGACGCACCGTATCGCATGCCTTAATAGAGGATAATGGGTACGGGGGCGTTACAGATAAAGTGACACCCATTCCGACTTCTGAAAGTGGATTGTCGCCGCTGCCATATACACCACCCGATTCAAATGATCCAGGATGGAGGTATGGGTATTTGACGAACAGCGATACAAATTCGGTCACTTGTAGGTTGTGTTCCAAACTCATTTAAGGAGGGATTAATAGGTTGAAGCAACACCTGGCACACATTCGAGGAAATGTGGCTCCATGCAAGCAAGTTGATGAGGGGACAAAAAAAGCCATCAAAGATTATATGGAAGGATTGTCGAAGAAGGAGGAAGCCAAAGCGAAAGAGTTGAAGGAGTTTCGAGAGGAAGTCGACATTGGTGGTGGAGAGACAAATACTTGAGTTGAAGGGACAAGTACTGAGGTAGAATCTGATAGTGTGACTAAAAAGCCTCGTGTTGAGGTGTCAAATGCAAGACAAAAAGGGAAGATGCAACAAAAATGCATAAAGGAAACATTTGCCAAAGATCAAAAAGATAGAGTCTGTGGTTATTTGGCTAAATGGGTATTCAAAGCTGGTATTTCATTTAATTCCCTAATGATGAATGAATTTGTGGCTTTTTGTGAGGCAGTTGGACAATATGGCCCTAGATTCGTGCCTCCATCATATCATGAGCTCAGCCAGACTCTCCTAAAGAAGGAGGTTCAAAATACAAAAGAGAGGTTGCAGACTCATGTAGAAGAGTGTAAGAAAACTGGTTGTTCTATTATGACAGATGCATGGACTGACAGAAAAGGTAGAAGTATTATTAACTTGTGTATTAATTGTACATTGGGCACAAGTTTTTTGAGATCCATTGATGCTTCTAAAGACTCATACACTGCTGATTACATGTTTGGCTTGGTTGAGTCATGTATTGTGGAAGTTGGAGTGGATGTTGTTGTTCAGGTTGTCACAGATAATGCATCAGCTAATTTGGCAGCAGGAAGAATAATGAAAGCAAAATATCCTCATATATTTTGGACATCATATGGTGCTCATTGCATAGATTTGATGCTTGAGGAAATCGGGAAAGAACCAAGGGTAAAAAGTGTTATGGAGAAGGCTAGAACTGTTGCTACTTTCATTTACAGCCACACATAGACCTTGAGTATGATGCATCACTTTACTGAAAAAGGAGAAATTGTGAGGCATGGGGCCACAAGATTTGCCACTATGTTTATTTCCTTAGAGAGTTTATATTCAAAGAGAGAAAAACTTAGAATGATGTTTACTTCTGAGGAATGGATGAATAGCAAGTGGTACCACACGAGAAAAGGGTCATCAGCAACAAGTATCATCATGAATATGAGTTTTTGGAATCAAGTTACATTGGCCATCAAAATCTTCACACCTTTGGTTCGTCTCCTCGCATTGTTGATGGTGAACAGAGACCTTCAATGGGTTTTGTATATGGTGGTCTTGAGGAGGCTAAAAAAGAGATAATGGAATTGTTTAAAGATCTTGAATCAGTTTACAAGCCTTTTATTGCTCCTATCATACCCAAGTCAAAAGGAAGATTGGATGGTCATCTCAACATATTATCTCAATGCCTACTTTTTTTTTTTAGAGATCGTGCTTTAATTGAAAGCAATAGGGAATTGAAGAGTAATTTGCGGGAATGCATTGAGATTTTCTACCCTGACTTGGACATTCAAGATGTAATCACAAGGAAAGAACTGATTGCATATAAGAATGCCGATGGACTCTTTGGAAAGCCATTAGCTGTGAAGCAAGATCCATTAACAATGATGATTACAATCCTGGTAATAAATATTGAATTGTGAATAACATATACTTTGCCTTCTACATTTATTTCAATGCTCATGTACTTTGTTTATAAATCTTATTGTGCATGGATTGGATACACCGCATTTGTAATTAATGGATTGTAAAATATTGAATCTCACTGCATCTTCTTCTGGGTGTGAGAGAAACTGGAGTTCTTTTGAAGGGGTGATATATTTTTATTACTTTACTCTTCAAATCTGTCACTTTGTTACAAATCTACAACTATTTATTGATTATGAATTTTATTTACAGATTCATACGAAGAAAATAAATAGACTTGAAGTCCAAAGGTTAAATGACTTGGTATATGTTCAATTCAATGCCAAGCTCATGAATCGAAAGAAAGAAAGGGCCCAAAATGGTAAAGATCCTCTTTCTTCAAAAGATCGTGCGCATGTTTATAAGTGGATTGCTGGAAATGATGCAGAGGAGGAGATGGAGGTCTTCTCTGGTTCTGGACTCACAAGAACAGGAGAGCCTTCCACGTCTACTCCATCACGATTGCTTGACATTGATGAGAACATGCATGAGTTTGTTGAGGGTGATGATATCCCTGATGATGAGACAGATGATGATGTCTCTAATGCTAGTATTGAATGGGAGTCAGACTGATTTATTTTGTTTCATTTCTAAAGACTATGTGAACTGTAAAGTGTGGACTTTATTTTTTTGTGTTTTGTGAACTGAATTCTACCTTTTGTTATGTTTAAATGCTTTATGTATTATTGTTTTCTTCTTGTTTCATCTTTCTTCTTGTTGTTTGTTAATTTGTTATGTTTATATGTCTTATAAATTCAGTTTTTGTTTATTTTATGTGTGGTATTGTGGTTGATTATGTTTACATTGTATATAGATTATTCATGTCATTTAAATTTAATACTTATGGTTAAATAGATTTATATATCTAATTGCTTTTTCATTGCATTATAGGTGTCACCGTGTTACTAATAAAGTACTGAGTGGATTGTTGCTAGATAATTCTTTTATATCTCCTTTGGATTATTGACATGAAAGGTTAGATTTCTTCAAATTTGTCTTATTAACTCTTGTACTCTTGTTTATAAATCATCATCATAAAATCATTCATTTTATTATTATTAATTAATAAAAAATTACAAAATCGTATATACTCCCGCATATACTCTATGCGGTACTCCAGCCGCACGGAAACCACATACCACATATCAGAACACTGGGTAGAATACACTCTGAAACATTGAAACCTAATTAATTAAGAAGGGGTAGGTACAGGGAGGTGCCGAAATTGACTATCCGGATTCGGATCGTCAAAATCCATCGGCTCCTCTCCTCCCTCCTCCCTGTCTCTTCCTTGGTCCGACCGGCTTTCCTCCCTTTTAGATATGATAAAAATTTATTTTTAGACTGAACCTTGAAATCATTCTTTAGGCTGCCTACGTACCCCTGCTGTTTGCATCTGGGGATCAAGTCTTACGTAGTTCCCTTTTTATAGTGTTTTCCCCATATTTAGAATCCTCTGGAGTTCACATCCATATGGATCAGATGGGATCTTAGATTCTGGATATAAATCTCAATTGATAGAGATTTATCTCATCTATAGCTTAGATTTTCCAAGATTCAAGGGTTTGATTTATTCATTGATCCTATCCATGCAACCCAATGGATTAGTGTTGTGATGGTCTTAGATTTGTTGGATTTGTATATCCTAGGAAGTAAATAAATTTGATGACTTTTGACTGGATTGGGGATTTTGGTCGGCTGGTGGGCCGGGCCCATTGAGATGGGTGATCCGGGCTGTAGACCGCCTCTTTCATGGACCGTGGACCGCCACTACGTGGAGTCCCACGGGTAGACCTTATTTTTGGGCTCTACTGTATGATCTATTCTTCACTAAAGACGAGTAAGACAAAAACAAAAGACCTCAAACAAAAGTTATATAATTCTTTTATATCACCTATATATATATATATAATTATACCTGTATAAGCTATTCATAAACCAAACCAGGGGTTGGAATAACCGAGCAATCAGAGAGAAAGGGTTGGTGTGAGGTAAGGGTCACCAAAAAGCCCGTGGCCCGAAAGCCCAGCCCGCCCAGCCCGGGCCCGCAGGGCCAAAGCCCGGCCCGGGCCCGTTCGCGGGCCGGGCCTGCCCGGCCCGTTTTCAAGGAGGGCCGGGCTTGGGCCTAGTTCTGGGGCCCGGGCCCGGCCCGTAGGCCCGCCCGAGCCCGGCCCGTTCGGGCTGGCCCGTAGGCCCGCACGCGGGCCCGACCAGTAGGCCCATCGAGGGTGATCCAATGAACTAGTAACATGTAATTTTTATTTGAATTGTGGTTGAGTTATACAAATTATTAACATTTATATTGGTGTTAACCTAGTTAGGTACATGTAATTATTTATTTTTGTAAGTAATTAATTCATTTAATATTTTTATTTTGAAAATTCAATAGATATAAATATTTTTTTCAACATTATATTTTAAATTTTGTGTTATTTTAACATTATATACAAATAAACAACGTAAAATAAAAAAATAAAATGTTTTGAATTTGGGCCCGTAGGCCCGCCCGTGGGCCCGAACCCAGGCCCGGCCCGTGAGGCCCGGGCCCGCGGGCAGGGCCTGGGCCCTGTTTTTTTGCCACGGGCCGGCCCGGCCCGGGCCCGTTGGCCAAGCAGGCCCGCGGGCCTGGGCCCAGGGCCGGGCTCGGGCCCTGTTTCAACGGGCCGGCCCGGGCCGACCGGGCCGGCCCGGCCCGTTGCCGACCCCTAGTGTGAGGTCTCTCTCATGCTGATTGATTGATAAGGTTGTGTGTGTTTATATGGGACAATATATCCAACATGAAACCAAATTTTTTTACTTGAGAGATATGTTATAGAAGTGGAGATGAAGATATGCAAATGCAAATGGATGATTGACATTCATCTATGGATATCAAAAGAAAAGTTATGCCACAAAAATATCATATATTTTTTTGTTTGAGATCATCTACATTTTGATAGACTTTTTAAAATTTTATCTTTTTAAAATAAAGTGTATATAACCTTAAAATAAACATATATATGGTCTAAAGATAATTTTTAAGACAATTTTTGAGATTGGGTGTACTAAAACTCATATATAAAATTGACAGATCCATGAGTTTTAGATTTCCAGGAGAATTAATTATTGAATATTATGACATCATATGAAGTTTTTCTCGTGACCAACAGATGAATCTTATTTCATGGGGATAGGTTAATATCAATAAATAATTTGGAGAATCAAAAGAAAATTTGAAAAAAAAGAAGAAGACTGGAAGTATCTATTGATGTTAGTTCAATATTCTAATGTCCATGTCGATGCCATGTCCATTCTTGCTTGAGTGACAACTAAATTTGTGATGCACCACCAAAATATACGTACGAGAGAGATGTGTAAGTGACATCTTTAGCTAATATAACTTAATTATAAATAGACAAAATGTTGTAGAATACTATGTATATGGATTAACAAATAAATCTTAATGCTCTTATAGTGTGGTTATAAGCAAACTCTTTCTTCGTATCCAAGTAGAACATCCATTTCGTGAGAAATTCTCACTGAATCATGAAGACATCAAAATATCATTTAAATAGACATGCAGCCCACCTGCAACCCTATAACGTGTGGAATACATTCTAACCCTCTCTAGACTGAATATAGGAAGCTTTGGTTTCAATAATTCCACAATCAATTTTTTAGCCCACTTTTGTGGATAATATAAAAATAGGATTAATCATGGGGCCCTATCACAAATACATAGACCAAGAGATTCATAAATTTATTTATGTCCATAGAGGAGAATAGAAATCACTTCACTTAGCTTTCAACCATATATCGAAATATAATACAATGGTTTTTGGATCTCTTTCCTCACTATACATTGTTCCTTTTTATCTCAAAGCTACCTTTTATTGACCATCAAATTATCATAGAAAAATTCAAGTCCTCGACAATAGATACACTTTAGCTGGAAATTGATATTACGGGATAGATAACTATTAGGTTAGTTTCTATTTTAATTGTATTTTTTTATTATGTCCAAGATTTAATTTACGTATATGAGAATACAAATAAAATAATAAAAATTCATTATAAAATTAAACTGAGATCAAATATAAAATGACAGGAAACACAATAAATAAAAAATGCTAAAATAGAGAGATTCATATATTTAAAAGTTATACTTTTGAAGTTATTGAAAGAAAAGTAACTCATACCATATTTTAAAAACTTTTGTTTTGTCTAGTAACTCGAGATTGAGAATTTCAACAATGGAGCTTGAACTGGGACTTATGTTACCTTATTCATTTTTTTTATTTGGTTCATATATAATGATCTTGCCCCCCCAACACCCCCCCCCCCCCAGAAAAATATAACCCAATTAACCAATGAGAAATATAACTCACTCAGCTCATTCAAAAGTGATAGCATATATCTCTCAAGTAAAAAAATTTGGTTTCAATTAGGTTTATTAAAAATTGGATCATTGGATCAGCACCATAGAAATCTTTTTTATCATATAATGCTTCCACGTGTCAATTAGAAGCCTTCTTACTAATGTACGGTAGTAAGAATTATAATTCCATCGTACTGATCCCGCTATTATAACATGAATGCATGGACCAGGAATTATCATAAATCAATTCCAAAAACACATGAACACTCACCTGGATCACTTAATGGAAAACACGTAATAACAAGAGAGACATGCATTATAATAATATTACTGAACTACACGTAATAATAATATATATTTTCATAATCCTACAAGCATATCCACCCGAATGAAACTTCCAAAACATCCCAATTCAACTCAAGGTTATCTGGTCTTCAAATCTGAATTCATCCTAATGAATTCAAATGCATAAATAGGTCCAAGGACAAAAAAATGACCAATGCAACTTGTGACAAGTAACCACAACAAAGTCACTCTTCATATATTTACACCCATAGAAGTCTCCCAAATTAGCACATTTATATATATTAGAGAGAGATTTATGAGAGGCTGTTTTTAAAGAACAGTGGTGTGTAGAGAGGTTATTCAACCCCGACGGGCCCAACATATGGCGACGGGTGTTAGTTGTCGCACATATGCTGCAGATTAAAGCCGTCACCATATGTTCCTAAAAAAAAAAAAGATCAAGTCCCATCCCGACCGAAAATCCTCCAACGAACAGACTCTCCTCTCTCACCTGAAAAACAAAATCCCAAAATATCCTCAATTGATCAAAACTCCTCTATCACCCGATAATACCAACATCCCTCAAATCCTATCGCATCTACCTTTTCTTTGAAATCCCAAAATATCCCGGTGAAGTGGCCGGCCTCTCTATCTTTCTCTCTATTGGTTTTATTTTTTCAGATATTGGGTTGTAAATCCGGATGAGATAAACTCTCACACTCTCTATATATATATATATTTTTTTATTTGATTTACATTCCAGCTTGTTAACCTCTCTCTCCCTTATTTGTTTTTGCTTTTCATATTTGATTATTTGATACCTGGAATACTCTTTTATAGTTATAATCAATTGGTTTTTCGTTTCATGTTTGAAAATATTCAAATGGGTAGGTCCCTTGTTGTTTTAATGGAAATGTGGTAGTTTGGGACAATCATTAAAATAATATTTAAAAAAATAAAAATGGAATATTGGAATTAAATACTTATTTGTTTTGAATTTGACATCTCACTCAGCTAAAATAAGTTATTAGTTAATTAGAATATGGATTTGGACTATCATTGGTATTGTTCTTTTTCTATGATTCTCTTAGTTCTTTATTTATTACTGGAGATAGATTTTCGTTATTGTCCTAAGTGCTAAAATGATTAGTTTTATACTCCTTATTGAGTTAAGGTTCTTAAAGATTTTCAATAATGTGGGTAATAGTTTGTATGAGTTAACTCTATTTTTCATTAAAATAGAAGATGATGACTTAAATACATACTGTCCATACATGATTTAGGATTTCTTCTACAGGTAATTGTAAAAAAATTTATTGTTCTTATAGATTTGAAAACACTCTTCTCATTTTCTTTTTGAAATTTTAATTGTGTATGAACTATATTTTGGTAATCATAAAGCCTTCTTATTGATTTTTTTTTTCATATTATTCATCAAGATATCACATTGGCCTCACTTAATGGATCAAGAATGGATTAAACTTCAGTTTTAAAATCCACCCTTTATGGATGGCATAAAAATATTTCTTAACTTTGCATGCAAAAACTGTCCACAAAAAATAAAATATCTCATGCCCATTCAATGGGTGTCAAAATCTTTGTCTTCCAGTCTCTTATGACGATCTTGAATTAGATCTAATGAAATATGGTTTTAATCCAACATATACGGTATGGCACTTACATGGTGAGAATGTAAAAGATAAGATTGGAGAATGCAGCAATAAAATAAATAAGATGTTTTGAACACTATTCTTGAAGGCCTTGGTAATAACATAAATGAGGTTGTCCAAGATGAGTAGTCTATGGCACCTGAATGTAAAAATGTTTTTGAGAATAATATAGATACGGAGTTTCAAGAAAATCTACAAGGGGCTATGTATATCCTGGATGTGAAGATTTCTGCAATGCCCCCGAATCCATGACTCTGTTTTGAAGAGTGAAATCCGGTTGCGTTAACTTAATTCCTAAAATCTCATAGTTCTATTTTTTTTCCAGAAACATAAAAATAATACTAAATAAAATTCAATCTTTACTAATAATATAGCATTAAAGATCTTCACAACACTCCACGTACTCTGGATATAACTTATACAAAAATACATACAACTTGGTATAAAAATGGTTACTAGGAGAATGGACCAACTACATTCCAAATGAAATTGATCAATCCTTTGACCAAGTAAGTCTAACGTTCTCGCACCCACAATCACGTTCGCAGCTACACGAGATCCACTAATCTAAGTCTTTAAATCTGAAAGGTTAGGAAAGAGGGGTGAGCAATCACACGCTTAGCGATTAAGTCCCAATAATAATTGATATCACAAAATAATATCCTTTGATAATATATATCATAAAAAAAATAATTTGCAACATACAATAACATGATATTTGCAAATACAATAAATTTTCAATAAACTAAACTTAATAGAAATCTCATTTCAAGATGCATGTCTCAAGATCCAGTCAAAACACATGATGCGTATGAATGCAGCGGACATGCATGCTTGTATTCCAAGGCACCTAGCCATCTACGGCACCTAACCGCAAGGATTTTGCTCTGAAAATCGTGTCACCTAGACAAAGTCACCTAGACTTGGGTCCATTCTGAACCACGGTTACCTAGACTTAGTCACCTAGGCTGCGCCACTTAGGCGATGCAATGTATGCATGATCAACGCATATTTTTCCTTTCAAACATATATATGCATAAGACAGGGCAAGATAATAATATTTTTCAACACAATAAGTGATAAGGCATCAGCCTATAATATGACATGCTTTAGTTTATACATAAAATAACAGTTAAAGGTCATTGATAAAATCATTCAAAAACTACGTAGGAGACAAGTCCCACTCCGGTCCAACGACATGCAAATCAATCCAGAATAATCTATAGCAACCTAACCAATTCTGAAACGATACAGCTTGGTCATAATATGGGCAAACAGTACGGGACCAGATGGTACCCGTACACACAGAAAACCGACGACTCTGTTAAGAGTCGTCCGAATCAAAATTGACGGCTCCCATAGGAGCCCTTCCATGACAAAATCGATGGCTCCTCTGGGAGCCATCCAGAACGTGCCTGACGGCTCTCAACGAAGCCGTCCCGAGGCAAAAAACATGAAATCTTAATTTTTATTAAAATATCCCAACACGTTCCATCATTGGAAAACCATACACGAGTGGTTTAAAACAACGTATAACAGAAAAGAACTCATTTCGAAAATCAAATCATGCGTACGAGAAATCCAATTAAAATCAATCCAAAAACTCTATTTTTTTTTGTTAAAATAATCAAATACCTTTTATCATTTACATACATATATGAGTCGTATAAAACAATGTAAATCAGTAAGGAATATCAAAGATCATTTGTGTAAGAAATCCAATTAAAAACCTAGTCTTTAAGGATTCACAAAACACGTATATAAAACCAAATAAATCTTATTCAGAACTTCTCAAAAATTTAGATCTATTCATATTATAAAAATTAATATATAATATGTAAACGATACAAAACATTAGGAGATAGATCAAAAATCGTATACAAGAATAATCCATTCGAAACCCTAGCTTATGAAAAACGGTAAAAATATCGATAAAACGTTAAAACACTTAGTACACTCAAGGATCTGAATATACTTTTTAAAATCCTTTGAAACTGCAAGAGATAATATATTATTATACCTAGCATGATATTCTTCTATTCAAAACCCTCGATCTAAAAGGTTCATAAAAAAATATAAGAAACCATTAAAACATGTTCCAAAAATCTTTGAAAACATAGATCTATTATATGTAGAAACAATTAACATGGATCTATGATAAAAACTCTTAGAAATCATAAAAACTTGTATAGGTTCGGATCTATGCATATGAGGGTCAAAACAAGATTAAAAATATCATAAAAACATGATTTATACTTTAAACGAATAAACCTAAGCATGGTATATACCCAAACATATATATGTTTACATGAAAGACTTATAAACAAATATCAAAATCTCATAATACAATAGCTATAACATCCGATCCGACAAATCCTTTAAACCCCATTAAAATCATGAGAAAACGCCAATAAAAAACCTAAGAAATCAAAACTTCAATATATACATCTGAGACCTAATATTATTATCAAAACTTGTAAAAATATTATAAACTCATCAAAAACATTAATATAATACAAGACCCGAAATCATATAAAACTTTCAAGAATAAAAAAGAAACATCCATTCTTTTTGTTGGGAAAACCTAAAAACGAAATCATATAATCAAGGACCTCTAAAGGGAATAATTATCAATCCAAACTCTTCATAAACAGAGGATAATACTCACAAGAACCTTCTATTCGAACCCCTTCCCGAGCTCCTCAACAATGGTGCCAAAAAAACAAGAAGAAGACTATAGGGTTTTAGGGTTTGGATGGAAAAAGAGAGAGAGAGAGAGGGGGGTATATATATACACTTATACACGTGGGGAAAAAATACCGACCATATCCCAACCATATCAATCAATAATACACATTTAAACCTTCTAAAAACTGAAGTATACGAGTTTGAAACTGTTTCCAAATCTCCTATTGGATCCGTCACAAAAACAGACAGCATCTATAGGATCCGTCACAATACCAATGGATCCCCCTGGAGCTGTCGTTATTTCCTCTGCTCAATCTCTTGGCACAGTTTGGCCCATAACTTGATCGATGCTCATCCGATTCACGATCTGTAAAAAGTATTGGAAAGCTAACAGAATAAGGATTCCAACTATGCCTTAACTTTAGAATTGGGAGATGTATAAGTCCTTTAAAATCTTTTGGGAATATGACCCAATGCACAAAAATCAAGAAACGACTACGAAATCCATAGTCATTACAATTTCACTGTCCACGCATTCATCATTAAATTGTTTAACTTGAAGTTGAATCATGGATTGAGTGATAAGAGTTTCACAAAGGTTCTTCAAGTGCTCCAGATGATGTTTCCTAGAGTAAATAAGGTTCCTCCTAACACCAATAGAGCGCAAAAGATAATCTGAAAGTTATGTGAGCGCAAAAGATAATCCGAAAGTTATGTTTAGATTATCAAAAGATTCATGTTTGCCCAAATGATTGTATCTTGTATTGGAGAGAAAATGAATCAAAGAATAGATGTGCAACATGTGGTTTTTTTAAGTTTAAGACAAAATGTAAATTGAACAAAAATTGGCATGTATTTCTGCAGAAGTACTGAGATATCTTTCATTGACTCCAAAGTTACAAAGGATGTTATATAGTACCATGGGTAGCAAAAGAAATGGCTTGATACCCAAATGGAAAATCACCTATTGCCGAGGAGATGCGACATCCACTGGACTCAATCACATGGAAACAGACTGATCAGAGGTATAAGCATTTCTCATCTAAGCCTAGCAATATTCTCTTGGGAATAGCAACTAATGGGTTTAATCCATTCAGAACATGTGGTTTAGGGTAACGGGTCGTTTAGTCTAAGACCACCTGGCCAAGGTACATTTATTGGCAAGTTATGTGTGTCACATACAAACTTCCTCCATCGTTGTGCATGAAACCACAATTTATAATGCTTACACTTCTTATCGAAGGACCGCAACAACCAAGAAAGGATATATATATATTTGAAGCCGCTCGTTGCCGAGTTGCAAGACTTGAAGAATAAAAGAGATTCATATGATGTATACGGGAAAAAAATTTAATATTCGTGCAATTTTGTTGTGGACAGCACATGATTTTCTAGCATATGGAAATGTCTCTGGTTGTCGAACAAAGGATAAATTTGTTTGTTCTTATTGTGGTCCAAATTCTGATTCATAAAGACGTCTTAGTGGACATAAACATGTCTACATGGGTCACAGACGGTGGTAGTCATTCATTGATGTACTTAAAAAAAATATGTGCTATCACTTTCAATAAGAAAGATGAACTTAGAAGATGGCCGATTAGTATGCCTAGTATTGATGTAGAAAAGTTGACCAAAAATGCAAATATGCAGTGGGGGAAGAGAATAAAGAAAAGGCAAGAGGTTGAAAAAGATGATGAACACGATGACAATGTCAATGGATCAATGTATGTCTAAAACGGTTCTATACTATCTAGAATATTGAAAGTATATTACCATGCGACACAATTTGGATGTGATGCCTATAGATAAAAGTATGTGTGAAATTCTAATCGCGTTGGTGCTTAATACAAAGGAAAAAACTAAAGATGATGTTAATGCATGCAAAGATTTGAAAGAATTAAGAATTGAAGAGCATAGTTGATTTTTTGTTTCGAAACGAAGAAAAAAAGGTTTCTTCAAACTTTACGTGATTTACGTATCCTATTGCTTTTAGTAGTAATTGAATGTCTACTGCTCTTATGAAACATTGAAAGAAAACTGAAGAGGTATTTTTCATCTTCAATTAAAACAATCGATCGCGGCCTCCTTCTCGAATCCGGACCAGGTTGAATGCGGATCCTGGGGGGACATCGGTGTGGTGCAAACCAAAGGGACCCTGAGGAATGTATAGTGAGAGAATTCAAATAGTAATTTCACTTTTTTTGTGGCTTGTTGATAAATGAAAATTAGATACCTTAATTCGTTGATCACCTCCCTTTTTATAGGGTCCCCCGACTGAGATAGCCGTTGTCACTGGCCTCCTAACCATTGTAATGACTTTTCCTTAATGATTGCTTTGTGGGTGAGTTTTATGGTAACCGCCCTACTTTATTGTAGTTGAATGTGCCCTTAATTACCCACGTTTTACAAGTAATGGGCCTTAATCACTCACCTGTCAGTTATAGGCATTATGGGTGTTTGACCGTTTCACCGGTCCTCCTCGTAATTTTGGCCAGATTGATACATGGGGTCTTACTCGACGTATACCTAGCCATTTATTTGAGAGGTGAAAGACTGTCCGACCAGACATTCAATTTGATCGTGTCTCACCTACTTAGGAGTGCTTGTTTGGTATTCCGATTTTAGGTTCAGGTTATCAGATTTGGATATAGCAGCCCATACCCGTCTAAGCCCTGATACATGTCGCCTTTTAATACGGTGCATATTTTTCCTCCACAGAAGGAATGTCACTACAGAAGATGGCACATACCTGAAGGGTATGAAGTCCCATGATTATCAAATCTTGATGCAACATTTGATTCCGACTTTGAGACAACATGCATTCAGAGATCGTAATGAAATCAATCATATTTTAAGTAGCATTTGCATATTCTTTCATATTTTATGCTCAAGACAAGAAATATTGATATTGATAGGCTCAGTATTCTTGAGAGGGGCATGGCTAGATCATTGTGTGAGCTTGAAAGAGTTTTCCCTCCATCGATATTTGTTACCTTGATGCATTTTTCAATTCATTTAGCGTATGAGGCTCAGGTATGTGGTCATTTGTATTATCATTGGATGCATGTATCCTTTTGAAAGGTAATTTCTTTTCATTTGTTATTTTTATAGTTTATATATATCGATATAATTGATTTTTTAGTTATTAATTCTTTTATTTTGATAAGATTAATGAAGATGTTCAAGGGATATGTCAATAATAAATCACGACCAGAGGAATGTATAGCAAAAAGATATATTCAAGAGGAAACAATATTGTATAGAGGATACCAAGCGAAAGGTAAATAAACATTTTGAATAAATTAGAGATGGCTTTTAGAGGATCAACTTCCATTCCGCCAAAGTCCCTAGAAAATTATTAAATTTGTTATGTAATGCCTTAATATTAAAGCTAAGTGCAAGCTTTGGTCCGTCTGCTCGGGTACTTCTAGTGGGTGCCTGCCGATATGTCAAAGCGCCCTTTGACTCCAATGACCTGCATTCAGGGATACGAACCTCCCGAGGAATTACGCGGTACTTCCGGGGATGGGTCGAGAGGAGGACTTTGGTTGAGCACCACCTTGACGTGACAATGAACGACGACTACCTGGCTTGGTATCGTCAGGAGTATGCGAGCATTCTCAGGACCATGGAGGAGAAGATCCCAGACCCTTACGTGAGTATATTTTTTGTTCTTTCCTTTTTCTTTTCTTCCCTTCTATTTAAGTGTTTTTAATGGACGTGTATATTCTTTTGTAATTTGAAATGAATGAGCTAGAGAAGAAGTTAGAAAATGCTAAGCAACATCTCCAGGAGAGGACTAGTCAGGTGGAACGCTTGAGGATCTAGAGGCGCCGCTTGCGGGATCAGGTTCGGGTCCTCGAGGTTAAGGTGGAGGCATTGACGAAGGCGAGGGCCGACGGTGTTCTTCCTCTTCTGCTACTCCTCCATCCATGGCTTCCGAGTGAGAGCTCGAGCTGGTGAGGGAACTGGACGTTGCCCAGAGTGAGTTGACGGCTACGAGGATGGAGCTCGATCAGGAGAGGGAGATAACTACAAGGGCTGAGGAGGAGATGGGCTGGCTGAGATCCGAGAGTAAAACTTGCATTATTGAAATGTTATTTATATAATATTATTGAAAACCTTTACTGATTATCAGGGATGGAGTGACAACCTTATACTTTGTTTCTCAATGTCTACATCTGTAACACCCTGAAACCATGACTCCATTTTGAAGCGTAAAATCCGGTTGCATTAATTTAATTCATCGAATCTCAGAGTTCTATTTTTCCCTTTTCCTTTATCTAGATATTCAAAATAATATTAAAAAGAACTTCAACATTTAATAATAATATAACATTTAAGATTTCCACAATACTCCCAATTATTATGTATATAACTTACACATAAAATATATACAGCTTGATACACAGACATGGTTACTAGAAAGATGAGCCAACTACATGCCAAATGAAATTGATCAGTCCTTCGACCAAGCAAGTCTAACATCCTTGCACCCACAATCTCATTCACAGCTACATGAGATCCACCATTCTAATACTTTAAGTCTGAAAGGTTGGGAAAATGGAAGGTGAGCAATCACACGCTCAGTGAATTAACCTATGGCATCTCGTTAATAATAATATAGATCAAAATAACTTTTATAAGATACCATTTGCAAATACAATATGATGATTTCAATAAAATGATGTATCAAAACATAACAAAAGCCTCATTACAAGATGCATGGTCCCATAAATACTTCAAAACCATATGATGCATATGTATGCAACAGACAAGCATGCCCGTATGGCACGCAACCGAAAGATGTTCCATCTAGAGCTTGGTCACGTAAACCGATGTCACGCAGAGAGTATCACGCAAAAAGGGTCCCACTAGACTGTGGTCACGCAGACGGGGTCACGCAGACGAATGATATGCATGCATGATCAACTACTCACGCACCAACTGCTACTGCATGCAATACAATAAAATATAATATCTATAAATCATTTTCGACATATAAAATAACCACCTCATATCTATCATGATGACATGCTCATATGCTCCATATACAAAATAATAGTTGTATTCGTAAACTTATCATAATGTAGATATGATATATGATATAAATAGTTTCAAAACTACATATGAGACTAGACCCACTTATCTTCGGTCCAAAGACACGCAAACCAAGCCAGAAATTATACACAACCTAACCAGTCCTGAAATAGTACGACTAGGTTACAATGTGTGCAAAGAGTACGGGACCTAATGGTATCCGTACTCAGAAAATTGACGGTTCTCCTAAGAGTCGTCCAGAGGCAACCCGACGGCTCCTATAGGGGCCGCCCGATGGCTCCTCTGGGAGCCATCCTGAAGCAAACCCGATGACTCTCAATAGAGCCATCCCGGAACAAAGCAAAACCCTATATTATTTTTAAAAAATATCTAACACATTCTATCATTGAAAACCCTACACGGGTCATTTAAAATGGCGTAAAACAAAAAAAAACTCATATCGAAAAATCAAATCATGCGTACGAGAAATCCAATTAAAATCAAATTCAAAAACTCTATTTATTTTTTATTAAAACAACCATATAACTTTTGTCATTTACATACATGTATGAGTCATGTAAAACAATATAAATCAGTAAGGAATATCGAAGATCATTCGTGTGTAAGAAATCCAATTAAAAACCCAGTCTATAAGGATTTGCAAAAACATATATAAAACAAAATTAAATCTTATTCAAAACTTTTCAAAAACTTAGATCTAATCATATTATAAAAATAAGAGTTTTTTAGTTTTAAGTCCCTGTAAACATACCTATTTAGGGATCGATCCCTCACTTCTTCATAATTTGGTTTTAATCCCCCGATTTAAAGGATATGTTCGGTTTTAGTCCCTCCCAAGGACTAAAAACAAAACCAAATAATTTAGGGATGGGTCCCTCCCAGGGACTAAAACCAAAACCCTAGGGACTAAAACAAAAATAGAAGAAGTGAGGGATCGATCTCAAAATCCTATGGTTTACGGGGACTTAAAAATAAAAAACCCTAAAAATAAATATATAATATGTAAACGATACAAAATATTAAGAGATAGATAAAAAATCGTATATAAGAATAATCCATTCGAAACTCTAGCTTATGGAAAACGATAAAAATATAGATAAAACGTTAAACATTTGGTACAACCAAGGATCTGAATATACTTTATAAAATCCTTTGAAAACCATAAGTAATAACATATTATTATAACTAGCATGATATCATTTTATTCGAAACCCTAGATTTAAAAGAATTCACAAAAACATTCAATAGAAATTAATAAATCATAATCCAAAAATCCTTGAAAATCATCGATCTATTATTTGGAGAAAGCGATAACATGGATCTATGATAAAATCCCAAAATAATCATGAAAACTTGTATAGATTCGGATCTATGCATACAAGTGTCAAAACAAGACTTTAAACAATTATAAACATGCTTTCTACCATTAATAAACAACCCTAGACATGATAAATACATATCCCCTTTCTATTGACCTGAAAGATTTGTAAAATACTTTAAAAACATCATGATTTCATGGCAATATCATAAGGATCCGAAAATCATATCTAATATATCAAAACTATGAAAAACTCAAGAAGAAAACTCAAGAGATCAACAAGTCCGAAAATACACATGCGAGGCCTAATAGCATCATCTAAAACTTTGTAAAACATTATAAAATCATTGACAAATCGTTGATATAATACTAGACCCGAAATCATACAAAACTTTCAAGAATCAAGAAGAAAAATCCTTTCTTTTGTTAGAAAGACTTAAAAAAAATTGGAACACATGCAAAGGACTTCTAAAGGGGATCTATATCATTCAAAAGCTCTTCAAAATAGGGAATAATACTCACAAAAACCCTCTGTTTGAACCCCTTCCCGAGTTCTTCAACAATGGTGTCGAAAATAAGAGAAGAAAAAGAAGAAGACTTTAGGGTTTTAGGGTTTTCAATGAAAAAGAGAGGGGAGAAAGGATATATATAAGCTTTATACACGTGGAAAAATCAAAACCGATCGTATCCCAAACATATCAACCAATAATACACATTAAACCTTTCTAAAACTAAAAATATTACAATTTGAAACCGTTTTTAGATCGACGCTCCTATTAGATCCATCACAGAACCCGACGGCTCCTATAGGATCCGTCACAATATAATACCGACGGATCCCCCTCGAGCCGTCGCTATTTTTCTCTGCTCGACCTCTCGGCACAGTGTGGCCCATAACTTGATCGATGCTCATCCGATTCACGATCCGTAAAAAGTGTTAGAAAGCTAACAGAATAAGGATTCCAGTCATATCTTAATTTCTGAAATTGGAGATATATAAGTCCTACAAAACCTTACAGGAATATGACCCAATGCACAAAAATCAAGAAACGACTAGGAAAATCATAGTCCTTACAACATCCATGAGAAATGGCAAACAAAATTGTCGTAGCCTAGCTTCGTCAATTCACTTCCACCTTGATAGAATTGATTGACCAAAAATTCTCGACATGTATCATATCAATTTCTGAGAACATCTTCAATCTCCTCTTCTGTGCTTAGTAATGCATCAATGTCTTTAGGGTTCAGGATTTCTTTAATTGAATTGACAAATCATACTCTATATAACATCTTCCATTCTCTTGGACATAATCTACACCAACACCAAAGCATGGGAACTATTGAATTTATGAACAAATTGAATGGAACATGATTCGAATAACATACATCTTCAGCATAAGGATCAAAGGAGGTCAAACCAGCATCAACAACAAGTGTAGCCTAGGAGAAGGGTTGACCATGTTGGCCCTATTGATAACGCAAAATCCCATCCCTTATTTTGTTTTCATTTTGTTGTTTATACAGGGCTCTTGATTGTATAAAATCTATGAGTTATTTGTGACTTTGTTTGGATTTTTTTTGTGATGTGAAATGGGAAGGAAATTAAAATATGAATTTCTGTTTTGCGTAGTAGAGATTGATTGGGGGGAGCTGCAGAATTGCTAAATCAATAGAAAAGGGGTGTCTTCTTGGGTTTACTGTAATTTGCATGGTGCCTCATGCTTACCTTATTTGATAAACATGTATAAAGTAGATGAGAACAACATAGGTAGGTCATACCTTTGTGTTATAACTAGAGGTAAAAGCTAGAATCATCACCTTCATGTGACTATGTAAGCACACACATGATTTCAGAGGAGGCACTACAATAGGTTAGATATAACCTATTCCACAGTTGCCTTACCTTACATCTTTGCACCATTATACCTAAGCTATTGGTTTAAACTTTGTGTTGTAATTGAAGTATTAAGCTTTTTGACACGTTAATGTTGTAGACAATATGTTCTTTCTAAGGTACTTCTTGCAACCTTTGATTTTGCAATTGAGTTTTTATAAAGATCTTGCAACTCCTATTATCAATCATCAATAAATCGTCTTGACATAGATTTTTTTTATAATTGTGTGTGTGTGTGTGTGTGTGTGTGTGTTATATCTCTCTAATATGGTTGAGTTGCATTTCTATAATTTGAGAGGGTATATATGAGTATATATGTAAGTAGTGCATTCTTGCACAGGTTAATTTAACTACATGAATAAGTTGATACGGTGATATTTCTTTGTATTTGTGGACTTGTTTCAATATGTGCACATAATTTTGAATGGGTTCTTCAAATAAAGTAGATATATGTTTCTTCACTGTGTATGAGAATTAATTACAATGTCTTTTAGGTTTTGTTAATGGATAAGGGAATTAACGAATTTGTGCTCCATTTTTGTAGGTT